>CM076579.1:36131959-36704891 GCA_034641835.2 Pinus albicaulis | reverse complement strand
GGTGGATTATTCCAAGGATGTTCACACTCGTATGATACTTGATGACCAACTGTATGAAGAGGGATATTTAGTCCAAGGAGGATTCATCTATCATCATGGTAGGATATTTTTTTCTAAAGCCTCCAAGCTCAAGGAGAAGTTGCTACAAAGAGCTTATGAAGAGTTCGGTTTCAGCCACATATGTTCCATGGAGATCTACAACATCATCATGAGGAGCTTTGATTGGGAAGGCTTGAAAGGAGAACTACATCAACATTTTCGAAAATGCATGAACCTTGTGGATTTGGGACATCAACATGACTCTATGAAAGAGCTATTTCAGCCATCTCTTCTTTTGGGAGAGGAGATAGATCTATGCACCACTCCATTTGTATGAGGAGGATTGTTGGTGAAGAACATACTCATGTAAATCATGTTTTATTTTCTGATTGCATGTATTCTTTCACCATTTTTATGCAGGCCATGACTCCAAGGAGGAGCATTGTATCTTATAAACTTCATGGCCAACCTTGGGCCACACAAATTTCTGAACTTGGCCACTCCCTTGGTGGACAAAGGGGGATTTTGTTTCATGACGGGTGCATTCCTAAGGCACCAAACATATCTCACACTTTCAGCCATAGTGAGATGACATGGGCAGAAAGTAAGTGGTGGGAAAACTACTTACCACATCTTGATTTGATGTAGGCAGGAGATGCACTGCGCTGGTTCCACATGTGAGACTATGACCCACCTCCATATGCACAAATTTATGTTTTTTTGTACATAGTTTTACTCCCATACATTGATGATGTACTTGTAATTTTTATGGGAATGTATGGAGCGAGGATGGGAGGGATGCATGTGCCCTATGGGATGGAGACTCTCCATGTGTCTTATGCTACGTGTTTCAGGGAGAGAATGGGGCAAGCCATGTTTGTTTCATTTGAGCTACTGTCTCCTTATGGGATGGACTATTTACATCTCATGAGAACTTTGGAGGAACAATTCATGGAAGGTTGGATTGGTGAACACTTAGCTTATGGAGGAAGCTTATCACATGATGGTGTCACCAATGGAGGAGGAGAAGAGTTGCAACACTCAGCTTATCAGTTTCTTGAGGACAAGAAACATTTGGGAGGGGAGGACTGTAATATTCCCAATTAACCATGAGCTAATTGGAATATTTAATTTTGTTTTATTTTTCTGTTTGAAGAATAAAAGTCTAAAGGAGGTTTATAATACTCCTAAACCATGAATAAATCAACGCCAAATGTGAAATGTTGAATATTGGTTGTTTAAACAAGCACCCTTAGGTGTGAAAGGGGATGGATATTTTGACTGGGTCAACCTTGACCAAATCTACAGCGCTGTCATGGAGGAGTGGCCGTCAATGAGGCACGACACAGTTTTTGATGTAGATGGCTTATGTGAAAGAAGTTATTTCATTGAAGGTGGTTTAGGTTTACAAGCTCTTAACTTATAAAAGGAAGAGGATGGCAGCATGAGAAGGTTGTTGAATGATATTGGATTTTTATGTATTGTCTATTTAGACATACAACTTTCTTTGGTTGTTTAGCCTAGATTGCAAATGGTGTTTAGCATTGGGTGTTCCTGATTGGGAATCCCACCTCTTCCCATTGAGTAGCTCTTGGGAGAGTTTGTACTACATTATCCACTATCTGGCTTGAGGCCAAGATTCTTCTTCCAACTACAATGTAGATCCTGTTGAGGGTTTGGTTGTCTTTGAAAGCTGCAGCAAGTGAAGGCTAGATCTACTCAGATCTAGACCATTTCAGTGCTCCTTTTCAGTGGATAATTATTCTATTCCATTGGCAAGAGAATATTGAACATCTTGAGCTTCATTTTCTGATCTTGGCATGTGGCCAACTATGTTCTAATCCCTACAACGCAATTTTTCTTCCAGATCTGCGTTATTCCTGTAGGTGTTGTTGTAGGTTCTTTTCGCACATCATTTGGAGGATTGGTTTTTAGGTGTTGGGGATATTCCCTTCAATTTGGAGATCCATTGGAGAGGATCACCCTATTGTACATATCAGATCATATCTAAATATTCTTGAATATCTGAATATTTCTGCAGATCTACAGATTTAGATCTTAGATATACTCCTTGTACATGGTGTAATGTTGAAAACCCCAAGGGGATTTTGAAGAGGAGCCAATCTACTGTATGGATCTGTTATAGATCTAACTTTTCATGCACTGGTTTTCTCTAGATCTAAAGTGTAATCAACAGTTGTTGCAGCCTAATAAAATAACATTGTCAAACCTTTTTCAGTCTATATACATGGTTGCAACACCTCTTTTGAGGAATTTTCTTCTATTGGTGACTTGCATTTCCAATTATTCATCTTATGGGCCTTATTATACATCTATTTTTCTGTTGTAAATACATTTGAAAGGTCTCCTTATTGGCTTCCTGTTGTATCTTAGATGAACTACGTTATTTTCCTGCATATCTACGTTGTATTACTACATTCCATATTTGGGAATATTACAATGATTGTGTGAGGTCAAGAGACTGGTGAGAAGCTAGGGAAAGTATGTGAAATGTATTTTCCCTAAACTGAATAAAATGAATAGATTATACTAAATTCCCCAAAAAAGAGCATAAATACATATGGATTATGCCTTTCAAACTTGAAATCTAGTATATTATAGACATGAAATGGTTTATGAAATAATAATACATTCAAAAAAATTGATAACAGAGAGGAAACTATGTCTAAAACTCATACCAAATGGATCCCAAGAAAATAGCTACAAATTTCTATTAATGTCCAAGCCAAACTAATACAAAATGTCTCTTGAGATGCCAAAGCTCCAAGTGAGTCCAACCTCAAAAAATGTCTGAGAAAATAAATCAAATAGACTTCAAACCACTCTCCCTAGCCTCAAGGAGTTGAATCCATGAGAGGAGGAGTTGTTTCACCTACTCCTAAACAAGAATATGAAGACTAGGAAAACTCAACAATTTGCCTCTAAAAGAGATTAAACTGATTCATTTGACCTCCTAGAAGATTTATCTGATGCATATACCCTAGATAAAATTGAAAAAATAATATTTACATCCATTTTGACCATTTACATCAATAATTTTCACATTTACCCAATCAAAAAGTCAAAAAAGTCAGAATGCTGAAAACAGAAAATTGCCAATTCCTTGGTAAATGCACAACGCCATGGCGGAAAAAATGGCCTGTCTTGCAGCCAACTTTTGGAGGCCTTCCCGCTATCCAAATGAGCTCCATGATAGCACATTGGAAATATATCTGAATCTAGTTTCCATATATGCTTTCACTTCCCAAAATGGTGTCCATCTGCCCTATCAAAAACATGTTCTCCCAAGACTGGTAAAGGTGCAGTGCCAAGGCCAAAAATAGGGCAGAAACATGATTTTTTGATGGTTTTTTGCCTTTTTGAGGGACCATTTTGTCTCCAAATCTCCTCAAAGAAATGTGAATATGCTAACCATTTTCCATTTGGATGGCCCAAAAAAGAGCGCAGTGCCAGTGGCGTTGCGTGCTTAACACATTTTCTGCATGTTAAATTGTCCCAAAAATCAAAATTTGCACAAAAGTGCCAAAATTTGTAATTTTCTTACTGATCAAGGGTTGGAGGCCTGGAGGGATACCTCGGCAAGAATATTGAGCTTCTCTTTCTCTTTTAACTCAATTAAAGCCGGAATATTTGCATGGGCACGTTTGAGCTTGGCCCTTACAATCATGTTTCTCATGGAATAATGTTTCAGCATCTTCCTATGAATATCAGTGTCTCTATTTGCATTCTCTAGTAGGCCCTCCAGATGCAAATTGTCTCTCTCAAGCCAAGACTCCCTGTCTCCGTCAATCTCTATGGCAAGAAACTCACTTGGAGTAAGATGCTCTGCCAATTCTGCCTCTTTTTTCCTTTCCCGAGCTAAAGCCCTCTTTAGTCCCATGGTCCTTGGTCTCTATCTAGGAAGCTGATATTCCTCATCATCACTGTCATAAAATCTTCCCAATGTCTCATCTAGCAAGGCCTTGGCCTTTCCGGCCTCTTTCTGAGCTTTGATTTCCCTGACCTCACTGATAGTCTGCTTTGTCTTTAGCTGTTGATTCTCTATCTCAATAAAGTTAATCACATTCTTTTCTCTACCAAGATTAGCTTGAAGCTCACTAATATTGGAATATTTTCCTATGATCAATGCATTTGTGATCCTAACCTCATCCTCATCATGGGCACATACCGGTCAAGAAGATGAGAAAAAGCGAAAATGGACTTGTTGTGATCTTTGTACCTATGTTTGAGGTATGGTTCAAAATAACTCATGTCAAAGTTTGCTTGTTTAAACCACCTCTCCCCCACACTAGGTATCCCTGTAGAAGCTACAATGGCATTGGTGGACATATCAAATGTAACTCCAGCAATATTGACCTTCTTGTCATGTAGATTGATGATGAATAGTCTTGTTAACTCTAGGTGATTTTGTACTTATTGCACTCTCTCACAAAACTCAAAGCAACCCACATGCTTAAAGCATGAAATAGTGAGAGGAGAGGCCATGACTTCCCTTCTGGTGATGGGTTCAAATCTGTTTATTTTCCCTCCCTTGTGATCATTTCTCCTTGGCATTTGTGCCTCACCAACAATGCCACTATCTTCTTCTTTTGACATCTTTAAACTATGTTTTGTGAAACCCTAGAGTGTAAGTGAAATGAATGAGGGGAAGGGGATGAGATGACTAGCTTGAAAAGTGAAGGGAATGAGTGTGAGTGAAGGGAATTAGGGAAAAAATAGATGAATGAAAACCCTAAATCAATGTAATTACCCTTTTTATAACTGATATTTCTTCTAGGAAGATGAAACAAGGGTAAAATCAGTAATCAAAATCTTGTAATTAGGGTTTTCTTAGGGTTACACTTTAATTAATTTAAGAATGACCAAATATTTTACAAGCAAGGTAAAAAGGTGTACTTACTTCTTTGAGGGCTATTTGGAAGACTTTGACAAATTTTGGAGAAGATTAGAACTTGTTTGGGTTGATTGAACACTGCACAACCTTCTCTGGCTAGGCACGTAGCGCCACTGGTAAGCGCACAACACCTCTGCAAACACGCAGTGCCAAGCTACAGGCGCCCAAAACCAGTGAAAAATGTGTTGAAGATTTCGGGAAAGGGCGCAACTATAAAGTCTAGGCGCACAATGCCAGTGCAAACACGCAGCGCCAAGTGTTGAATGTGCAGCACCAAGGAACTTGGCCTAAATTAGCTCAAAAAACTATGAAATCCTTATTTGTTGAATGCTCCTGATGTTTTAAAAGGCAAAAATGACTCATTTTGTAATATTCCCAAAATTTCACATTACATTTGGAATATTAGAGTCCTTGATTTTGTTAATGAATTAAGTAAATAAAAGGGTGGAGGGACCCACAATCCTCAATAAGAATAAATATCCACTTTGTGTGTGTGAATGTGGATTAATCTAGACTAGATTTGCAAAAGAGGTAGTTGAGCAACTACTAGTGTGAATGAAATTGGAGATCATGTCTCATTTAATGAGAGAGATCATCTAGGGTTGATTTAGTCAACTAAGATCTTGAAGATGTCAAACAAAGGGTCATTGAGCATTAATGATCAAGTGGTGGAGGATCATGTGCAAATGAAGCACACATGATGGAGGAGGTGTGCATTGCACCTAGAATGTTTGGTTGATTTGGTCGAACAACATTGTCTGACTTGGAGGGTCTTGTCTACATGAGACAACGCAGTTGAGATTAGGGCCAAGGCTTGGGATGGTTCAATCTTTATAAAGGAGATGAAGGCAAAGGTGAAAGGCATCTTGGATTATTTTGATGTACGATCTTTTAGATCTGGAATTGTCAAGTGACATTCCACTGCAATATTGGGTTGTTTAGCAGAGATTGCAGGTGTTGTTTAGCATAGGGTGTTCCCACGCGGGAAACCCTCCTCTTTATTTGATTTATCTCTAAGGAAGAGGTTTTTACTTCATTACACATCAGGCTTTAAGTGCCATTTCCATTTCCTACTTTCTGCAGAACATTTATATTTAGAAAACTGTGTTTTCTGAAGATCAGTTTGGAAGGTGGTAGTTGTCTTCAGTACGTCAGCTGGAGAACAAGGTGAGGGATTATTCCCATCACTTGGGCTTATATTGTAGCACTCCCAGAGCCACATTGAAGATCTGGCATCAGGCCAAAATTTATAGACCTCCTAGCAGCAGTATTCTCTCCAAGAATAACGTTGTCCATATTGCAAATCTGAAAGGAGGAAGGAAGTTGCTAGTATTTCAACTAGAAATCTAGTGGAGGATCATTTCTTCAAATTTCCATCAGTCTTACCATCATCCTGGATCTTATTGCAGCATTTTTCAGCAGGCAGAAGGCCTCTCTTTCCCTCACAGTGCAGTTTTCATAGGCAATTGTGTTGTAGCAGCTGCAATCATCTTTTGGAGGATTGAGAAGATAGATCTAGAGCTCCTAGCTCATAGATCTGAGGAAGAGATCAGCCCTTCAAGAATAGATATGATCTGAGCACATATTTCAGCCATCTATTCTTCAAATCTAGCTTCTGATCTGTATTTCCCAGCAGATCAAGGATCAAACCCTGGGGAGGTGATTTTTCCAAAGTTGCAGATTTGGAAAATCCTTTCTGGGTTATCTTAGGAATCCATCACAATGGCCAGATATTGAATCTTGGCATCATAAGAGCTCCAGTTTTGAGTAGATCTACATTTCTCTTTTCAGCCTACAACTCCATGTTTATATTCTTTTGAAGAGACAAAGCAGTATTTGCTGGAGAGCCTCAATAGTTACTCTTTACCTGCTTCACACATGTTTTCTAGGTGATCTTAGCTCAAATTTTTGGCTAGATCTACCTATATCTTGTACTTGTGTAACTGATTCATCTCCAATATAATAAAATGGCTCAGCTCTTTCTGCATATTCTGATTTGTACTTAGATTTGTTGTCTATCTTGTTGTAAGCTCTTATGTTGTGTGAAGTATTGATGCATGTTCCCATTTTGGGATATTACACATTTGAAATGTAAAATGGGCTTTTATAGGCATGTCGAATTTGATTTAACTTGAAAAACCACTTTTCTAATGTTTGAAGTCTTCTTCCTTTTATCACTGATACTCTTTAACACTTTTTGCTTGCAGGTTGCTGAAGTCATGGAGTTGGATTTTCTTTTTCTCACTGAGGCTTGACATAATGGCTTTGACAGCTTTGGGATTTCACTTATTACATATAGTAGCATAAAATTACATTAGAAAAATAAAATAAATTACATAAGTGACTTTTTATCAAAATGAAATTTTGATAAAAAGTCCTGAAACTGAAAATACAATCTTAAAAACATAATGAAACCAACATGATGATATTGTTTCAATCCCTCTCATATGTGCGTTGACCTCATTGGAATGAAGGAAAGACCTTGATAAATGAAAAACCCTAATTTCCTAGTGAAAATTCTTTTGACCTAATTTTGAATGAGATTTTGACTTGAAGATTTTCAAGTGAAAACAGAGCATTTTCATAGGTTATTATGCTCAAAGGGACATGATAATGAGTCAAAAATATGAATCTTGGAGGGAAAAAAAAATTATTTGACAATGACAACCACCAGCAGAGCAAATTTATTTCATGACCTAACAGAATGATAAAATAATTATTCGGTATGAGACACCTAAGATGCACATACAAATGTGTTTTGATCCTTGGGCGAAGTATGCAAATACTGACACTAACATCAGGTTTATGGCGCAAGAGTGGTTTAGCGGTTTTTGCATGGGGTGTAGGCGGTGAGAAAATTTATATCGCGGGGATGCCATAACATGGAGGGAGTGATGCATGGTAGGATGGGATGGTGGTAAAATCGCCCATATCACAAGCCCCGAAGGTTTTTAAACCTTGGGCAATTGGAAGCACGATATGAGGCATGGGCCATCATATCGGGAGGCATAGATCGGACAGTAGGAAGGGTTTAATGAAACGGTGGGCCAAATGATGTGGGGCCCAGGGATAAAATGGAGCGAGGGTTTTAATATAAATCAGGGTTGGGGTTTTAATGAAGTGGCGGGGTCAGAAAGAAAAGTGGGGCCTGAGCATTTTTAAAGCAGAATTTATTTATATAAGGGTGAGGCCAGGGTTATATGAGAGCAAGGGTAAAGGTTTTTAAAGCGGGGGTTTAAAACATAGAAGGGGTCAGGGTTTTAATAAAGCAAGTTTTATTAACGTGTGGGTCCTGAATAAATATTAATTTAAAAAAAAATGTAAAAAGTGTTTTTACATTGTTTTGAAGGAAAAGAGGGGAATGAGTGAAAGGGAGGGGATAAATGGGGTTTTTAGCAAAATGGAAGTGGGGTTTTTAGAAGGAGAAGAGGCTAGGAATGAGGGATTCAGGTCAGAACATGGAATTTCAGAGTAATAGGGTAATCAAAATGGGTAAAGTGAGAAATAGTAAAATAGGTTAAATGAAAATAATGAAGGAAGTGAGATCTCTGAAAATAAAATGATAATCATGGAATGTTATTTTCAACAGACTATAGAAAATCTACAATTATTTAGTCATACTATAGAATACAGGAGACTAACGGTGGCTCTAGCTAGGGAGGGCAGCTCCTTTAGGAGGTGTCAAGAACCTTAGATCTCTAGATTTCATAGATCAATATTCTTTTTGTACTTGGCTGATTTTTATCCTCTTTTTTGTTGATCTGCTGCAATTTTTGTGACTTTGTTCTTCAGAAATTAAAAATCATTCTTTCTACAAAGTAATTATGCCTACCCATCACCTATTCTAACATTTTTTCTTCATTTATTGGTTGCATTTATACTTGCAAACCTTGACATATTTTTCTTTTGAAAGCAAACTATCTATTTCTATCCTTATAACTTCCAAAGGCTCAGATTAGACTAATGAGCTCTTTTATTCTCTACCTAACTACTTATCTACCAAGATTAAATAGTTTGACATATTTTTATTCACTAACTATCAACATGAAATTTAAAGCATGAACGAATCAAGATTAAGTAGTTTGATCATCATGAATTATGGCATTTTTAGACAAGCTACACACAATATTATTTTGCAAAAAGTAAACTAAACTGAGGGCTTTGATCTTGGATCTTTCATTTATCATTCATCACTCATTTTTCTAATTGGTTTCAGATTTAGGCTTTTGAACCAATATCATGTTCTATCTTCCTACTGATAAGCCAAGTTTAAACAGTTTGGAAAATCTTCACTTTCTAACTTATTAGCAAAAATTCAAAATTCATTCAAAAACTCAAAAAGCAGTGGCATTTGGACTTGCACACTTTCAAAAATATTTATTTTTGGTATGGGGCTTACCTTTTTCTTTTTATCTACCCTCTTTTCTTCTTTTTGTCTCTTTCTTTTTCTCTTTTTGGGTCATTTTTTTTGAGATTTTGTTTAAGCTATGTTATATACAATGAAGAAAACTTTAAACTGATATTCTGAACTGAAATAATGTTTCAATATCCTACTATTTACAGGACATCCAAATAATTTCGTCCCATCCATTTCTTGTAAGAAAAATGCATTATTACCTCTTGCAGAATGAATGATGTATGGACCTTTCCATAAATTATCAAATTTTCCATGCTTACCTTTGTCCTCTCTTCTTGAATCCCACTTTAACACTTTGTATCCAATGCTGAAATCATTTGCCTTGGTCCTTTTTTCAAAGAGTTTCTTGATATTTTCTTGTGCTAGCTATGTTCTGTTGTATACTCCTTCTCTGGTTTGCTGCAACTGAATAGTTTGGTATATTCTCCTTTTTATGTCATTTTCTTCAGACTGCACCTCTTGAATGAGCTTCATTACTAGCACTCCGAAGCTTGTTGGGAATACTGCATCTGTTCCATAGACTAGCTGATAAAGAGACATACCAATTGATTTCGTGTTGGTTAGCATGTCTGCCCATAGTGCATGTACCAATTTGTTGTGCCATGATTTTTTGTTTTCCTCCAGCGACTTTTTAATGATGTTCACCAAACTCTTGTTTGAGGATTTAGCCAACCCTACACCTTAAGGGTAGTAAGCTATAGAGTGCCCCAAAGTAATGTTATATCTGTGGAAAAAATCCACCATTTTCTTGGATTTAAATGTGGCAGTATTGTTAGTAATGATTTTTCTAGGATAACCAAACCTAGACAAAATGTTGTTTTCAAGGAATGTGATAATTACTAAGTCTATTGCAGTTTTGGAAGGGATGGCCTCTATCCACTTAGTGAAATAGTAATTTGTAGTAAGGATCCATTTATGTTGGGCAAAGGAGGCAGGGTGGATTTCTCCAATGAAATCTAGACCCCATTGTTGAAAAGGGGCTTCAACAGAAATTGGTTGTAAATGCAATGGTAGCAGTTTTCTTTTTCCCTTAAAGATTGGCATTTATGACAAAAAATTACCATTTTTTGGATGTCTTGGAAGAGGGTAGGCCAATAGAAACCAGCCCTAAGGATATTATTAACTATGGTTTTCCAATAAACATGTCCTCCACACTCCCCTTCATCAAATTCATGCATAATCCTATCTACATCTTCTTCAGGAAAACATTTAAGCAATACACCACCAGAGTTTTTCCAAAATTAAAACTTTATCTAGAGTGTAGAAATTTACAGCCTTCAGTTTCAAGAATATGACCTTTGTTTTGGAAAAATTAGGAGGAAAATTTAGATTAAAAAGCACATACATTATATCAACATACCAAGGAGAGTTTAGGAATGCTTCCTCAATAGGTGAAGTCACCAAATCCTCTTGTTCATCCAATGAGTGAATCATATTTATGCCCAGTGCTTGAAAATTTGTTTCAACCATCAATTTAGCCAGTCCTTGTCCTTTGATCAACTTTATGGGCATAATTTCCAGATCATACTCCAAGATGACAACAATCCACTTACCTCTTTTCCCATCAGGATCTTGTGTAAGTATGTCTTTGACCATTGTATGAGGTACAAATGAAATGTTGTGTGGGTGAAGAATGTAGACTCTGAAATCTTTTAGGGCTTTGATTAAGGAAAAATCTTGTTTTTCCATTATATTATATTTCAGGGGAACCTCTCTTAATGCTTGGATGAAGAATTCTATGGGCTGCTCCTATCCTCTTATATTTTTCTGCAGTAATATAGCAGCAAATTTGTGTTCTGATGCGAAGGAGAAAATGAAGAAATATTTGGTGAAGTCAGGGCTGATTAGAACAAGTGTTTGGGTAAGAGCTTGCTTCACCAAATAAAAATATTTCTTTGCTTCTATGGTCCATTTGACTCCTGATTCTTTTTTCAACATGTTATTAATGTTCCTCAGGATTTCTGCAAGATTTGGTATGAACCTTCTTAAGAATTTTTTTTCCAATGAAAGATTGCAGCTCTTTGATGTTTCTCAGATGACTTATTTGAAATATTCCCTCAATCCTTTTGGGGTCAATCTTGATCCCTTCTTCAGATATGATGTGGCCAAGAAGCTTCCCTTCTTGAACTCCAAACAAGGTTTTCTTGGGATTTAAAGACAAACCATACTTTCTGCACTTTTCAAAGACCTTTCTCAAATGGGATAGATGTTCTTCATCAGTTTTTGAGTAGATTGTGATGTCATCAGGATATATCACAATGAAGTAACCTATTTATTCTAAAAGAAATATCCATTTCTATTTGAAAAGTGGCCCCAACATTCATTAACCCAAAAGGCATTTCAACATGCATGAAGGTGCCCCAAGGTGTGGTGAAAGTTGTCTTGTGTTGATCATCTAGATGTACCAGCACCTAATTGTACCCTGAAAAGCCATCAAGAAGAGATTTCCTTTTGGATCCTACTACCCTTTGTAGTATGTGATCCATTTTTGGTAAAGGCTACTTGTCTTTCAAGGATGCTTTGTTTAGATTTCTAAATTCTATGCAAAGCCTAATTTTTATTCTCTTCTTCCTCACTGATACAAGATTTGAAACCCATTCTGAGTACCTGAGTGGGACTATTATTCCAACATCATACATTTTATTTATTTCTTTCTCAACTAGTGGCATTTGGACAGGATTGATTCTGTGCAGTTTCTGTTTAAAGGGATTTTGGATTTCTTTGAGTGGAATCTTGTGTTGAATGATATCTGTATCATAGGACTTCGAGTCTTCATAGCTCCAAGAAAACACATCAATAATTTCTTTGAATAGCTCAATATATTTCTGCTTTATATGTGCTTGCAATGTATTTGACAGTTTTATCATTTTGGGTTCTTGCTAACTGCCTATATTGCATTCTTTTGCTTCTACTTCCGTGGATTCCATCTTTGATTTTCTAGAAACATCATTGAAATAAAAAAGTTCTTCTAGAGGGACAAGTTCTCTGGGTAAGGTATTATCTCTGGACTGGAGCACTTCAACCTCTTCTTTTTTGTATCTGCACATAGCTTTGTCTTCTATGGATCTTTCTTTGGTAACATATTTATATCATCATTATGGGTGGCCTCCTCCTTGCCTATTTGTTCTTTAGTAGGGAATTCCTCTTCAAATTCTGAATTTGGCATTTCAAACTCCCCTCTGGACTACAGGAAATCTTCAATTTGTTTGTCATCTTCAAAAAATTGCCAATATCTTAGATTATCAGGGATTGCTAGTATATATTTAATCTTTACTATTTATTTTTTGCTATGATGAGGTTGTTGACATGTACTAACTGCAAAGGCTAGGCCATTGGCAAGGATATTTTGATTTCTTGGGACAAAGGCAAGATCATATTCTTTGAATGTTTTTAGGATCTCAAGGGCAGCATTTTTGTATGCTCTTATTCTAGGATGTTTAGCTGAATATTCTCCCTTAATATGCCTAATGACTAGCTCAAAATCCCCATGGACAGAGATCCTTTTTTATCCTAATTTCTTGAGTAATTGTAGTCCTAGGAGGAGTGCCTCATATTCTGCTATGTTATTTGTACATTGAAATTTTAGTTTATAGGAATGGCCCTCTACGTGATTTTTCTTAGCGTTGTGTACCCAAACACCTGCTCCAGATCCATTTTTACTACAAGAACCACCAAAGCTCATGCTCCATAGAGGTTTAATTTCAGTTTCTCCATTATGTTGTTCTTTATCTATTTGGTCTAATTGTTTTGACTGTTCTTCCTTATCTTCTTATTTTTCAGTTGTTGGTTCATTTTTTTCTACTTTTTCAATAATGTTTCCATCATTATAAAGGATAAATGAATCAAGGTCTGAGCGAAAAGAGTAGATGGGGAGTTATCAGGATTTTCTTGATTTTTGACCATGTATTTCATATGAGTTTCCCTATATAGTCTTCTTGGTTGACTAAAGGTAGGTATGGTAGCATAGGTCATGTCCATTTGGAGGGTGCCCTGAAGTTTGGACCCCCATGATCGTGATAGAAGCATGGAATACTTAGGGGGAATGCCATCCACTAAAATATCCATTACTAGGCTTTTGGCTGGTATTCGTGCAAGATTAACACAAAGACCTTTGATTAGGCCCATAAATTTAACTCTACTGGAGTCAAAAGAGTACAATTCTTTGCATGGTCTAGTTATCTCAAGGCCTAGTTTTTCCATAACTACCTTCAGCATGAGGTTATGTGAGGCTCCTGAATCTAACATGGCTTTATGGAGGATTTTATCATGAATGTTCAAACTGACATAAAATGGAGGTACACCTCCCTCTTGAAATTTTCCTTCTACCTTAGGTCCAAATAGAAGCTCTGGTTTGTCATCATTTAAATTTATAGAATCAACATTTTCTCCTATGTTTAAAGCTTTCAAAACTTGGGATCTATATACATCTTGGCAAATTAATTCAGTAAGAGGTATGGAGATTTTTATCTTGCCAATTTCATTCTCAATATTTAATGGTGTCTGTGTTTTTAGCAGATTTAAATCAGTTTTATCAGACATTGTTTTCGCAGAAATTTCAGCTTGCTGATTTGTTCTAGAGGTATCATTTGAAGTAGTTTTATTAGGGCTACTAGTTGATGTACTAGTGCTACTTTCAGGACCGTTATTGTTTTTATTTTTATCAGAACCTTTAATCATTGTGTTTTAAGTTTTTGCTATCTTTTTTGGATCAGTTTCAAGTGTCTTCCTAGCATGGAAAATTTCAGGGGCTAATATTCACAAGTGGGCTAATTTTCCATGGTTTTTCCAAAAAAATATTCACCAATTTCCATTTTTTTTATAAAAATGATTCGCCCAAATTTTACAATATAAAATTATTTTACGTTAAAAATCACCAACATTATATAGACAGTATATATAATATCATTATAAATTTGAGTTATTTTACAAATAAATCAATAAAATTTTTATAGTTTTCTTATTAGGGACTAGTAAGATTCACCAATTTTTTAAACTTCAAGATAATTTTCCTTCCTTAAAATTTTCCTTACTTCCTAGAAGAAATTTCAGGGTTCTTTCTCTTGGGAATGTCTTGGGTTTTCTTGCTTCTGAGGTCATACTACCTATGTACTTCCATGATGGAATTTTTGAATCCTAGTTTATAATATTCAGATTCTATGCATTCTTCTTCATTTGGGGCAAATATGCCTTGTTCTTCCTCAGTGAGGAAAACACTATCCTCATTGTTAACTCCCATTAGATTTCTATGACTTTCCTTTGGTTCTTCAATCACCCCCTCATCCTCATGAGCATAATTTTCTTGGAAAGGAGGCCTGATTTTTTGGTCTGGTCCTCTCTGTCTTACTTGAGGGGGGTTTCTCCTAAATTTTTGGTTTTGGTTCTGGTTTTTATTTCTATTTTGAGGAGATTCTTGGTTTTATCTAGGGTAAGTTATCTCATTCATGTTTATTCTCTCCATCATCCTCTCCATAGTTGTAACAAGGTTATCAATTTTAGTATCAGATGTGGAGGCTGCAGCTTCTTCCCTATATGTGACTATCTTTTCATTTTTCATTCTAGATCTTTTGGCAATCAGATTTTCCTCCACACTTACTGCACCCCTCTGCATGTCTTCTAATGTAGGAGGGTCTCTTTCTCTTAGTTGATAAGCCATTTCTGGGTCAAAGCCATCTGGAAATTTAATTAAGGCTAGACCTTTTAAAGGTTTCATATGCATATGGAGGGTATTATACACACTATTAAACCTAGTGCAGTACTCTTGGACACCCTCTCCAACATTTCTCTTGATGTTTTCATAATCTGATAAGATTTGGAGAGGGTTCTTCTTGACTTCCCATTCATTTAAGAACAATTGTTTAAAAGCAGGGAGGTCATGTATAATATTGGGGTTTAAGCCTTTAAACAATTTTCTTTCTTCTCCCCCTAAGCTTTGGGCAAACATTCTTAGTTTAACAGTTTCATCATCTATTTCTTGTTTTTCAAAATAGTCATTCATTCTATCCACATGTTGTTGAGCAATTGTAGGACCACTTGCATCATATAAGGGAATATTGGACTAATAGTCCTATGGTAGAACTACTAAAGGAAATGGTAGAACTAATTGGGTATCCAGGGTGCCATGGTTGGGGGATGGGGAAACAAAGGAGGGTTAACAAGTTGAGGGTTTATTAGAGGAGGTGAAGGGTTTGTTAGGGTCCTATAAGTATAGGATTCATAATTTGGAATTGACTTATGATAGTCTTGTAAAATATGTACATACCTTACTTTCTGCAAGTTGTTTTCCCATATTTGTAAAAAAAATAAAAAAAAAATAGAACATCAAAAAGAGGGTAAAAGTCCTAAAATAAAGATCAAAGGACTTAGAAAAAAATATAGACCCCAAAAGAAAAAGAAATAAAACATGAAAGTGTGAAAATTCAAATGCCACTACTTTTTACTTTTTTACTGATGATTATGGCAGAGTGTCAATAAATGCCATAATACATGATGAGTTAAATTGTGTAAACTTGACTTTTCATGATTTCAATTTTATTGTTGTAGAATAGTGAATAAAGATTAGTCAGACAGTTTAATCCTGACTAATTAGTAGATAGGTAGAGAATAAAGAAGAGCTCATCAGTTTAATTTGAGCCCTTGTATGATATAAGGTATATTTAGATAGTTTTTGTGCTTTCAAAAAAATAAAATGTTGAAGGTTGTTAGCTCAAATGCACCTACAAAATGGAAGAAAAAATGTTAGATTAAAGTTGGGTAGGTTGAAAGAAGTGGGAAAAGCATGTAAATATTCATCACTGGGTAAATAATCACTAATTTTCCCTCCCCTATAGTTATTCTGCATTCTAGACTTTCAGTCAAAAGAGGCTCAGAGCATTTCTCTGACTTTTGTTGGGACCAGACCCAAGGCTCAAATACTGATAAGTTAAAAATGTTGAATTCCTATATTAAATCCCTAATTATCATCATTTGCCCTTCATACACCCATTACTATTCAACTTCATAAGTAAGCACCTTTTCTACTTAATAAAATATGAAATCCCCCATTTGACTAACTCCCTTCAATTATACATAGCATAAAAACCATCAAAAACATTATATCCTAAGTTAAAAGTGGTGAAATTATAAATGATAAAAGCTTTGCTTTAATATTTTCACTTTACTTAGTCATATAATTGTATTTTTGATGTATTACATTGTCCCTTGTCATATTAACATCTAATTTATATATTAAATCCCTAAAATGACCTTTTCCTATTAATATAATTCCCTTTTATATGAATACCCTTTTAAATGCACTATTATAAGATTTTAGGCCAAAATTATTATCCACGTGCTGAAATAAAATCCCAAATTATAGCCCTTTGGTCTAAAACTACCTTTAACTAAATATCCCACCCCCCTATGGTTATAGACCCTTCAAATGGCCTAAACTATATAATAAAATAAAAATGTAAATATGATTTTCGGGCATCTCTTATGTCTTTGGAAAGAAAAATCACTCCCCAGGCCTTTGCAAAATACTTGCCAATTTACCCCGCCTCACGTGCATGTTTTAACCATATATATATATATATATATATATATATATATATATATATATATATATATATATATATATATATATAGATAAATAGATAGATAGATAGATATACATATATATATATATATATATATATACATACATATATATATAGATATATATATATATATATACATATATATATATATATATATATATATATATATATATATATATATATATATATATATATATATATATATATATATATAACACCCACATTAAACCCCTTTCAAAAAACATGTATTGACCCCGTCTATACATAAAAACCTTTTGATTAATACCTTGGTTAAAATACAAATATACAAAGGTTTTGTTATATATTACATCCACCACTGCATAATAAAATACCCAGTCCCACCCAACATTTCAACAGTAGCTTTCCTTTTAATCCCGACTGTTCGCTCCCATGCTCCAGATCCAATGACTCTAGTTTCATATCGTGCGCATAAACCAATCGCTCACCCAAACAGAAATCAAGCGCGAAATTGGTGGTTTATCATTTTCGCCTCCGGAGATGTGTCGCGTTCTTATTGTGTCATGTTTGATTTGGTTAAAACCACTTACTACCCATTACCAACGCGAAAACCATTTCCTGTTTTCGCATTCGAAAACACGAAACCATTCCTACTTTTGATGTGACCAACATTTATTACATTTTTAAATATTTGTATCAAAGGTTAAAATCTTTGTTATGATTCTTATTAACATTATTTGCATATTCCTGATTGATAAAGTGCTCCGCCTAGCCCTTTTAAACTTCCGAAGCCTGGTTTTAAACTGTGTTGGTCTATTTCCTACCCTAAACTCCAATTTGACTCCAAATTCCTTATTTGAAGACCAGCAAAGACCTTCTCAGCTCCAGAAATTCGAACCAGATATCAAATTCAACCGCAGAAGTTGCCAGAAACCCTCCCGACTATCAAAATACCTACATTTAAGGTATTTTTTGACATTCCAACCTGCAAAAAATAGGGCAATCCCTCACAAAATTTCTTCAGAATTCTCTGATTCATAAAAAGCTTCATTAAAAGCCAAATCCTCGGTCTAAAACCCTTGAAAGATCAATTCCACAGCTCAAAAAGGTTTTTAAACCTACATAATACCTAAAAAGTCTCTTTTGTAGTCCTAGTCATTCAGAAAACCTATGTTTTTTGTCTTAAACCTATTGCATGTGTCCCAGATCCCCGATTGAGCATTAAAATAATCACTTAAGCTATCTTTGTCCAAAATTTGCTCAAATTTCTTCTGTTTCAACAAATCCAACTACTCCAAAAATTTTAATCTTGCTTTGGTTATTTAAAAATGATCAAGAAACAAATGAAACCTAAAGCTGGAGGCTCTAGGCCTATTAAACCTGGAGGATCCAAACCTCCTAAGTTTGAAGCAGCAAAAGCCCCAAAATCCACTCCTGCACTCACTAAAAAAACTACTGAGTCTGTCAATCCCCTTCAGCCACCACTACCTACTGAATAAATCATCCCCTTGACTGATGTGGATTATAAAATTGTAGACCCTATGATAGAATTCAACCTATTAGAAGTTCACAATTGGTGTTATGAAAAATTCCTAGATAAAGATGACATGCCTATTTGGGAAACAAATTTACCCAAATATGTAGTCCCATTAACACACCCTGGTCAAGACTCGATAAGATTGTGCCAAAAGTAATATGTACCAGACCAAAGAGCAATTGTAAATGCTGATAGGGAGATTCTATTTTCTATCACTGCAAAGTCTATAAATGAAATGTTGCAAGTACATTTTGACCCTAGGGCACTCCCCCTATCCATTGAAGCATTAACTCAGTTATATTTGGGATTGGATTTCCCTAAGAGATTTATGATTTTCTAGAATTTTATGCCTAGTCATGTGGACATTCCAAAGCTAAATCCTCCTTACTCCACCTCCAAGTTTTCTGAGGGTTCTAGGCATGTGATTTCAATGTTATCTTTCATACTAGGTTACTTCACTGATGAATTCACTGATGAATCCATCCTTGGTTTTTTATCTACTCTATCTCCGGGTCAGCCTCCTACCATGATTTTTGACTATGCTAGATTTATAGCTGATTCTATCCATCATCAATTAACCAATTTTCCCACTGAAGGGGTATTCATATACTCTTCCTACTTATTCCATTTGTTTTTGTTTTCACAAGCTGATCATTTTCCAATAACATTGAAAAAAATGGATGTAGAGGGTAAACCTCTATCCATTATATTTTGGACATCTTTTTTGAGAAAAGAAGAAAATGAGTTCAGTTATTCAGAATTTTCAGATTTGTTCATCCAGCCAACTATGAGTTTACTAAACAAAGCAAATCATCCTAGAAGAAGTGAGGACATCAAGAGAATCTTGCAGTTATCAGAACAATGTAAGATGGGAGATTGGTATTTGTATGAGAAGCACACAGAATTAAGAATTTTTGGATCTAATCTCTTGCCTTATAAATTGCCCAAGTATTTGACTATCAGAGTCTTTGCATTAGAATATTTAAGGCAAGCTTTGAATTCTGATTCCATTAACTTCATTGCTTCCAAAAATAAGACCCAGTTCAAGTTGAAAAATCAGATTAGTTCTTTCATTGTAAATAATAGGGAAGCTGATAAGGGTTAAAAATTAACTACCTCCTTTCATACATGAACCCAAGCCTGATATTGAGAAATTTGTAAATCATACAGAATGGATAGAAAACACATTGATAGATACATTCATCAATGCAGAGCCAACACAGAAGATGGATACCACACTTTCCATGATAGCTTCAAAGCAGACTAGAACCTCTACAAAAAGAGGTAGAGATGAGGGAACCTACACAACAGATACCAACACAGATACTAAATTCAAGCTCATTTACAACAAAAGGCTCAAATTCAGTTCCATAGGGAAATAAAAGGTTATTGATGTTGAAGATGCTAATGAGCCTGAGGTAAATAATGATGAGGCTACAGAAATAATAAATGAAACTCTTGCAGACATACAGAAAAATCAGACAATAGGTGAACATGATACTCAAATGATTGAAAGGAAGAAAAACATGGAGGCTTCTTCCTCATAGACAGTGGAGGAAAAGGACCTAGACATCAAAGAAAGATATAAGCAGATCAAACAAAAGAATGAAGAAATCAAAAGTGAGATTTATTCTCAATTCTTAAAGTAGAATCCAAGGAATCATAACAGATTACTTACAGCATTTGATTACTCCACAAATAAAATGATCATGTCATATTTTCAACCAACTACTTCAACACCTAAGACAGTGGTAGACTACAAAAAGGTTGAATTTGAAGTAGATATTGAAAATGTGCATGAACTGGATCAAATAGAATTCCACAGACATAGCTCTGAGATGCTATATTCTACTGTGGTAACAAAGGCAATGAGTGCCACTAAGTTGTAGAATACCATTATCAACATGAAGTACCAAATGAAACTTGACAAAGGGTCTTTGTAAGCCAAATATTAAAGGATAAAAGCCTTAGAATACTTAGTTTTGCAGGTGGGATTTGACCCTTCAGATGTTCCAGCAACAAAAATATTGATTAAAAAGAAAAATGAGAACATTGCAGCTTTGAGGAAACAACTGAAGCTTCCTCAAAGTGAGCACCCTCAAACTAAAGAAATTATTCAGGAATAGGCAGAGAAATAAGACATGATACAGTTGATTATCCAATTGACTGCCCAAATCAAAGAAATGGAAACACAGTTGGATCAACTTATGAAAGAGAAATAAATTGTCAAAGAAAATGAAGCTCCAATTATCCCTACAGCTATACATATAATCACTACATTTGTGGCCTCCACTTTGGGAGAAAAATTGACACCAAAAGAGTTATTAGCAACTGCAGTGCCAGTACAATCAGCTACAACATCAGTAACAGATTCTTCAACCACACAGGTACAACACAGAGATGATGTAGGGCAGATAGTAAAAGCTATGGAGGAATTATCACTTAAAAACAATGAAATTAACAGTTTGAAAAAGATGATTCAGAATATGGAAGTCTCCAACAAAACAACTTTAATCAATGCCAACAATTATGAGAAAAGGGCCAAAAGAATTGAAGAGCAAATCAAAAGCCTTCAAAAAAACTTGAGTTTCACTGAACAAATTTATTACATAAGAAATTATCTATGGACCAATATAATTGAGGCTATACATCTTCAGTGGCCATCAATCCAGTTCATATATGAACAGAGAGACCTACTTCTAGTAGCTCAAGTTGAAATCCACGAAACAAAAGAATAATTAGTAGACAAACCAGTACAAGATTTGAAGCTTATCACTTTCTTGAAAGGTAAAAAAAGAGAAGAGTTAGAATAATTGCAGATATAGGATAGGATTGAGACCATTCTACAAATCAAGAAAGTTCCGACAAAAAAGAAATCTGATGAATAGTTTGGAGGAGAAGTGTGATGCAATGAATATTTCAATCACTAAGTTTTTAACAAAATACACCATGCTAAGATAAGCTGGTATTCTAGATATTCATGTCTTCAATGAGAAGTTGATGAACCAAAAAGAATACGACAAGAAGTTAAGGGATCATGCTAAAGAATAGGTCAACAAGCCACTGCCACAGGGCTCTCCCACATGAAAGCTCATTCTCTAATATATTGAAGATTTGTTTTTTCTTCAAAATGAAACCAAGCATATGTTTGTCTTGAAAACAAATTTTTCTAAGTATATAGATGCTGATGAAAAATTCAGAAAGCTCAAGACTATAAAAATACCAAGTGTAGAACAATGGAAAGCTTTTACAGATTTAATATAGTAGTGAAAAGGGGAAAACAGTGAGGAAAATACAGGTGAAACATTCAACAGAAAAATAAAATAGTCACTTGATTTTTACTACTGGAAATTTTCTTTTACAGCAGTAAAAGAGTAAAAAAATAGAGTCAAACTGTATCAAGATGAAAGTACAGTGTGAAAGAGTATCAGGAGGAGGTGTGTCAGTCAAAACAACTCCAATAAAGATATTTTCCAATTTGCCAGCAAGCAAGACAACTAGCCAATAAAGGCTCCTTGATTAGTTTAAGTTATTCTATATTTTTTGGATAAGAGGACAGCTTGTAAAACTATTAAGCAGTTGTCTCTCTTTATATGTAAAGATATTTTATTTTTCCTAGAGTTATTCCTAGATCTTTTTAGAATATTTTGTATAAATACTTCATTCTTTGAAGTGTTTAGTGTGGAATAAAATTGTTAAGATTACTATAGATTTTTTCTGATACATTGGAGGCCTACATGTGTTGATTTCAAAAGTAGAATATTGGACAAAGCTAATTGGACATCATAATTAAGGATTCTCGTGATAAGTTAAAGATTAAAGTGCATCTATCTTGTCATTGTTTATTTTCTGAGTTCCATTTATTTCATTATGTGTTTGTTCTTTCTTAATGAGTAACTAGGAATATTACTTTAGGACTAGCTTATGGCTCCCTATCTTAACTAAGTTACCATTTAAATGTTTTCAACTGATTTTCGGTGTTAGGAATTCTTAAATGCTCCTACTCACGTTTGACTTCTGCCTCCTTCCACTATTGTCCAGATCAAAGGATTCTTCATTGTCCTTTGTCCCGACTTCACCATTTCATCAAAAACCTTTTACCCAAAGCTTTGAGGGTTATCTATCTTGCCCTGAATACATTTGCATCCTTTTGGCCTTGCCTTCTAGTACTTCTATCTAGACTTAGACTCCATTAGCCCAATGGTCAAGTAGATTTCTCCCTAGTTTACCTTTAAGTGATTTTTTCCCACCAAACCAATTCAAAACCAAAACCAATTGTTCTATCATAACTAGCCTAAAACATTAAACAAAAAACAAAGTTAAATTATAAAGAGAGAGCCCTCTCTGAAATTTAGGAAGGCTAGATCCTAAATTTCCAAAGTAGGTTTGTGGTTACCCCTAATTTTCTTAAACTAAAAACCAAAAGCCCACAATCTTGAGAAATTACTAGAGTGATAACATACTGGCGACCATACTGGGGAACTAACCAATCTCCAGTTTTAAATTTAGTCTTAAAGGAATAAATTTAGTCTTAAAGGAAGATATTTCATTTATATTTTTAGTTTAAGATTATTTTTAAGGGTTGTGGGTATTCATAAACAGTCATTTTGGCTTCTAGGAAAACCTACTATACCAGGTCTAATCTAGATCCTCAGCCTGCAGCTATAGTAGATAACCTAGGACAGATTGGAAAAAAGAAAAAACAAATTATTAATTTAGAAACTGAAGTACCATTATGAAAATCTAATTCTTTACCCAAGGAATTAGTGAGCTTATCTGATATTGATTTTGAGTTCAAGTTTGAACAATCATTGTTTAAAAATAAATATGAAACTGATTTAAAAGATACTATAATAGATCCTGTTTTTACTTCTTTCTTGAATGCAAAACAGAATATTATTTCAACAAAAATAAAATCAGATAAATCTGAATCTCAAATTCAAGTAGAAAGGATTAATGTTACACTGATTAAAGACATTGATGAAGCTATTAAATTAGCCCATTTATTATCTCACATTAAGCCTCCAGTTTCTCAATTTCACACAACAATAATTCCAGTAGCAGATTCAACTCTATATGTTGTCACCTCATTTTTAGATTCCATTGTAAGTTCATCCACAGAAAAATTTAGTCCTAAGTTGCCTTTGCAGCCTAGGATATTATTCCCCTCATCCACTAGTTTTATAAGCACTACATCCTTATTTCCAAGTAGTTCCATATATATACCAACCTCTTTTCCAAGCTCTTCAAGTACAACTTTCAGCACATCATCTACTATATCCAACACTGCTCCTATCATTACTATTATACCTCCTAGTTTAGCAAAACTTCAAGCCATGGCTACTAGGTATGATCCCCTTGTCTTACCCCAAAACCTCCATGATATGCCCCAGGATTACCAGAAAAATATACCACTATTTGATGGCTTATCACAATATACTGCTCAACAACATGTCACAAGAATGACAAACTGCTGTGAAATCTATGAAATTGATGAGTCAGATGTTCAGATGAGGTTATTTTCTCAAAGTTTAATGGGTGAAGTTAAGAAATGGTTTAAAAATTTAGCTGCTAGTAGTATAGCTAATTTAGCTACATTTCATAGAGCATTTTTAAATAAATGGGAAAAGAAAAATAATCCTTTGCAAATTTTGTTTGAGTTTGATGCTTTAAAAGGATCTCCTAATGAGTCTGTACAAGATTACTGCACTAGGTATAACAGTGTTTATAATGCCATTCCTGTTGATCTTAAACCTACACCCTACTCTATACTTCTTAAATTCCCTAATGGATTTGATCCAGATATGTCTTATCAACTAAGAGAAAGGGATGTTGAAACATTAGAATAGATGAAATTAGATGCTGTTGGTGTAGAAATTAATATTCTAGCTAAAAAATCCAGACTTAGGAATGAAAGGAGAGTCACAATAAAAGAAGAAACATCAAATTCAGATGCTAAATTAGATTTATTTGCTAAAAAATTAGGAAGGGTGGTTGATAGATTAGAAATTATTGAGAGAAAACCACAATGGGATAACCAACCACAAATAAGAAATCCCAACTTCAGAAAAAATAATAACCCTGGAAAAGCTAAATAAGTTGCTCCAGATCAAAACATTAGGCCCCCATTTCAAGAGAACTATGCTGAAATTTCTCATAATAATGATGAAGATGAGTATAACATCAATATAATAATGGGGATAGATGAAGAAAACACTATTTTCCTCACTCCGGAGGATCAATAACTTTTTGAGCTTCAACAACTCAAAGTAGAATCTAGTGAATCCTTTGATTTCAAACAAGGTTATGACTTCGCCATTAATGAAATTCACAGTCAGTATAACCTTAGAAACAGAAAAAAACAATGAAACTTCTACAAAAAACACTTCTCAAAATCAAACTAAAAAGAATGTAGAAGCACCAAAAACAAAGACTTTGCAAATTCTCCCAAGGGAAAACAAGCAAAATTCCAATCCTCCCAGTCCCAAAAAATTGCCAAGTCCAAAAATTGTTGACATCATTGAAGAAGTGCCCCAATCCTCCAATAATGCCCAAAAGGCCAACACTACCAAAGCCCCTAATTCAGTAAAATCAATAATCTCTGATCCTAAGAAAAATCCCACTGATTCTAAAGCAACAAATCCCAAAACTATTAATACTAAATCTTTTGTTTAAAGTTCAAAATATGAAAAAACTTCTGCTGCCCCTGAATCTATCCCTGAAAAGAGAAATAAGGACAAAAAAATTCAAGAAACTTAGACAGAAAATAAAATAACAACTCAAGATAAAAGTACATCTACTGAAATTCATGAAAAACCCACTCAGATAACTGTCACAAAAGATGAACTAATTAAAATTAGTAAGTCTCAATCAACATTTAATATTCAAACTGAAATAGCTAAGTTAAAAATACCAATTCCTTTAACAGAATTGGTAAAGAATGACTTATATAAATCAACAATTACTGAAACTTTGAATATGAATGATGGTGAAGATTCTATTAATTTAAATGATGATCAACCAGAGTTGATATTTGGCCTTGATGTAAATGGTAAGCATTTTGATGGAACAGTGCCTCCTTTCTATATAAATATTACTATTCATGATCAGATTTTACACAATGTAATGTTAGATTCAGGAGCTTCCCACAATTTAATGCCAAAAGCTATTATGGAAACTCTAAATCTAGAAATAACTAGGCCTTATAAAGACTTGTTTTCTTTTGATTCCAGCAAATTCAAGTGCATATGATTGATTAAAGACTTATGTGTGAATTTGGTTCAATATCCTGGTAAAAGTATGGTTATGGATATTGTAGTAGCTGACATCCCACCAAAATATGGTATGCTTCTTTCTCGCTCATGGGGAGCTAAGTTGCAGGGATCTCTACAATTAGACATAAGCTATGCCACTATATCAGTATTTGGATAGCCCAAGAAACTTTATAGGGAAACTTTAATGAAATTAATGGTCAGAAATGCAGAAAGGTCCAAAATCACCCCATTTATTCAACACCAACTGACCTTGATTCCTTCATTTTATGTAACTCTGATAACAATGAAATCCAGACAGAATTGATTGACATAAAGCCAAAACCAAATAATGACAATATTTTTCATGGAGCCCTTTGGCACTTAGATTTTGATGGCTCAGTGAACAAAACAGGAGCAGGAGCTAGAATATGGATCACAAACATTGAGACAGGTCATTCAGAAGGACATGCTTTTAGACTCAACTTCAAATTTACTAATAACATAGCAGAGTATGAGGCACTTATCTTAGGCCTCCAAAGCATCAGAAAATTAGGACATAAAATAATTTTAATTATGGGAGATTCAGAATTGATCACTAAGCAAGTAAATGGAGATTATTCTATTCATAATCCTAGATTAGCTAGATATAGAGATGCATCAATTGATTTATGTGAATATTTATTGGAATGTAAGTTTGCTAATATACCTATAAAACATAACATTCAAGCTCGTTGCCTAGAAGCCTTTGCTAGCACATGTGACTTACCTTTTCAACCTACACATAGGTATACTGCTGAAGTTAAATATAGACCCATTGTCCCTGACAATGTCAAATATTGGCAAATTTTCTCTAAAGATGAACAAATTTACCTTTTTCTGAATAATGAGGAAGAATTTCAGAATTGTAATATAGATTCAGATTGTAATATAGATTCAAATTTTAATTATGAAATAGATAACATAGATGTACATAAATTTAACAAACCCATTGTATTTACTCAATCAGACATAGATAAATTAGAGAAAGTAGATATAGAGGAAGCTATTGAAGAAGAAATTGACATGTTAGGTTTAAAGATAATTTTTTACCTAAAGGTTTAACTCCTTTGGAGGACCTTTTTTATTCCAATGATGTGCCTAAAAAGCCAAAAATGGAACCAGTCAGGTCTGACATTGAAGAACTTAACAATGGGACAGAAGTGAAACAAAAAATAATCAAATTATCAAAATCTTTACCCTCTCAAGAAAAATAAATATACATTGAACTTTTAAAGGAGTATCAAGATGTGTTTGCATGGAGTTATGAAGATCTAAAAGCCTATGATACAAACATAATTCAACACAAGATTCCTATAAAAGATGATCAGAAACCATTTAAACAAAAAATGAGAAGGATTAATCATGTCTTATTACCTTTGATAGAAAAGGAGGTTAAACGCATGTATGATGCCCAAATCATTGCACCAATCAGATATTCTGATTGGGTATCAAACTTAGTACCTACCAGGAAGAAAGCAGGTGAAATTAGATTATGTGTAGATTTTAGAAATCTCAATAAAGTATCATTGAAGGATAATTACCCTTTACCCAAGATGGATCATATTTTACAAAGGGTAGTTGGTTCTTCCAGGATATCTTTATTGGATGGTTTTTCAAGATATAATTAGATACTTGTCCAAAAGGAAGACCAACTCAAAAAAAACTTTTACCACTCCTTGGGGCACTTTCATGTATGTGAAAATGCCTTTTGGTTTGATGAATGCTGGAGCTACTTTTCAGAGGGCTATGGACATATATTTTGCTAAGGAAATACATGGATTTTTAGTTATTTATTTAGACGATATTACTGTCTTTTCTAATTCAAATAATGAACACTTGGATCATTTGAGACAAGTTTTTATTAAATGTAGAAAATTTGGTATATCATTAAATCCTAAGAAAACTATTTTTGGACTAGAGGAAGGAAAATTACTAGGACACATAATTTCAAAGGAAGGCATTAGGATAGATCCTGCAAGAATAGAGGCCATTCTAAACATCCATCCACCTAGAAATATCAAAGAGTTACAAGCATTTTTAGGTAAAATCAATTTTTTAGGAATATGTATTTCTAACTTGGCAGAAATCATCAGAAAACTGAATAACATGCTTAAAAAGGACTATGTTTATAAATGGACAGTTGAAACAAAACAATCATTTGAATCCATTAAACAAGATTTAACAAAAACACCAGTCCTAATCAGTCCAGACTTCAAGAAATATTTTATAATCTTTTCATTTGCCTCAGAACATACCATAGATGTAGTTCTACTGCAAAAAAATGACCAAGGTTTTGAATAGCCTATAGCATTTTTCAGTAAAACCCTTAGAGATGCACCTTTGAGATATAACATAATGGAAAAACAAGCTTTAGCCTTGGTTAAAGCCATAAAATATTTCAAAGCATAAATTCTTTACTCCCACATTATTGCCTATGTCCCTAATTCTGTAGTCGAAGATATTCTTACATAGGATGGGCCAGATGGAAGAAGAGGAAAGTGGATTGCCACTATCCTTGAATATGACGTAGAGATTAAACCAACCAAGCTCATAAAAGGACAAGGTTTAGCCAGACTGATGGCTGAATCCAATTGTAATACTTTAGATATAAATTTTATTGCTCAGATTGATAACCAGGAAGAGATGGCAACTCCATTTATCAATGAAGCCTTTCTAGACTCACCATGGTACTCAAATATTATCTTTGTACTTACGCATTTACAAGCTCCTCCTAGATTAACAAGGACTAAATCTAGATTTATTAAACTTAAATCAATGAGATTTTGTATTATGAATAATGTGCTTTATTGGAAAGAACAAAGTGGGATATTACTGAACTACTTACTAAAATCAGAAGCTGACAAAATTCTTGGATAATTTCATGCAAGTGATTATGGGGGACACTTATACTAGAAAATTACAACAGATAAGATTCTTAGAGCTGGTTTCTACTGGCCTACCTTATTTGCTGATGTTAAGAAATTTGTTACTTCATGTCACAAATGCCAAATTTTTGAAGGAAAAAATAAGTTGTTATCTTTACCCCTGAAACCTATTTCTACTGAGATGCCATTTAAACAATGGGGTTTAGACTTCATTGGAGAAATTCACCCTCCATCCTCTAACCAACACAAGTGGATATTGACTGCCATAGATTATTTCACCAAGTGGATTGAAGCCATTCCTACCATACAAACCACTGATTCAGTCATTATCTCTTTCATAGAAAACAACCTTTTGTCTAGATTTGGATGCCCGCAGAAAATAATTACTGATAATGCAACAGAATTTAAATCTAAGAAAATGATTGCCTTTTGTCACAAGTACCATATAACCCTAGGCCACTCTACTGCTTATTACCCTCAAGGTAATGGCCTAGCTGAATCTTCGAATAAAAGCCTTGTGAATATCATTAAAAAACTACTTGAAGATAACAAGAAAAATTGGAATAAAAAGTTAGTCTATGCCTTATGGGCAGATAGACTTACTACCAAGAATTCAATTGGAACATCTCCTTACCAGATTTTATATGGGATGGATGCAGTTTTCCCATCATCTTTAGGTGTTCTAGTAATGAAAATTATCCAAGAATCACAAGTAGAACTCAATGATATACAAAGAAGGATAAATCAAACTATTCATCTGGAATAGACAAGGGAAGAAGTATATGAAAAATCTCAAGTCATTCAAGAGAAAATCAAGAAAATATTTGATAAATGAACTAAAGAATATGACTTTTCCATTAGAGATAAAGTGTTAAAGTGGGATTCCAGGAGAGAAGAAAAAGGGAAGCATGGAAAGTTTGACTTTATATGGAAAGGGCCTTATGTCATTTATGGATATAGGGGTAACAATGCTTTCTTCATCAGAGATTTGGATGGAAATGATATTCAAGATGGAACAGTTAATGGTAGAATGCTCAAACATTACTATTCCTCTGATTTAACCAATAGTTAGTCCCAGTTACTTTTACATCATTGTAAATATTCATTGCAAGTGTGTAGATTGGATTGAATATTTTCTCTTCAAAGCTGAAGCCCGGAGTGAAGGCCCTAAGCTTTGAAAAGTAAAATATCGTAAATATGAGTTTTTGCAGAAAACAAAAGAAAATTACTTGATCATCAAGGTAAAAAATGAAGGCTACTAGTCTTAGAGTTCTTGACATTTCACCAGGAAATGCCATCCCCATGTGAAGTTGTTGTTAGGGTCCTATAAGTATAGGATTCATAATTTGGAATTGATTTATGATAGTCTTGTAAAATATGTACATACCTTTCTTTCTGCAAGTTGTTTTCTCATATTTTGTGAAAAAAAAAAAAAATCAAAAAGAGGGTAAAGGTCCTAAAAGAAAGATCAAAGGACTTGGAAAAAATATAGACCCCAAAAGAAAAAGAAATAAAACATGAAAGTGTGAAAATTCAAATGCCACTAATTTTTACTTTGTTACTGATGATTATGGCAAAGTGTCAATAAATGCCATAATACATGATGAGTTAAACTGTGTAAACTTGACTTGTCATGATTTCAATTTTATTGTTGTAGAATAGTGAATAAAGATTAGTCAGACAGTTTAGTCCTGACTAATTAGTAGATAAGTAGAGAATAAAGAGGAGCTCATCAGTTTAATCTTAGCCCTTGGGTGATATAAGGTAGATTTAGATAGTTTTTGTGCTTTCAAAATAATAAAATGTTCAAGGTTGCTAGCTCAAATGCACCTGCAAAATGGAAGAAAAATTGTTAGATTAAAATTGGGTAGGTAGAAATAAGTGGGAAAAGCATGTAAATATTCATTACCGGGAAAATAATCACTAATTTCCCCTCCCCTATAGTTATTTAGCATTCTATAGTTTCAGTCAAAAGAGGCTCAGAGCATTTCTCTGACTTCTTCTGGGACCAGACCCAAGGCTCAAAGACTGATAAGTTAAAAATGTTGAATTCCTATATTAAATCCCTAAGTATCATCGTTTACCCTTCATACACCCATTAATATTCATATTCATAAGTAAGCAACTTTTCTACTTATTGAAATATGAAATCCCCCATTTTCCTAACTCCCTTCAATTATACACAGCATAAAAACCCTCAAAAACATTATATAATAAGTTAAAAGTGGTGAAATTATAAATGATAAAAGCTTTGCTTTAATATTTTCACTTTACTTAGTCATATAATTGTATTTTTGATGTATTACATTTTCCCTTGTCATATTAACTTCTAATTTATATATTAAATCCCTAAAATGACCTTTTCCTATTAATATAATTCCCTTTTATATTAATACCCTTTTAAACCCACTATTATAAGATTTTAGGCCAAAATTATTATCCACGTGCTGAAATAAAATCCAAAATTATACCCCTTTGGTCTAAAACTACCTTTAACTAAATATCCCACCCCCCTATGGTTATAGACCCTTCAAATGGTCTAAAATATATAATAAAATAAAAATGTAAATATGATTTTCGGGCATATCTTACGTCTTCGGAAAGAAAAATCACCTCCGAGGCCTTTGAAAAATACTTGCCAATTTACCTCACCTCATGCACATGTTTTAACCATATATATATATAAACTCTATTTATATATATAACACCCACATTAAACCCCTTTCGAAAAACATGTATTGACCCCGTCTATACATAAAACCTTTTGATTAAAACCTTGGTTAAAATACAAATATACAAAGGTTTTGTTATATATTACATCCGCCACCGCATAATAAAATACCTGGTCCCACCCAACATTTCAACCATAGCTTTCCTTTTAATCCCAACCGTTTGCTCCCGTGCTCCAGATCTGATGGATTTAGTGTCATATCGCGCGCATAAACCAATCGCTCACCCAAACAGAAATCGAACCGAAATTGGTGGTTTTATCATTTCCGCCTCTGGTGACGTGTCGCGTTCTTATTGCGTCGCGTTCGATTTCGTTAAAACCATTTACTACCCATTACCAACACGAAAACCATTTCTTGTTTTCGCATTCGAAAGCATGAAACCATTCCCACTTCTGATGTGACCAACATTTATTACGTTTTTAAAGATTTGTATCAAAGGTTAAAATCTTTGTTATGATTTTTATTAACGTTATTTGCATATTCTCGACTGATAAAGAGCTCTGCCTAGCCCTTTTAAACTTTCAAAGCCTAGTTTTAAACTGTGTTGGTCAATTTCCTACCGTAAACTCCGATTTGACTCCAAATTCCTTATTTGAAGACCAACAAAGACCTTCTCGGCTCCAGCAATTCAAACAAGAGATCAAATTCAACCACAGAAGTTGCCAGAAACCCTCCCAACTGTCAAAATACCTACATTTAAGGTATTTTTCGACATTCCAACCTGCAATTTCACAATTTAAACCTTCAACTGAACCAATTAAGCTGCTATCAGAGAATTTGTCCATCCAAGTGTGCCCAAAAACGCTAAAAAAGGGGCAATCCCTCGCAAAATTTCTTCAGAATTCTCTGATTCATAAAATCTCCATTAAAAGCCAAATCCTCGGTCTAAAACCCCTGAAAGATAAATTCCACGGCTCAAAAAGGTTTTTAAACCTACGAAATACCTAAAAAGTCTCTTTTGCAGTCGTAGTCATTCAGAAAACCTGTATTTTCTGTCTTAAACCTGTTGCATGTGTCCCAGATTCCCGATTGAGGATTAAAATAATCACTGAAGCTATCTTTGCCCAAAAATTGCTCAAATTTCTTTTGTTTCCACAAATCCAACTACCGAAAACTGTTTAATCTTGCTTTAGTTATTTAAAAATGACAGAAAAAAATGACACCTAAAGCTGGAGGCTCTAGGCCTGTTAAACCTGGAGGATCCAAACCTCCTAATTCTGAAGTAGCAAAAGCCCCAAAATCCACTCCTGCACTCACTACAAAAACTACTGAGTCTGTTAATCCCCTTCAGCCACCACTACCTACTGAAGAAATCATCCCCTTGACTGATGTGGATTATAAAATTGTAGACCCTGTGATAGAATTCAACCTATTAGAAGTTCACAATTGGTGTTATGAAAAATTCCTAGATAAAGATGACATGCCTATTTGGGAAACAAATTTACCCAAATATGTAGTCCCATTAACACACCCTAGTCAAGACCTGATAAGATTATGCCAAAAGTACTATGTACCAGACTAAAGAGCAATTGTAAATGTTGATAGGGAGATTCTATTTTCTATCACTGCAGAGTCTATAAATGAAATGTTGCAACTACAGTTTTACCCTAGGGCACTCTTCCTATCCATTGAAGCATTAACTCAGTTATATTTGGAATTGGATTTATGTAGATTGAGTGATTGAATGGAAAATGCTGAGTCATGTGGGACATTCCAAACATAACAACCCTTACTCAAATTTCCAAGTTTCTTTGAGGGCTCTAGTAATGTATTTAATATATTTTCTTACTTAGGTTACTTAATATTAACATCGATGAATCCATCCTTGGTTTTTTATCTACTCTATCTCCAAGTCAGCCTCCTGCCATGATTTTTGACTATGCCAGATTTATAGTTGATTCTATCCATCATCAGTTGACCAAGTTTCCCACTGAAGGGGTATTCAGATACTCTTCCTACTTATTCCATTTGTTTTTGTTTTCACAAGTTGACCATTTTCCAATAACATTGCAAAAAAAGGATGTAGAGGGTAAACCTCTATCCATTATCTTTTGGACATCTTTGTTGAGAAAAGAAGAAAATGAGTTCAGTTATTTAGACTTTTCAGATTTGTTCATCCAACCAGCTATGAGTTTACTAAACAAAGCAGATCAGCCTAGGATAAGTGAGGACATCGAGAGAATCTTGTAGTTATCAGAACAGTGCAAGATGGGAGATTGGTATTTGTATGAGAAGCACACAGAATTAAGAATTTTTGGATCTAATCTCCTACCTTATAAATTTCCCAAGTATTTTACTATCAGAGTCTTTTCATTAGAATATTTAAGGCAAGTTTTGAATTATGATGCCATTAACTTCATGGCTTCCAAAAATAAGACCCATTTCAAGTTGAAAAATCAAATTAGTCCTTTCATTGTAAATAATAGGGAAGCTGATAAAGAGATAGAAAAAAGATTGTCAGAGCTAAAATTTCAGAAAATTTTCCCTTGGAATTATGACCCTCAAGGTCTTCTAAGTAGTACAAGGGCTCAAAATAAACTACCTCCTTTCATACATGAAACCAAGCCTGATATTGAGAAATTTGCAAATCAAACAGAATGGGTAGAAAACACATTGATAGATACAGTCATCAATGCAGAGCCAACACAGAAGATGGATACCACACTTGCCATGATAGCTTCAAAGCAAACTGAAACCTCTACAAAAAGAGGTAGAGATGAGGGAGGCTACACAGTAGAGACCACCACAGATACTAAATTCAAGCTCATTTACAACAAAAGGCTCAAATTTAGTTCCATAGGGAAAGAAAAGGTTATTGATATTGAAGATGCTAATGAGCCTGAGGTAAATAATGATGAGGCTACAGAAATAATAAATGAAACTATTGCAGACATATAGAAAAATCAGACAATAGGTGAACAGGATATTTAAATGATTGAAAGGAAGAAAAACATGGAGGCTTCTTCCTCACAGATAGTGGAGGAAAAAGACCTAGACATCAAAGAAAGATATAAGGAGATCAAACAAAAGAATGAAGAAATCAAAAGTGAGATTTATTCTCAATTCTTAAAGCAGAAGCCAGGGAATCAGAACAAATTACTTACATCATTTGATTACTCCACAAATAAAATGATCATTTCATATCTGCAACCAACTACTTCAACACCTAAGACAGTGGAAGACTACAAAAAGGTTGAATTTGAAGTAGATACTGAAAATGTGCATGAACTGGATCAAATAGAATTCCATAGAAACAGCTCTGAGATGATATATTCTACTATGGTAACAAAGGCAATGAGTGCCACTAAGTTGCAAAATACCATTATCAACATGCAGGACCAAATGAAACTTGGAAAAGGCTCTTTGTATGCCAAATATTTAAGGATAAAAGCCTCAAAAGACTTAGTTTTACAGGTGGGAGTTAACCCTTCAGATGTTCCAGCAGCAGAAATATTGATTAAAAATAAAAATGAGGACATTGCAGCTTTTAGGAAACAGCTAAAGCTTCCTCAAAGTTAGCACCCTCAAACTAAAGAAATTCTTCAAGAACAGGCAGAGAAAGAAGACATGATGCAATTGATTATCAAATTGACTGCCCATATCAAAGAAATGGAAACACAATTGGATCAAATTAGGAAAGAGAAAGAAATTTTCAAAGAAACTGAAGCTCCAATTATCCCTACAGTTATACCTATAATCACTACAGCTGTGGCCTCCACTTTGGGAGAAAAATTGGCACCAAAAGAGTTATTGGCAACTGCAGTGCCAGTACAATCAGCTACACCAATAGATTCTTCAACCACACAGATGATGCAGGGTAGATAGTAAAATCTATGGAGGAATTATCACTTAAAAGAAATGAAATTAACAGTTTTAAAAAGATGATTCAGAATATGGAAGTCTCCAACAAAACATCTTTAATCAATGCCAACAGTTATGAGCAAAGGGCCAAAAGACTTGAAGAGCAAATCAAAATCCTTCAAAAAGACTTGAGTTTCACTGAACAAATTTTTTACATAAGAAATTTTCTATGGACCAATATAATTTAGGCTATACATCTTTAGTGGCCATCAATCCAGATCATATATGAACAGAAAGACCTACTTCTAGCAGCTCAAGTTGAAATTCAAAAAACAAAAGGAGAATTAGCAGACAAACCAGTACAAGCTTTGAAGCTTATCACTTTCTTGAATGGTAAAAATAGAGCAGAGTTAGAAGAATTTCAGATACAGGATAGGATTGAGCCCATTCTACAAATCAAGAAATTTCTGAAAAAAACAAATCTGATGAATAGGTTGGAGGAGAAGTGTGATGCAATGAATATTTCAATCACTAAGTTTTTAACAAAATACACCATGCTAAGACAAGCTGGTATTCCAGATATTCATGTCTTCAATGAGAAGTTGATGAACCAAAAATAATATGACAAGAAGATAAGGGATCATTCTAAAGAATAGGTCAACAAGCCACTGCCACAGGGCTCTCCCACAGGAAAGGCCATTCTCCAATATATTGAAGACTTGTTTTTTCTTCAAAATGAAATCAAGCATCTGTTTGTCTTCAAACCAAATTTTTCTAAGTATACAGATGCTGATGAGAACTTCAAAAAGCTCAAGACTGTAAAAATACCAAGTGTAGAATAATGGAAAGCTTTTACAGACTTAATATAGCAGTGAAAAATGGAAAACAGTGAGGAAAATACAGGTGAAACAGTCAACAGAAAAATAAAACAGTCACTAGAATTTTACTACTGGAAATGTTCTTTTACAAAAGTAAAAGAGTAAATAAACAGAGTCAAAGTGTATCAGGATGAAATTACAGCGTGAAAGAGTATTAGGAGGAAGAGTGTCAGTCAAAACAACTCCAATAAAGATATTTTCCAATTTTCCAGCAAGCAATACAGCTAGCCAATAAAGGCTCCTTGATTAGTTTAAGTTGTTCTATATTTTTTGGACAAGAGGACAACTTGCAAAACTGTTAAACAGCTGTCCCTCTTTATATGTAAAGATATTTTATTGTTCCTAGATTTATTCCTAGATCTCTCTAGGATATTTTGTAAACAATATTTTGTATAAATACTTCAGTCTTTGAAGTATTTAGTGTGGAATAAAATTGCTAAGATTACTATAGATTTTTTCTGATACATTGGAGGCCTACATGTGGTGATTTTGAAAGTAGCAGACTAGACAAAGCTAATTGGACATCATAATTTAGGATTATCATGATAAGTTAAAGAGTAAAGTGCATCTATCTTGTCATTTTTTATTTTCTGAGTTCCATTCATTTCATTATGTGTTTGTTCTTTCTTAATGAGTAACTAGGAATATTACTTCAGGACTAGCTTATGGCTCCCTGTCTTAACTAAGTTACCATTTAAATGTTTTCAACTGATTTCTGGTGTTAGGAATTCTTAACTGATCCTACTCCTGTTTGACTTCTGCCTCCTTCCTCCATTGTCCGGATCAAAGGATTCTTCATTTCTCTTTGTCCCGACTTCACCATTTCATCAAAAACCTTTTACCCATAGCTCTGAGGGTTATCTATCTTTCCATGAATACATTTGCATCCTTTTTTCCTTGCCTTCTAGTACTGCTATCTAGACTTAGACTCCATTAGCCCAATGGTCAAGTAGATTTCTCCCTAGTTTACCCTTAAGTGATTTTTTCCCACCAAACCAATTCAAAACCAAAACCAATTGTTTTATCATAACTAGCCTAAAACACTAAACAAAAAACAAAGTTAAATTATAAAGAGAGAGCTCTCTCTGAAATTTAGGAAGGCTAGATCCTAAATTTCCAAAGTAGGTTTGTGGTTACCCCTAGTTTTCTTAAACTAAAAACCAAAAGCCCACAATCTTGAGAAATGAATAGGGTGATAACAAGGTTAAATGGAGGAAGGTGAACAGTGGGTGTATGAATTGGGGTTGAAGTTAGTACAACAGGATTCTAATGTAGGATGGATGGGTCTAAAATTATCTAGGTTATCCAACTCTGGGATTTAGTCCTTGACAAGCTTTGTTCCACGGGTGAGCCAGTTAGGATATTTTTCAAGTCTTTAAGGTTTTCAAGTATGGAACTTTATTTGTGAATAGGTCTGCTAACAGTTGAATTTTTAGATCTAGGAGATTTCCTTAGGATGTGTTGTGGATTTTCAACTATTGTAGGAGGGTTTGGGTCAGGATGGGATCTGGTACAAATTATTCTAGAAGCCAGAACTTAGACCCAAGGCATAGAGAGATTGAAATTTTTATAAGATTTTGAAAAGCAAACCATTCTATGAAAGAAACACTTTATTCACAAAGTATTTTGACTGGGTTCTATCTAAGTTTTGATAATATTAGGATTTCTCAACAATTTTCCCATTGAAGTCTGTAGAAAACCAGTGGAGTCAGCAGGCCTACTGAAAACCAGTGGAATCACCAGGTGGATGATTTTACATGTCTTGATGCTGGATGTTGTCCACCATCAGCAACCAGATACTAGTCTTGGCTAGCACTTGAGTCATCTAAATTTGAAAGGGGTTTTCTAGGTTCTTAAGGAAATACTAAGCTATTTTAATAACTTAGGTTATTCCCCAGTATGGTCGCCACAATGTTGGCTCCTCGTAATTTGAAAGATTGGCAAGAAAAGGTAGAAGGGAACCACCTCAAACCACTTTGGAGCTAGGACCTAGCCTTCTTACTATCAGAGAGGGCTCTCTCTATGTTTATGATGAAAATGATTTATCTTTATGCTTATGTTTTTTAATTTTAGGCTGTTTATGAAGTTTTGGGGTTGTTTGTTTTGTTTTGATTGATTGTTTGGTTGATTGTTTTAGTTGACTAGATAGAATGTGAGAAGCTTAATCCACTAGGATATGGAGTCATAAAAATTTTTAATTGTACATCAGCTCTTCAAGGGTTTTCATAGGGCAAGCTAACTACATCAAATGGATCCTTTAGGTAAAATGAATATGGGATGATAGCAAGTTGTGAATTTAGCAAAACTAAAGGGAAATTAAGAATCCTTTAATTATACTTCAAACAAGAAAAACCTTTAGGATAATAGCTTGGTAAAATTGAAAAGTAGTTAAGAATTCTTTAACTATACTTTACTCAAAAAACCTCCAGACAACAATCAAGAAATCCTAGAGCAGTTAAGAATTCTCTAGTTATTAATTTCAGACAAAGAAAAAATTTGAGATAACAGTTCAGTGAAATTAAAGAGCAGTTAATAATTATTTAATTCAACTTCGAAGAAGGCATTTAAGATAACAGTTTGGTAAAATTGAAGAGCAGTTAAGAATTCTCAGAATTATACTTCACTAAGAAAATCTCAAGACAACAATCTAGTAATCCTAGAGAGTAGTTATGAATTCTCTATTTATTATTTACAGAGGAAAACATAGACATAATAATGACAGACAGAGTTGAGGTACCAAAACGGTATATCTCAACCTAAACTTTCTATTCTATTATTAGAGAAATTGATGTACACTATGGAAAACAAGGGAGAAACATTGAAAAAGAGGGATAACATCATCATTAACATAGCTCAAGAATCCTGTGAACGTGCTTGTATTACTGATGTCCAAAACAGTTACAATGCTCCAGTGCAATAACCTTTACAACTCAAAGTCTGATCAAAATCCAGTCTACCAATCAGCCAACTAACCAACAATAACAATGAACAATACATGCAGTATTTAACTGCAGTTAAGGAGGTGATCGTATTCTAGGGTTTCAGACTGCACTTATTATAGAGTAAATGTAATCTTGACCTTTGAGACCATGCAAGGCCCAAGGAAAAATATCACTGACTAACTCGATGTAATAATAAATCTCAAATTAACTGCTGATCTAATTTTAAGATATTTTTGACTATTTGGCTTTAACTTTAACTTTTACAATAACTGTTGAGCTCCTAAAAATATCTCTAACTAAAAGCATTAACTAAGGTATTTTCCTTTATAAAAGTTAGGCTGTAAGTGGCCAAATGAGGTTTGGAAGAAGTAAAGGTTTATTTGGCCTTTGTCATTCGAATCTGCCTCCTTCGTTGATTTTCTTTTGTCTTTAAACTATGATTTGTCTTTTTAATTCTTTTAATCTGTTTTTAATCTCTAATCTATATTTGACTACTTTGGGTTACTGTAATCTCTCTTTTAACCTTCTCTTATTTGTGCTTTTTCTTTAAATTTTCCTTCCAACCATGTCTTTCATATTTAACCTTTGATTAATCCTTTAATCCCTTTACCTTTCATTGTCACAGTGAACTCTTTGACTGTGTTCCTTAGCTGTGTTTTTACTTGTCTTCATCTTTGCACAGCCACTGTAAAACCTCTTCATTTCTTTACCCTGTCCTCTGATGAAATCTTGTTGCCTTTGTAGCAATCGAATGATCATCAATGGTCATGATCCATTGATGATTTAGGATTAATCTTGTGCTCCTGATCCTTGAATGAATAAGGAATTATGGATCGTCACCCAGAGAACCCAATTTAAATGATTTTTGGACTTTAGAACTAGAATATGATTATTGCCCTTCTGATTCATCGATCACTTGCAAAATAAAACAATTTATTAATAAAAACAAAATCTTGAGGGATGGGGAGCAATGGTGGCTCATAGGTAGCCGAGAATCTTATGGACAGAGTCCAGAAAATGGAGGTTTTAAGGTTTTCACATTTGGTTATGGCCCTTCAAGCCTTCAGAAATGTCGTAGGGGTTACATGGCAACTCAGGGCTTATCGTGATGACACAGTGCTTTGAAACATTCAAAAGGGGTCAATGATATCACGTTTATGGTGTGGGAGTGGTTTAAAATTTTTCGCATGGGGCGTAGGCAATGAGGCGGTTTATATCGTTGGGATGCGATAACATGGAGGGAGTGACGTGTGACAAAATGGGACTATGGTAAAACCGCCCATATCGCAAGCCTCGAAGGTTTTTAAACGTTGGGCGATTAGAAGCACGATATGGGGCATGGGTCATCGGATCAGGAAGCATAGATCGGATGGTAGGCAGGGTTTAATGAAATGGCAGGCCAAATGATGTGGGGCCCGGGGATAAATGGAGCGAGGGTTTTAATACAACACGGGGCCACGGTTTTAATGAAGTGGTGGGGTCAGAAATCAAAGTGGGGCCCGGGCATTTTTAAAGCGGAAGTGCTTTATATAAGGGTGAGGTCAAGGTTATATGAGAGTGGGGGTAAATGTTTTTAAATAAGGGGTTTAAAACATAGAAGGGGTCGGGGTTTTAATAAAGCAAGTTTTATTAACATGTGGGTCCCAATTAAATATTAATTTAAAAAAAAAACAATGTAAAAAGGTTTTTTACATTGTTTTGAAGGAAAAGAGGGGAATGAGTGAAAGGGAGGGTCTAAATGGGTTTTTTAGAAAAATGGAAGTGGGTTTTTTAGAAGGAGAAGAGGCTAGGAATGAGGGATTTAGGTTAGAACATGGAATTTCAGAGTAAGAGGGTAATCAGAATGGGTAAAGTGAGAAATAGTAAAATAATTTAAATGAAAATAATGAAGGTAGTGAGATCTATGAAAATAAAATGATAATCAGGGAATGTTATTTTCAGCAGACTGTAGAAAATCTACAATTATTTAGTCATACTGTAGAATACAAGAGACTAACATGCTCTAATCATGATGTTGAATGTTTTAAATTCTGGAGATCCTAACTTATGCCAAACCATTTTTGACATGATACATGTGGATGATCCTTCATCCACAATGCAATGATGAATGATGATGTTCTAGGTTGAAACCGGGATTTGAAAGGAAAATAGAGAAGGGAGTCATGGGCTCACTTTATCTAGGTCAAAATCCATTAAATGGGAATCAAAAGGGTCGATCGCACCTAATGCGGAAAGTAGGGATTTCTATTGGGTTGGGAAATATTGTAGGACTTCTAATGCTGACATAGTTGAGGGGAACTAATCCAAGTTTTCCACTAAGTTGTAGCTATGGGAAGCTTTGAGATATATCATGTGCACCTCAAGGGACCTGTTAGCACCTGATCTGGACCCCAGGCTGAAAAAGGGAAAAACAAGGTAACATCTAAACTATGCTCAGCCTTGTAGCTAGCCCTACAAGAACGGGAGAGGGCTCCCTCTGTAAAAAGGATATTCAACGATATACAATAATGATATGATATTAGGCAAGGTATAATGATGGGAAAAAGTTTTTAATAAATGAATGAATTTTCAGGGATGTGTGGGACAAAATGGGACAGTTTAAACTAGGGAATTAAATCAGGATACAGGGTATTTCATGGGGCAAGGTAGGCAAGAAATTTTAGCGATCAAGTTTAATTAAGGATGGAATGGAAATACTAGTGAGGGAATGAAAAGGGCATAGAATATGGATCCCTTTCAAACAGAAGAAAAACAAAGAGTATTGAATGATTTCCCAAGGTAGAGCATATAAAATGGATTCTACCTTTCTATCTTGAAAGCATTCAAACATAAATGTTTATGAATGAATGATGAAACATAACAGTTTACATATGAACACAAAGGAGAGAACAAATGCTAAAAATCATACCACATGGATCCCACAAATCAAAGCTACATCTCTTATTAATTCCCTTTCAAACTATACAATGGAGCGTAGAGCGTTCTTTCCACACTATTCCCCTACTTTTGAGTTACAAACTGACTTACAAATGATTTACAATTACATTAAATAGGCTGAATTGTGGGAACATAGATCCATAGAAAGAGGAGTAGTTTTCCAGCCCAAGAACTAAAATGCAATCATAGAAAATAAATCCAACAATCTGCCCCTTAAAATAATGAACATCTATACAATTTGGGACATCTAAAAATTTTATTGTTACACTAGATGAAATAAAAATAGGCAATCCAAAAAATAGATTTCCTACTTTGTTGCTGCTGTACCAATCTCTGTCTCATATTAACTCTCGATCCTTTGACTATTTCTTTCCATTTTTTGTTTGAAGAAAATTGAATTTTTTAATAAAATGCTGTTGAAATAAAATAAAATGAATTTATGCCTTTGTGAAGGGAAAAACCGATTTTTCGAATAGAGGGAACGAAGGGAAGTGGGGTCCATATTCAGAATTGAAACGAATAGGCAGAGGGAATACAATATACAGTGGGGTGCTTGAAATATGTGTAGCGATGGAACAATCGCAATCGGGATCAAGGATTGGGATGTATGTGAGACAAGCCATAAAAACTCCGATGCGATTGGAAAAGTCAAAGGGGAGAAATCCCTTTGTTAAAAAAAATAAAACAGTTTTTCGTTTTTTTACAAAGGAAAGAATGATTTTCTATTTGAAAAGGGGGAGGGCTATTAAGGTGGGACCAAGGTAATAATCAGAATCAAAATTGGGAGAGGGAGCGGGTGTATTGGGACGAGGCAAAACCTCCGATGCGATTTGAGAAGAGGTGATGGGAAAATACGAAATAAAACACAGTTTAATACTTACAAAGGGAAATGGACTTTTAAATTATAAATGGGCGGAGGATTTTGGTGGGCCCAAGATATGAAAATCGCAATCAGAATCAGGCTTGGGAGCGAGGCCAAATGTATAATACAATGAAACTTCACCGATGCGATTGGGGAGAGTTTCTTTATATAAACGAAATAAAACGAAAATTTAATCTATACAAAGGGAAAGGAATTTTTATAATGAATGGGTGGAGAATATTAAATGGTGGGACTGTAAGTCAATCAACATCAGAGATCGGAGGAGGGCGGAGGGGAATTCCTATGTGAAATCACCGAGAGTAATAACGCAATCCGGTAAGTCGGCTTCGAGTGCAATATATCATGGAAAGCTCTTTCCGTGCTCTTTCGTTGGATCTAATTATAAATACATTTTGAGCTCAAACCAGGCTGGGCCAAAACTTCTCCGGCGGCAGGGCTAGACTTTGTGGAGACAGTGGGCTTTCCAATTGTGACTTATTACATGAGCATCATATAAAATTACATAATAAATGGATAATAAAGGCAAGTATGATGTTTTCCACCAAAACATAGTTTTTTAGTGAAATTACATCAAATCAATGTAAAGATCCTTTTGATCTTCAAAGTAAGACTTTTTGGAGAAGCGACACTCTATGACCTTGCCGATATTTATCACACTTGACTCATTAATTTGACCATGGTGAGATCCTAGAACCTAATGAGACCCATCCTATGACCTACTAACATGACTCACAAAGTGAAAGTAGCTCATGACTAAATACCATAGAGAGGAGAATTAGCAAGTATCACATCAGGGAAAACTAATAAAAAAATCACTACCATCAATGGATCCATGACCTAGAGGAATGGTGAATTTTATTGGTATGGGACTCCTAATATGCAACTGCAAAAGAGAAATTTTGATCACTGATGGCAGTATGACTAGACTGACACTAACATTGGCTCCAATGGGGATGGTAGCTCCTTGGAGGTGCCAAGAACACCGTAGACCAAGTAGCCTTATCCATTGGGCATGGAGTCAAAAACACTAAAAACTGACACAATGCAGATTGACTCTGACTCAAGATTAAGACTGAAAACTAAAATAAAACCAAACCATACACATGACATTCAAGTTTTATAGCCTTCACCTCGGGCCCCAAACTTCAATGACTATGTACTTGAATTAAGACCAAAAATAACATGGTATATACAATGATTATGACATAGCTTCTGATCCATTATCTTCAACAATGGTAGTGCTTCAAAAGCCTACCATTCACTGCTCCTCTAGGGAAATATTGGCCATCCATTTTTGAAATCAAGAAAGCATTCTGTCCCCTGTATGCTGAAATCTTGTATGGTCCTTTCCACAGGTTGTCAAACTTACCGTGCTTCCCCTTGTCCTCATTTCTTGCATCCCATCTCAACACTACATCATCTAGCTGAAAATTTTCTGCTTTGGTATTTCGGTCATAGATCTTCTTTATCTTCTCCTGCAACTGAATAGCATTCTATGATACTTCCTCTCTTGATTGCTGAAGGTGGATCATCTGATTGATCCTTCACTGATTGTCATTGTCTTCACTACCAACTTCTTGTAACAATATCATGACTGGGACTGTAAGAGATGTAGGAAAAACAGCATCAGTACTATAAACCAATTCAAACGGTGACATACCTATGTATTTCTTACTGCTAACTCTGTCTGCCCACAAAGCGTTGATGAGCTTGCGATGCCAGTTTCTTTTGTTTGCCTCCAACATTTTCTTAATTATATTTATCAGTGATTTGTTTGATAATTCTGCTAGGCCATTTCCTTGTGGATAATACGCTGTTGAATGGCCCAACATGATATTGTATTTGTCACAGAAATCAACCATCTTCTTGTATCTGAACGTTGCTGCGTTATCTGTTACAATTTTGTATGGGCAGCCAAAACGAGATAAAATATTCGATTCAAGGAATTGAATAATTACCGTGTCTGTAGCTTGCCTCGCTGGAACAGCCACGATCCATTTAGTGAAGTAGTCTGTCCCTGTCAATATCCAAGGATGCTGCACTAATGAAGTGGGATGGATTTCTCCTACGAAATCGAGTCCCCATTACTGAAAGGGAGTGTTTACTAAAACTGGTTTCAAGGGAAGAGGCATCAATTTCTTCTTCCCTTGGAAAATTTGACATTCATGACAATTCATCACCGTTTATATAAATATGAGAATAACGTGGGCCAATAATATCCTGCTCTAAATACCTTGTTAGTTGTAGTCTTCCAAAAAAAATGACCACCACAATCACCTTTGTGAAAGTCATGCATTACCTTCTGAGCTTCTTCTTCAACTAAAAAATTGAGCAGAACACCTCCTGGATCTTTCCAATACAGAGCATTGTTTAAAATGTAGTATTTAGCAGATTTAAGTTTCAATGATCTACCTTTACTTTTAGACATTCCTGGAGGAGGTGCAAGATGCTGAAGAACATAAACAATATCTATATACCAAGGGGATTGTATAAAAATATCTGAAATCGAAACAAGCAAACCTTCATCTTCCTCTTCTGACATTGTTGTAATGAGGTTTATATCCAGGGCACGCAGATTTGATTGGGCCATCAATTTTTCCAAGCCTTGGCCTTTGATCAACTTTGTGGGCTTGATCTCCAAATCATACTCCAACATAGATGCTATCCATTTACCTCTTCGACCTTCTGGATCAGTTTGCATCAACACATCCTTCACTACTACATTAGGGACATATGCTATAGTATGTGAATGTAGAATATAGACCCTAAAATCCTTCAATGCCTTTATAAGAGCCAATTCTTGTTTCTCAATAATATTATACCTTAAAGCAACATCTCTAATAGTCCTACTGAAAAATGAAATTGGATTTTCAACCTGATATCTCTTTTGCATTAAAACAGCAGCCATAGTATGCTCTGATGAAAATGAAAGAATAATAAAATCTTGAGTATATTCGGGACTAATCAAGACTGGGGCATTGGACAAAGAAAAATTTACCAGATTGAATGACTTGATTGCTTCTTCACTCCTTTTAACAGTGCTATCCTTCTTCAATATGTTAGTCATTTCTCTTAGATGTTCAGCCAAATTGGGTATGAATCTGCCCAAAATTTTTATCTTACCATTAAAGGCCTGAATCTCCTTTTTGTTTTGTGGAAGGTCTATGTGCTGAATTTCTTCCACTCTAGATGGATCAATGCGGATACCATCTTTAGAGATGATATGCCCCAGCAAATTTCCTTCATCCATGGAAAAGAGACTCTTCTTTGGATTAAGAGAAATCCCAAACTTTCTGCATCGCTAAAAAAAAAATCTCAAATGGTGCAAATGCTCATCATCAGAACCAGAAAATACTGTCAAATCATCCAAATAAAAAACAAGAAAAACATCTTTTTCATTGGAAAAAGCAATTTCCATTGCTCACTGGAAAGTGGCTCCAGTGTTCTTCAGTCCAAATGGCATTTTGGCATACTAGAAGGTTCCCCAGGGTGTTGTGAAGGTAGTTTTGTCTTGGTCTTTCTCATGCACCAAGATCTGATTGTAGCCTGAGTAGCCATCAAGTAGTGACATCCTAGATGCTCCAAATACTCTCTACAGAATATGGTCCATCTTCAGAAGTGGATAATTATCTTTTAAGGATGCTTTATTTAAATTATGAAAATATATGCACAATCTTATCTGTCCTGTCTTCTTACGTACCGGGACCAAGTTTGAAATCCAGTCAGAAAATATAATAGGAACAATGATACCAGCTTTGTATAATCTATTTACCTCTTTTTTGATGGATGGTAGTAGCCTCGGATTGATTCTTCTCAGCTTCTGTCTAAATGGATTTTGATCCAGCTTGATGGGAATAGTATGCTGGATTATGTTCTTGTCATACACCTTCAAATCCGAATAATCCCATGCAAACACATCAGAAAATTCAGACAACAATTTAACATAATTTTCCTTTACCTCAGGGGACAATGCCTTTGACAACTTCACAAACTTGGGCTTGTTAGGTGTTCCAAGATTCACATCTTCAACCCCTTTCTCAGTAGGCACCAAGCTTGGTTTCTTAGCAACATCATCCTGATCAAAAATTTCCTCTAAAGGTATGAGACCTCTAGGAATTACATTATCTTTCAGCTGTAATATGTCCATATAATTTTCTTCCAATTATTGATCATTAATATCATACTCACCTTCTATTGGAGTGTCTTCGAATTTTCCATCACCTTGCAAAAATGCATTAATCTCATTGTCATCCAAAAACACTTGCTAATACCTCAAATTGTCCGGAACAACAGGCCTATGTTTGACATAGATTTCAAACTTATTGCTGGATTTCATCAAAATTTTCAAGTTGTTGGTAGTAGTGGCAAGAGAATCAACAATAAGATTCTGCATCCTGGGTACTGCTGTCAAAGTGTACTCATGGAATGTCTTCAGGATGTCCAGGACTGCATTTCTATATGCCCTCAACCTTGTATGTTTTGCTTGGTATTCTCCTTTTACCTATTTTATTATTAACTCAGAGTCGCCATACACAGAAATCCTCTTTGCATTCAACTTCTTCAAAATTTTGAGACCTGCAATCAGAGCTTCATACTCTGCTTCATTGTTAGAGCAGTCAAAAGCCAACTTATAAGCACATACTCTAACATTACTTGAAACCTTTTTAGGGTGGAAAATAGGGTTTCGAATCCATATTCCAATACCAGCTCCATCCTTACCAACAGCTCCATAAAAATCCATGCTCCATAGGCCTTCTTCTTCTTCTTGTAGATGCTGGAATTTTGTTTCTTTTTCTTCTTTACCTTGGCTGATTTCTGGCTGTTCACTTTATTTTTGCTGTTGGCAGGAAGGAGGCTCAGAAGTGTTTACTTCTTTCTCTTTTTCCCTTTTGAGGACTTCCCTAAAATTCTCTGAAATCTCAGGTATGTCATCCACTTGTACCAAATGAACATTCACATCATTTAAACCACCATCTGAATATAGGACAAAGGACTCTAAATCTATGTGGACAACATTAATAGGATGATTTACTGGCTTCTCTTTGCTGGTAATCATATATTTCATTTTCTTCTCCCTATATAGTTTTCTCAACTGGCCAAATACGGGAATGGTGGCATAAGAGAAGTCAAGCTGCATGGTTCCTTTAAGTTTTGCACCCCAAGACCTAGATAGAAGCATTCCAAACCGTGGTGGGACATTTGCAACAACTACATCCATCAAGACATTCTTGGCTAGGATCTGATCTAAAGACACTACCAAGTCTTTGATAAGACCAATACAATGTACCCTACCTAAGTCAAAAGAATACAAATCATGATATTTACGAGTAATATCAAGTCCTAACTTTCCCATGATGGCCTTGGGCATCAAATTATGTGAGGCTCTAGAGTCCAACATAGCATTATGCAAGATGAACTCATGTACTCTAAGACTTAGGTAAAAGGGAGGGACTTCACTTTCTTAAGATTCTTCTGTGGCTGGACCAAAGATGAGTTTAGGATAGTCATCCTCTACATTCACTATATCAGAAACAGATTCTATTTGCAAAATTATAGATACCTAACTTTTATAAGCACTATTATTCACTAACTCAGTCAAGGGCATAGACACTTTCAGTTTAGAAATTTCAATCTCCAAATTAAAAGAAGGAAATTTTTCTACCTCTTTAATGGGAGGATCTTTCTTCTCTATTTGCTCCTTTTCTGCACTCTGTTGGTTCTTTTCATTTGTTGTGTTAATCGCTGAAGGTGTTTTGCTGGAGGAAGGATCAGCTGGTTCTTTCCCTTTATTTGGAGCATCGTTCTTCATTTGGAGTTCTTTTCTTTTCTGAATGGGACTAATCAGAACATCTCTGTTCCTCAAGGAATATTGATTTTGTTCGGCCGACAAAGTATTCATGTACCCTCTCTGATAATCATTGGATTCATCTTCTAATACTGCATCATTAGCCAAAATGAAATTTTCGTCCCTTTGAAGGTCTGGAGTCACCACTGTGTATTCTTCGTCTTCAGTGAGAAAAATTGGCACACCATCAGCAGTGAAGAAATGATTGGCTTCAATGACAGGGTCATCATCATCATCCGTCTCTGTTGCTTGAACATAATTCTGTTGTAATGGAGTTCTGATTTGTTGCTGTGGTGGTGCTACTTGGTCCTGCGCTCTCTGTTCTCTCTGCTTGATTCTGAATTGCGACTGCTGCCCTCTAAAATTCGGATTTCTTACTTGAGGTTTAGATCTATCCGGAATGGTTAAACTATCAACCATATTTTCCACCATTTTGATTAAGGTTTCCATCTTATTGTCGCAAGGCGAGGCTTCTTCTTTCACCGTGACTCTCTTCTCAGCTCTGGTTCGAGCTCTTTTGGCTAGCAGATTTTCTTCTACCCTTACTGCTATCTTCTGCATATCTTCGAGAGTGGTAGGATCTCTCTCTTGCAGCTGATAAGCCATATCAGCATCGAAGCCATCTAAAAATTTAAGCAAGGCTAATCCCACAGGAGGTTTGAGATTAGCTGGAAAGGAATTGTATATAGCATTGAATCTTAAACAATAGTCCTGCACAGTTTCACCCACATTTCTCTTAATATTTTCATATTCGGACAAAATTTGGAGTGGGTTCTTATTTACCTCCCACCAGTCTAAAAAATGTGTGTGCAACTCCTACAAAGTGTGAATTGACCCTACTGGTAAGGCTCTGAACCACTTTCTAACTTCACCTCCAAAGATTTAAACAAACAACCTGGTAGTTACATTCTCTGCCTCTACCTCATGAAGATCAAAAAAGTCATTCATTTTATCAACATGCTGCTGGGCTGTGATGCTTTGAGTGGCATCAAATATAGAAATTTTACTTTGATAGTCAGCAGGCATATCATCGAGAACCTGAGGTAAAACCAGGAGTGCATACCGGGCAACCATGACTCTAGGTGGATTTACAACAGTGTTTGTATTACTAGGATTTAAGGGAGGTGTTAATGGAGGAGATGACAACTGAGAATTGACTGATGGGAATGTTGATGAATTAGGAGGAGGAAATGTTGTTCCTAATGACTCTGAAGGCTCAGGGATATTAGTTACAGTGATAGATGACTGAGGAGAATTCAATATATAATCATCAATTGAGGAATTTTCTCTTTGAACTTCAATATCTACAAGGAATTCTGGATCTAAAACTGTGTCATCAAGTGTAGTTTCAGACTTATTTCTAAACAAAGAAAGCTCAAAACTCTCATCAAAAGAAATATCTTCTACAAAGAACCAGTCACTGGACCAAGTATGGGATCTGAAGATAGGTTTGGGACTTAGTGATCCTTCTTGTCTTCTGACAATTCTTGGGATAAGATTGAGATTCTAAAACACAGGGGGAGGATTTGGATTTGGATTAGCCCTTTTGTATCTTCTTGAAGCCAGTGTGGTGGAAATTTCTACTGTACGAAATTAATTTCAGCCTAGCAGACTCTGAACATCATCTTCTAGAGTCGAGGAATTTACAAGAAGAATATTTACTGGGGTGATCTGACTTTATACTCTGATAGAAGAAATATATTTATGACTTGTGGAATAAGTGGTTGTAGTTATATTCCTTTCCAACAACTTCAACAATGTTTGCCGTGAAATAATATTTCAAAGCTCTTTATAGTTTAATCTTTCATATGATATACTTCAGTGAACCTTACTCCGGTTGTAATATCAAAATGATATAACAATGGCACAATTATTTAAAAAAAAAACACCAACCTTCAAACTTATATCATAAATCATTCAACGTGAAATATATTTCATTCAACAATGGCCCATGTTATCATAAAACTGTCGGATCGTACCTTGATTATCGCTTGTGCTCTTCAGCGTGCGATTGTCATCAGAGCTAAGGCTCTTCAGATCGGACGGTCCTCGTGAATATCGCATTTTTTACATGACAGAGGTTTAACACATGAAAGTTATGTGATATGGGCGGTATTGGGGAGATGACATGCCTTAATCTCACTGGATCACATTTTTTTGAAGTAGTTTTGCTCTGGGGAAAATGTGGCACGATATGGGCGATATGGTTTCTGAAACCCGCCGGTGGTAAATGAACCACGCTTAACTGTGGTTCGGCGCTTTAACTCCTCGCATTAATTCGGGCTGGGTCCCACTAATATTATTTCTCTGCCGGCTAAAGAATAAAGCTTTTACTTTCAATTACAAAGCTTTGTAAAGGTTTGTCGCGTTCAATATAATCAAAGTTTAGCCTTAAAGAAAAGTTTTTATATTCTTCATTTAACAGGGCCTGACTATGATTTGTTCTTCAAACAGAATAAACACAGTCAATGAGCGCCGAGAATATAAGCTCACAGACAGTCATATCGGCTTCCCCAGTGGAGTCGCCAGAGATGTTAGCACCTGATCTGGACCCCAGGCTGAAAAAGGGCAAAACAGGGTAACATCTAAACCATGCTCAGCCTTGTAGGTAGCCCTACAAGGACGGGAGAGGGCTCTCTCTGTAAAAAGGATATTCAACGATATACAATAATGATCTGATATTAAGCTAGGTATAATAATGGGAATTTTTTTTTAATAAATGAATGAATTTTTAGGGATGTGTGGGACAAAATGGGACAGTTGAAACTGGGGAATTAAATCAGGATACAATGTATTTCATGGGGCAAGGTAGGCAATAAATTTTAGCAATCAAGTTTAATTAAGGATGGAATGGAAAGATTGGTGAGGAGATGAAAAGGGCATAGAATATGGATGCCTTTCAAATAGAAGAAAAACACAGAGTATTGAATGATTTCCCAAGGCATAGCATATAAAATGGATTCTACCTTTCTATCTTGAAAGCATTCAAACAAAAATGTTTATGAATGAATGATGAAACATAACAGTTTACATATGAACACAAAGGAGAGAACAAATTCTAAAACTCATACCACATGGATCCCACAAATCAGAGCTGCGTCTCTTATTAATTCCCTATCAAACTGTACAATGGAGCGCAGAGTGTTCTTTCCACACTATTCCCCTACTTCTGAGTTATAGACTGATTTACAAATGATTTACAATTACATTAAATAGGTTAAATTGTGGGAACATAGATCCACAGAAAGAGGAGCAGTTTTCCAGCCCAGGAACTGAAATGCAATCATAGAAAATAAATCCAACAATCTGCCCCTGAAAATAATGAACAACTATACAATTTGGGACATCTGAAAATTTTGATGTTACACTAGATGAAAGAAAAATAGGCAATCCGAAAAATAGATTTACCACTTTGTTGCTACTGTACCAATCTCTGTCTCATATTAACTCTCGGTCCTTTGACTATTTCTTTCCATTTTTTGTTTGAAGAAAATTGACTTTTTTAATAAAATGTTGTTGAAATAAAATAAAATGAATTTATGCCTTTGTGAAGGGAAAAACCGATTTTTCGAATAGAGGGAACGAAGGGAAGTGGGGTCCATATTCGCAATCAGAACGAATAGGCAGAGGTAATAAAATATACAGTGGGGAACTTAAAATACGTGTAGCGATGGAAGAATCGCAATCAGGATCGGGGATTGGGATGTATGTGAGATAAGCCACAAAAACTCTGATGCGATTTGAAAAGTCAAAGGGGAGAAATCCCTTTGTTAAAACAAATAAAACAATTTTTCGTTTTTTTACAAAGGGAAGAATGATTTTTTATTTGATAAGGCAGAGGGCTATTAAGGTGGGACCGGGGTAATAATTGGAATCAGAATCGGGAGAGGGAGCGGGTGTATTAGGATGAGGCAAAACCTATGATGCGATTTGAGAAGAGGTGATGGGAAAATACGAAATAAAACATAGTTTAATATTTACAAAGGGAAATGCACTTTTTAATTATAAATGGGAGAAGGATTTTGGTGGGCCCAAGATATGAAAATTGCAATCGGAATCGGGCTTGGGAGCGGGGCCAAATGTATAATACAATTAAACTTCACTGATGCGATTGGGGAGAGTTTCTTTGTATAAACGAAATAAAACAAAAATTTAATTTATACAAAGGGAAAGGCCTTTTTATAATGAATGGGCAGAGAATATTAAATGGTGGGACCATAAGTCAATCGGCATTGGAGATCAGAGGAGGGCGGAGGGGAAGTCATATGTGAAATTGTTGATTGCGATGGTCCAATGGACTGTGGGCCGTCGGATCGGATGATGAGATTGACAGTCAGGATGTACATCGGAGGGTGTTAATCGGGGGTTTACCATCAGAGGTTGGCCATCAGAGATATACAATCAGAGGGGGGCGATAAAAAAGCACCGATTGGGTATGGGCTGTCCGATCGGATGGGTAGATCGACGGCTAGCATATCATCGGGTAGGGCCAATAAGGGTTGACTTAACATAATCGCATCAGAGCTTTTGGCATGGGGCAATCAGAATGAACCTATGAGATGTTGCAATGCGATGGGAAAGGGAAAGGATCAACGAAGTTTTATAACTTAAACTTTGTTATAAAGTTTAAGGGGTCATGAAAGGGGAAGTGGTTTTAAAACGGCAGGGCTATATAATATAGAAATTTTTAAAACTTTATTATAAATTTCTATGGCATGGAGGGGAAGTGGTTTGGCTTATCGGGATTTGAGACAATGGGGACTTTATGATAATCAACTTTGAAATGTTTATTATAAAGTTTAAAGGGTATGGTGGGGAAGTGGTTAATAAATAAATCGCATATGTATTTAAATGATTTTATAATGCGATTTCGTAATCGGAGGTGGGGAAAAAGAGATTTATTAAAGAAAATATAAAACTTTAACAAAATAAAGTTTAGGGAAAGGTAGGAAAAGGGATTGTTAGGGTATAGAGGACTTTTTACTTCACCTAGGCATAAATTTCAATCCAGAAGTCAGTTTCGAGAGTGCAATATACCATTGGAAAGCTCTTTCCAGGCTCTTTCTACTAGATCTACTTAGAACACATTTATGAGCTAAAAATGATGTGGAAAACTTCTCTAAAGGCAGGATGGTGACTTTGTGGAGATAGCAGCTTCTGAATTGTGACTTATTACATATACTGACATAAAATTACATAATAAATCATAATAAAGGAAAAGTATCATGTTTTCACCTCAAAACATAGTTTTGAGGTGAAAATTATATCAAACTGAATAAAACATCTCTTTGATCTTCCAGGTGCGTGGCTTTGAGTTTATTGACTTCCTCATGACCTTGTTAATATTTATTGACACTTGAATCATTAATTTGACCATGGTGAGATCCTAGAACCTAATGATACCCATCCTATCACCTACTGATATGATTTACAAAGTGAAAGTAGCTCATGACTAAAGACCATAGAGAGGAGAATCAACAAGTTTACATGAGGGAAAACTGATGAAAAAAATCACTACCATCAATGGATCCATGACCTAGCGGAATGGTGAAATTTATTGGTATGGGACTCCTAATATGCAAATGCAAAAGAGTAGTTTTGATCACTGATGGCAGTATGACTAGAATGACACTAACAGGACCTTTTACCATTTTCGGCATATGTCTATCAGTACCCTAGGAATGGTCAATGGTGCTATTGGAATATTCATGCTTGATGAATATGGGTTGGTCTCTAGGGGAGCTTCATAAATTCTATTTCGTGTTTGCAGGAGAATGTCTTCTCCTTCCATGTAAATATCGTGATTAGAGTTGTTGTGAGTGTTATTTCTTGGATTGTTTTTTTGGGGTGTGTTGTCCTCTAAGATAATTTGCATCAATTAATTATGCTAGAGCATCTATAATATTTTTTTTGTTTTAAGTTAGGGTTTTTGGATGACCAATGAATAAAGAAATTGCATACAGATGTGCTTAAAGTTCATATAATATTAATTAATAAGGAAAGGGTTGTTGCTTTACTTCAAACAGTGATTTGAGATTGCATGTGTGAAAGCATAAAATGTAAAAAAGTATGATGAGTTAAATATTCAAATTGAATGTTGTAATATTCCTAATTAGCCTAAGCTAATTGGAATATTCAATTTTTTTTTGTTTTTCATACTTATGAATAAAATTGTAAAGGAGGACCAATAATGACTCCTAAACATCAAAATAAATCAATGCTCAATGTGAAACAAGCTAAATCTGAGCTACTTTCATAAACACACTTAAGTGTGAACAAGGCTGGAACAATTGACTGGGTCAACAGGACCAAATCAACAGTGTTATCTAGGTGCAATGTATCTCCAAAAGGCACAACATAGTCCATGTTGGAAGCCACTCATGTGAATGAGGCTAATTCATCAAGATGGTTTAGGGTTTGGCAAGGCTCCCACATTATAAAAGAAGGATGAGGACACCAAGAGAGGGGTTGATCATTTGATATTGCTGAAGGTATTTTCTGTTTAGACAAACCTCATTTTCTAGCTGTTTAGCTGAGAATAGTGTTGTTTAGCACTTGGGTGTTCCTGGTCGGGAATCCCACCTCCTTTCTTGAGTAGCTCCTGGAGGAGACTTGTTCTATCTTGTCCACTATTAGGCTTGGGCCAAGCTTCATCTTCCAACCACAATTCAGATCCTATTGAGGGCTTGATTGTTTTTTTAAGCTGCAACAGTGGAAGCTAGATCTATTTAGATCTAGGCAAATCTAGTGCCTCTTCTCAGTGAGTGTGTCTTTTAACCTCCTAGAAGAGTGTATTAGATCATCAGGGCTACATTTTCAGATCAAGGCATCAGGCCTAATCACTATTGAAGCTAACAACACAATTTTCCCTTCCATACTGCATTATCTGCAAGAGGAAAGTTGTAGGGTGTTTTGACTGCTATTTGGAGGAGAGATCTCCGATGATAAGATTCTCTCTTTCACTGTGGTGATCCATGGATTGGCCATCCAATCCATGTTTGTTTTAGATCTGATTTACTTCTGTATTTGTTTACTGTATAATTTCTGAATATTGCTGCAGACTTGTAATTCTAGATCTCATATATACTCCTGTACCTTCATGTTTTGATCAAAACCCCAAGGGGAAATTGTAGAGGAACTCATCTAGTGTACAGATCTGATATAGATGTATATTTTTGTACACAGATCTGTTCTAGATCTGAAATGTAATATTCAGATGCTTCAACCTATAGAATAACGTTGTCAAGCTTTGCAGTCTCATCTTGTTGTTGCAGCACCTCAATCTTGAGGGTTTCTTCATGTGATTCTTCTATTTACCTATTGTAAATTGTATAAACCATGCTATATATATGATTTAATGAATTCCGTACCATATTTCATCCATCACCTTCAGAAAATAACACTGCTTGTGCTTCAGAAATTTCTGCATACCACAAGTCATGGGGGTTGGGCATTTTTAGGCTATATTGAGAGTGGTAGATCTGTTTAACATATATATATTCATTTATTTGGGCTGAAATTTGATATTTAAGTCTCTTATGACCTAATATACGAGATCCCACCATCACTTGCCCTTATTTTTATGCTCATTTCTGAAATTAACCATTTTAGGGCATAAATGTTTGCTTTTCCCCAACTTTTGGCTCATAAAATGAAGTAAAATTTGTTTTTGTAGCTTGGATTTATGGCTATGTGTTTCTAACATTTACTATGAGCTTATTTGATGCTGAATATTCATTATTGAGTTTATATATTGCTGCAATCCCTCTTTGGGGCATCTTTTCAAGGAAACTAAGTGTGGGAGATTTGTTTAACCCACCTAGAAGGATTCCTTTTTTATACCCTCTTGGATTTAGGACTTATATGCTCAGATATAAGGGATCCAAGTGCTATTTTTCATTTCTGTATAAGCCATTACTGGAAAATGCGTTTTCCAGTCATTCCTTGCTAGCTATTCCAGATTTGGAATATTACAAATGTTTAATAATAATAAGTGTGAAAGATTGTCAAATAATGTTTAAAAACTTATCAAAACATATTTAACTTTATGAAGATGTTGATAATTAATTTATGTAGAGGGACTTATAAAAATAGACAGCTCAATAAATCATTCTCTAATATAGATAATAACCTCAGAGGATTTATGATAGACTGAAACACAGCTTTTTCTTACCTAATTATCTACATAAACATTAAGCATATGCAGAAAACAAGATGTAATGAAAACTGGAAAAATTACAAGAGAACAAAGTGATTAAAATAAATACAAAATCCTTTTATTATCATCAATTATTAAAGCTCATACACTTCTGCTTACAAATGCTCATCCAAGAGTAAAATGCTTAATAACTCGAATGGAGAGTTATTTATACTAGTTTCTATTACTTAGAAGTATCTAAAACTGATTACAAAAATAGTATCAAATTATAGGAAAATAAAACTGATGAGTTATTTGTCATTCTTTTTTAGGAAACAATTGATGAGGTGGCTCAAAAATACTGTTGTGATGGCATGTTGTTGGAGTAAGAAGTTAATCGATGGTTTCACATAGATTATCCCATATTTCTTCACTCGGAATTTCCAAATTTACTACATTTCTAAACACTTCATCCACCTTTGTCTATGTTTAAATGTTGGCTTGTTGAGGAACAGATGTTTGATTTCATGTTTTATAATTAAATCAAACTCCAAATCTTCAAGAAAATATTTTCCTGTTACATGTCCTTTAATCCCTGTAAACCTTGCCTTGTCAATTGAAATGGTATACAGTTTCTTGCAATAGTCCTCTAGATTTACCAGTTTTTCATTTGGAGCTACCAATCTAGACAATCCCTTCTGGTTCAACATATTAAACTTTGTATGAAACCTCTGGACAACAATGTCCAAGGTTTGACATTTTGTTTCCAATTGATTAAGTAAATTCTTCTTCTGTGGAACCTTTTTGATTTCTAGGATGGTGGTTGTTCTGTCTGAAATTTTTATCTACTCTAACTCTGCTTTGCTCTTTGAATTGAGAAATTTAATAATATATGATGCTTCTAATGGTTTGGTCTTGAGTGTTGCATTTTCCTTCTCTATGTCTGTCCTGCATTTGTTAATCAAATCTTGTTGTTCAAAAATAATATGTATGGATGGCCATACATCTGTCATTGCTTGACTAATCTCTTTCCATATACTTTCCTTAGCTTTGGCCAAGGTGTCTTCCATTAACAATTCACTTTCCAAATTCTAAAATTTAAGTCCCAACCTGTGAGACTTTTGCATTTACTCCATGTATAAAGTGTCATTTTTAATCTTCTGAGTTTCTAAATTCTTAAATTTCTCTTGCAGCTTCTCATTTTCTTATTTTTGTATGGCCAAATCCTATATTATTATTGTTGGATCACATGATGTTGATGTGTATTAAATGGTTTTTGATGAAGAACTAGGTATTATATGTGCAACTGCTATGGGAGCTAATGTAACTGGAATCATAGCAAGCTGAGTTGATTCTTTCTCCTTGAGAAGTCCTTCAATATCCTCCTCCATCTTCTTAATTTGAATATTCTACTCAATGATTAACTTGAATATTCAGCTCAATGATTAATTATTTGTTCACCTTCTTCAATTTCCTTTGTTTTTGGACCTTCTGTAGAAGGTAATTTAAGTTGTTTTCACAGAGTTGCAATGTCTGCATTTTTCTTCTTCGGGATTTCTTCTACATCTTTACAGTATTTTGGATCATATCCAATTTTAACCAACAAATATTCTAAATACTTTAATTTTTTGTCTTTAGCTAGAGAATAAAGTTTCTCAATTTTAAATTGAGATTGTACATTTGATAAGGTAGTTCTAAGCTTAGACAAAGACATGGTTGTCATTAGGGGAATTTTGAGGTCTAAAATGGGCCTCATAAGAAAAATGTACAACAAAAATAAACTTTATAACAACCAATAGGATTCAAGATGATGATGTCATCCATAATGGATGATTCACCATTTTTGGAGTAAAAAAGTAAAAATATTAAAAAATAATAAATTAATAAAACTACTTTTTCAACTCATATTTTAAACTTATCTCCCAAAATTTTTACTCAAATTTCGAGCGGGAGTACTCGTTTGATGCGGAATTTAATTCCTCATCCAAGGAGTACCCATGTTGCATACTTTCGATGAACTCTTCTACATGAAAAATGAGAAATACATAAAAAACGTGATTGTAATCACGTTTTTTTTTTATGTATTTCTCATTTTTCGTGTAGTAGGACCCATCAAAAGTATGCAACATGGCTACTCCTTGGATGGGGAATTAAATTTCGCATCCAACGAGTACTCCCGCTCGAAATTTGAGTAAAAATTTTGGGAGATAAGTTGAAAATATGAGTTGAAAAAGTAGTTTTTTCATTTTTCCCTCTAAAATTTGATGATGTCATCAAATCTTATTAGATTTTTTCCACTATTATTTTATAATTTCCTTAAGAGGCCCATTTTAGACCTCAAAATTCCCCTAATGTACTAGTCATGGATGAGAAAATCATCTCACCAGAATGTCTATGCATATCCATTTGATCTATTCAATGAATTTGATTAATATCAAATGAAAATATGTCTTATTATAATCTAATGGAGACTTGGGTAAAGGAACCTGAGTTTGTAATAAATCCATTTTCATTCTTCCTTTTTCACTGTCAAAAGTAGAGAGAAGTATGTGTTGTGAAATGGAAGCTTACTTATATAATTGACTGTAAACATTTGAATTCAGTGTCTCATTATTATTCTTTATCTCTGAGAATTTTGAGAATATATTTCAGTCATCAAATGAACTATTTCCCACGGTCTAAATGATCTCCAAAGGTTATTGAGAAGGTGAATTAGTTGGAGTAGTTGGAACACTCCCTCCTACTAATGTAGACACCTTTGGGTCTCCAAGATCAATTATTTATGGTTGCTTTTTATTCTCCTCTGTAAAGACTGATAATCAGTCTTCTTCTTCTTTTGTTGAATTATAATTTCTCTGAACATATCCATTGGATTTGATGTTTATTCCCTTGCCCTTTTCTCTTATTTACTTTGAGCACCTGGAGTCTACAAGGTGGAGGTTGACAGGATTTTTTCTTCTGCTTGCTGCAGTGTATTTTAGGTCCATTGTTCATGATTCATGAATTTCTCGATTTTTTACCTTGGTGTATGATTATAATGAGTTGTTTTTAATTCAACCCTTATATTTGAAATGATGCCAAAGGGGTCATAAGACTAGGTGAAGCTGGGCTGAAAATTCATATTCTTTAAAAGGGTATCTACCTCAATACTAGTTAATCTGGTATTGTAGATAAATGAACCAATTTTGGATTTAATATTGAATTGTGACTTTCGTTTACCTAAGACAAAGTGAAGGTCATCCATATTGATCATCTTCCTAATATATTCAACGATAAAATTCTCATTGGAACATATTTTGGCATCTTATATGGTGATAACTCATAACCATATACCCTAATTTCAGTATAATTATGGTATAAATACCAGTCTCCAATCTTGACTTGATCACTTAAGTGCAGGATTATTTTGATACCTTCACCAATTCTAGGCTTAGTATGGCTGTTGAGAAGCTGTACTACTGGATGAATAATGTGTCAATGAAATGTGAGAAGGTATATTTGGATGAAATGAATCTGACTATCTATGTCCAATGGATGACTGATTGGTTGATCCCCTGTTCATCCTATTTGTTGTGTGTGATTGGCACTGAGTCTCCTTACTAAAAAAAAACATGTATATAAGTATAGAGGTGTACTAAAACATCCCTTGTAGTGTCAAATTCGTAAGTTTCTCATGCATATTATCAACCAAAAATTAACTGTAATTATACATGAAGTCAAGTTGTTGATCCTTTGAGAAAATAGAAAAGAATCCAAGGATGGATTCATCTACTATATTATCATATGGATATCCTAGTAAACAGGACAATAAGGAGATGATATGTCTAGTGGCTTCAGGAAACATTGAGGATGGATAGGGTGGATTTATTTTAGGTAATTCAGCATCATCTAGTAAAAATGTCTCAAATATTTGATCTCTTTAGGGAAAATTCAGCTTATGCTATAGCTCCATAAGGGTTGCTTGGGAAAATAGACTTAAAGAATCATTATGTGGAATAAGCAACATATTTTTGATGGTTTCTACAATGATGGATATTAGAATGTTACCATTCTGAGCCATTACTGCTCTTTTGATAGGATCATATCTAGTTTGACACTAGATAACCAGGTCTACAAATTCATAGGTTTGAGGAAAATAAAAGAGTGGCAGAAGGTATTCCCATAATTTAATCTCATCTTGCTTATCGTGATATTTTTTCTTCAACCATAGGTGCAGTTCATGGAACTCAAACTCGTACTCTGTGTCAGCAATCTTATAATATGCATCGGCAAGGGGAATGTGGTCAAGATCGACCGGGGTAGCAGTGGGAGGATTTTCATCTGAAACTGGTTTCCTTCTCTTTCCCTTTGGGTCCATGTTAATAGAGGAAAGAAATAGGAAAGGAAAAAGGATAACAATGAGAAATAATGATGATCCTCTGTGGAAGTGGTAATCAGCAGATAGGAACACTCACAATGATCTCTATATACCTAAAATAAAATTGTAAAATGATTATAGAAAAAGTGGTAAATTGGCGAGCTTGTCTTTATTTATAAAGGTGTAGAAATGGATATGGTAACTGCTTGATAGTGTGACCGTAGTGGTTGAATGATAACAATATAGGAGCATGGTGGAAAAACAACTAATCAATGGTTGGGAGTAGGATTATAATGGGCCAATGAGGTATAATAGTAAGAAGCACAGTGGAAATGGACATGTGAGGTGGAAGGATTTCATTTGATGTCGTGAAACAGTCAAGGTGTGGGGTCATCCGACCGTTGGTGGGAGTAAAATCACAATGAGGGAGAAAAGTGGTTTTCGGAGGGGGTAGGTGGCGGTTTGTGATTTCGAGCGTGGGGGTTGTGAATTAATGTGGGGATTACACATAGGGAGGGCCCACCATCCATGAAACTACTTTTCGAACCATCCCCCCCCCGTTAATGGGAAATGGGAAAGGGTGGTGCGAAAAGCTTCCCCGCCATTGATCTAGGCGGGGAAAATATCTACCGTCAAAAGGTGCCCAAGCAATAATCTAGAACAAAAAATTCTTTTTTCCTTTCGCAACCTTATTATAAAAATATGTGTGATTATTACAATAAGGATTAATGCTTTAATAAATCAAGTTAATAAAAAATTAATGATATTTAACAAATCACGGTGCATTTAAATAAGTGGCCTTTGCAAAATTTATTTTTTCTAAAAGGTAAGAAAATTTATTTTGTATTTTTTTCCCTAGCATTTTTTTTATTTTTCCTTCATTTTTTAGGGAAATTTATTCCTATCGTTTTCTTGATATGAATAATCAATTTATACATGTCCTAACATTTTTTTTTTTTTTTTATTCATATCCAAACTTAACATTTTATTTTTATTTTTCTAATGTTATAACTTATCAAAACCAAATAATGTTGCAACATCAGCTCCAACTGGGGACTTCTTCCTCCTGTAGGATGTAGAGAACAGGCATATCCAATCGCCTTCTCCTCGGGCTAATGGAGTCTTTTTTATGAAAAAAATCAGACCTGAAAAAATTTAAACAAACCGGTAATGTACAATGATGATTTTTAATCTTCTTCTACATCTTCAGTACTGGATATAATCCTTCAGAAATATTCCATTGACAGGAAATGAAGAAAACTATCCCTCCAAATTCTGTAAAATGAAGGTATTATTACCCTTTACTTCAGAAATGCTGAAAGGTCCAAACCAAAGGTTATCAAATATCCCATGTTTTCCTCTGTCCTCCTTCCTATCATCCCATCTCAAAACTTGATCTCCTTCCATAAAATAGCTTTCCCTTGCCTTCCTATCAAAAATACTTTTCATCTTACTCCGATATTTTCTTAGCTTATGTTGAATTTCATCCTTGTTTTCATTTAATTCAGTAATTTGATTTATCCTTCTAGAGAAATCATCAGGTTCTTCATTAACTTCTTGTAAAAACTTTAGAACAGGGAAAGCTAAATTGGTAGGAAAGATAACATCTTTACCATAAACCAATTGAAATGGAGATTTACATGTTGACCTTTTGGGAGATATTATGTTAGCCCCAACTGCATAGATAAGGTGATTGTCCCAATTCTTCTTATGATCTTCTAAAGTCTTTTTAATTACCATGACCAGGCTCTTGTTTGATGACTCTACAAGACCATTTCCCTATGGATAGTAAGGAGTATAATGATGTAGTAAAATTCGGTACTTCTAACAGAACTCAATAATTTTTACACTACTAAATGTTGTTGCATTATCAGCTACTATCTCTTGAGCACATCCAAATATGGATAGAATGTTTTCTTCAATGAATTTAATAACTATTACAATTGTAGCATTTGTGACTGGAATTGCCTCCACCCATTTGGTGAAGTATCTGTGGCAATTAAAATCCATTTGTTCTGATTACTTGATGTTGGGTGAATCTCTCCTATAAAATCTAATCCCCATTGTAAGAAGGGTGTTGAAACTAACACTGGAACTAGTGGAATGGCTGCAAATTTTTTCTTTCCAGCAAACATCTGACATGGAATGTAGCTTCTAAACTTTTCTCCTACTTGTGAAAACATAGTAGACCAAAAAAATCTTTCCCTTAGTATTTTGTATGTTTTGGCCCTCCAGGCATAATGTCCTCCACATATCCCTACATGAAACTGCTCAATGATTCCTTCTGTTTCACTTCCTGTCAAGCAAAGAAAAATGATGTTGAGAGGATCCTTCCAGTACAAGTTTGTGTACTTTACAGATTTTAAATTAAGTGGCTTACATTGATTTCTTGAAAATTGACTAGGAAACTCAAATTTGATTAGAAAATGTGTAATATCTAAATACCAATATGATAGTAAAAACTTTTCATTAATATTAATAGGGACAATTTGGTTTGAAGATGAAGTTTCTTGTGTTTTTTTCCCTTCAAAATCCTGGGAAGGTTCTTATGGATTCTCCCCTTCTACATTTAAGGAAGGTTCTTGTGGATTCTCCCCATGAGATTTGGAAGAAGGTTCTTGTGTATTCTTCTCTGAAACTTCAAAAACATAATTTATTCCCAGGACCTTGCAATTGGATTCAACTAACAATTTGGCTAAACCTTGACATTTTACTTAGTGGTTTTAATACTAAGATAAAACTCGAAGATTTGGGTTTTCCATGTTCATCTTCTCCCATCAATGTTTGGTTGGGTGAGAACAGTTTTTACAACACTATTAGGAACATAAGCAGGAATGGTTGAGTGGACATAAATTTTGAAAGATTTTAAGGCTTGAATTAGAGATTAGGCTTGCTTTTTAATAATGTATGTTGGAGCAGGGTCCCCTAGGACTAAACTTTGATACATTTTTTTATATATTTTTGTAAATATTTTGTAATTTTAGTCATGCGCAACACAATTCAAGGGAATTTGGGGCTAGTCAAATCCCCTCATGAGTTGTAATGGGTCAAAGGGTAGAACTAGGGGCCACAAACCACGGTTTGTGGACCTTATATGAGCGCAGACTAAAAGTATCAATAGGATTCTAGATCGAGTCGATAGAAAAAAGTAATGTTATTGATGATAGAGATCTTACTGTATTTTGTTATTATAGCATATTTGTCTTGGTTAAAAGGCTCCTGTTGGATGTGTGCGTGGAGACCTTAGTCTTGTTATGTCCAAACCCCGCAAGATGTGTGTTCAGGTGAACTGAAGGTGTTGTAAGGAAGATCTGAACTGTTAATGAATGAAGAACTTTTTTGGATGATATCTCAGTACGAAATGCAGCTTTTATTTTCTTTATGATCATTTCTACATGTTATTTCCAATTATTTTGTTATCTGTATTCAGATCAATTGCGCAATTGTTTATGGTTTTAGATGAATGATTATTGAATGGATCTAGTACTTTTGGGCTTTAATAATATGTGTTAATGGTTATTACATTGATTTTGGACTCTGTTTTAGCATGCACGCAAAGTATTCTATATAATTGACCTAAATCTATCTAGTTAGGGTTTTTTTGTTAAGGCTACTGTTGTGAAGGTCTGTTCATGGTTGTTGTTACACCATTTTTTGGTCATCTAACCTATTACTATTAGATGGACCTAAGATTAACTCAATATTTTTTTATAAATAGAAGGGGTTTTCCATTCATTCATCACCTTTTGTTTTCAGGAATCATGGATCTTTACTTTTTAATTACGACTTTGATCACAAATATTTGTCATATTTTTCTATCTTTTTTTGCTTGTGAGCTCCTTTGAGTTCCATTTTTAGGGTTTTCTACCATAAACCAAAGGAGAATTTTAGATACAGAAGTGTTGAATTCTTTATTAATCCATCCCATTGAGAGAACTAGTAACATCTTCATGTTTCTCACAGAATTTATAATATAATTCATTCAACATATTCTTGTCTTGTCTATTGGATGCACAGGTAAAATCTTGTTTTTTTATTCTTTTTGTAGTGATATTTTTAATGCATAGTTTCAAACTTTTCGACATTATCTTGATCACGTAATTGCAGATCTGAAGACATTGGCAGCCATGTTTGTTGTTAGGGCTATTTTTTATCTACAGCTAAAGTGGTATTTTTTCGTAGACTTGCGATTAAGATTCATACTAACAACTGGTGACTCCACTGGGTTTTCCTCTAGGGTCCCCTCTACTTCCCTCCAGGATATATCCTTTCGCCACCTCATTCACATAAATATTTCCTCTGATTTGTTGCTATTTTTCTGCACCAATTTCTAGCAGATCTGACCTTTAGGCCCCTGTCCCTCCTGAACTTAGATCTATTGGCTATTTCGGTGCGTTTTGACTAGTTTTTTTCCCACCTACAGACTACTTGTTGAGAGGCTTGCCTCCTTGGGTTTATATTATTGCAGTATTATTTGTTTATTTAATGTTATTTCAGTTTCATATACTATCGTCTACAGGTTTATTTATAGTTATACAACACACATTTTCTTTTTCTCTACAAACGTCTAGGTTTAAAAATTAAAATTTACACACTTTTACACACACACCCTAACTGAAGAAGAGCTTGGTTAACACCGCCAAGCAAATACTTTAACATTGAAATAAATTGATCCTGCACCTCTCTGCCCTTGTTCTGACATTGTAATCAGTTGATCCTACACCTCTCCGCCCTTTTTAGTCTCTCTTCCCCTCGTACCGTGTTTTCTGTTGTCATCATTGTGCCACCAAGGCGTTTATCCCAGAGACTTCTTGGCCTTCATCCTCAGTTTCCGGTAGGAAGACTTACTCCTCCATGTAGGATTCGTGTTAGTCCTCCACCGAGTCCGCACTTTGACCCCTCTTCTGGTTCATTGGGTTCTCCTTCTAGTTCTACCCCCATCTCTCCTCCTGTCACCTTCACCATGTCTGGTTCAAGACCTAACGCTGGTGGTGGACCTGGCCCTAATGCTTGGAATACTACTAGTGGGACCACAACAGGAACTACTCTGGCTAATCCCTTACTCCCCTATATGGCAGGTGTCAGTATTCCTAATTTTAACCAGTCGATCAATGACCCTATACACCATGATGCTAGTTGGCCTGCTATGCCGACCAAGCTCCCTTCGGACATCCCCAAATTTGAAGGCCTTGTTGGAGAAGATCTTACAAATCATGTTAGATCTTTCCACATGTGGTGTTCATATAAATCCATTACCGATGACTTTGTCCATCTTCCGTTGTTCCAACATATTCTTACAGGTGAAGCTTCTAAGTGGTATGTTCATTAGGCCTCATCCTCTCATACCACCTTTGTGACTCTTGCTCGGAATTTTCTGTCTTATTTCCAGCTTCCCCTTTCTTACGACACTGGTACCAAACTTTTGACTTCTTTCCGTCAATTGTTTACGACCCACCTATCTGATCATTTCCAGGAATGGAGGAGAAGAAAGAGCCTATGTCGAGCCCCTACCTTTGAAGACTATGTCTACATGGACTAGTTCCTTAGATCTCTCTTGCCTGCTATAGGCAAATATGTCGCATCACATTTCCCTCAAACCGAAGAAGCTGCTCTCCAAATTGCATTAAAATATGACCTGATCTATGCTCAGTCAGGTTATGTTTATACCGTTCTACCTGATCTTCCTAGACCCGGTGGTGCCAACACACTAAGGGCATCTCATGTCGCCGACGGTATCATTGGAGCTCTCTCTCAACCATACACTCAGCCTCCCATGCGCTATGGTTTCCCTTAAGGGAGGGCCAACACCCCCTGCATTTTTCCCCCTCTTAGTATCATGTATCCAGGATACAGCATGCCTCCTCCTTTTGCCCAACCTCCTATTTACCACACTATTACCCAACCTCCTTATTAACCGTATCCACAGCCTGGTGCTATATCTCCCCCGGGATTAGCACCTCCTCCTCCCTCGCCTTCTCAACCCCCGCAACAGTAGCCACCACCCCCTTAGGGGAAGGTGTATGCACAACAGAGCACGACTAATCCTCCTCCTTCCAAAAAGAAGAGGAAAGGCACTCAAAATCAATTTTCTCTCGGTAATCCTAGACCTAATCCTCAATATAATGCTCCTAACACTGCTAACCAGCAACAGGGCACTCAGCCCAAGCAAGACAGGTTTGTTCGCATGAGAAATCCTTGTTCTTGTTGTGGTTTTTATGTTCATTACAAAAATTATTGTCCTCTTTTACCACAGATGAAGTAGATGTGGGAGTATCAAGAAACATTGCGAGGATAGAAAGCCTCCCCTTCCATCCCTCCCAGTGCTGCGCCCAGTCAGCCAGCTGTGTTTACTAATCCTTTCCCTCAGGAAGGATTTCTAGCCACCCAACCACCTGAAGTTCAAGTGGCCACTCAACCCCTTCCATCTAGTACCCCCGATTACTAGATTATAACGATGAATTCTGATCAACCTCTAACCGTAGACATCAATCTTCACACTCGGTCCCATTAGTACAACAAGCCTCCCACTACGTCTGTCCCTGAGCCAGCTCCTTCGGTCCCTATAGAGCCTCTTTCAACACCTAATGGTCCCTTGTAGATCCCTCAACCTAAGGTGAAGGTTCATACCAAGATCCCTAAGGGACCACTATGTCGAAATGCTACTTCTAGCAAAGCTTCCCATTTGTATAGCATAGTATATGATTTGGCGCAATCTCCTGTTGCCATTTCAACACTGGAACTCCTCTAATCATGCCCTTAACAACAAGAAGCTCTACTATCTGCCATGGGTGTTGTAGATCCTTTTGATGATCGATTTATAGTCTTTGATGTTGACTGGTCCGGACATCCTCCTATCCATTCTTCCATCGCCTTCCAAATCCCAGTCAAAATATGGAATGCCAACATTTCTCGGTGCATCGTTGATGAGGGGGCATCCACCTATGTGATGTCCACTTCGGTTTGGAAAAAAATTGGATCACTTGAGTTGGCTCCTTCCATGATCACTCTTCGAGCGTGGGATGGCCATGCCTCATAGCCCATTGGCTTATTCTACAATTTTCCTATTACTCTTGTGGGCAATATTATTTTCCTTGACATAGAAGTCATAGATGCCCCCTTAGATTACAACATTCTATTGGGCCATAGCTACACCTATGCGATGTCTGTTGTCCCATATATGGTTCATCGCAAGATTTCCTTCCCTCATAATGGAAAGATAGTCACCATTGACCAGTTGACATATTACGAACCGAAGTCTCAGACCTCCCCTGAGTCCATCATCTCTTCGATGGCCAATAAGCAAACCGTCGATCCTTTGACCAGTGTCTCACCCAGAGTCTACAAATAATCCTCATTTCTTGGTACTTTCCATTTTCTTCCATCTCCTGTCTCTAATCCCTGCTCATCGAATGTTTTCATGATGCAATCATCTCGGGCTGCCCTCAAGCGGCCTGCTTTAGCTAGTCAGCGGCCTCCTCACCCTCCATAGCCTACTACTAGCCCTTTGATTTAGCCTTCTAGACATCCTCCTCCTAGCCCTTCACCTACAGCTGGTATCCATGAGCCTCTTTACCCTCCTGGAATAGTTCGTTCAGGCCTTAACCATCTTGGATCCATCCCACATGGCCATTACCCCTTTGGTTAGATACCGTTCCTAGCTCCCCCCCAGGAGTGTACACGGTACCTGTCATGGCTACCCTCTCTCTTCCTAACCTGACCCTTGGGATTCCTATCTAGTACCTTAATCCTCAAGCCGCTACCTTGCCTGGTCAACCCAAACCTTATCTTGCTTTGACCCCGGTTGAACCAGTCCCCATGAATTCTCCCGCTGCCCTAGTGCCTCAGCCACCTCAATAGGAACCACCTTCTGTTGCGATTGCCTCAGGTAAGAAGGGAAAAGCTTGAAATGAGGCGACCAAAGACAAGGCCACCCAGACAAACCTTACCCCTCCTCGGCCGCCAAAATGCACTATCCAATGTGCTTTGTGTGATGTTGTCGGTCATGCCACCCATACTTGTCCGGAGTTGCCTCACCTCAAGTCCATGTTCAATGAGACATTTCTGGAGTCTGATATCCCTAAGGTCTACGTCACTATACCCGATTCAGTCCTGAAACTCAAAACCTTGCACACCAATCACCCTTGAGCTTTGTACGATTTCCATGGCCATTACACTCACATATGTCCCTGCCTTGAAGAGTATTGTTCCTCTTTGGAATCATTCCACCAATTCTATGCCAAGCATGACAATTTCACCTCTCACTTGTTTGTGAGTTCTTCTCTGGTAGAACCAGAGGATCTACCTTCTCCCATTGACATTCCCCCTCTCGATGTCGAAATGACGGAGCCTTCGGCCACCATTTTATACCTATCATCATCCATGAGACCCTCGGTGGAAGTCCCCTTGGAGACTTCCCCTGATTTTTCACCTTACCTCCCTTCAGCGATCACCTTGGGCTCAACATCAGTGAATCCCTTATCTGCTTACTCTTCTGTCATCCTCCATGATGTTGTGCATGTGATCCTGTCTTCACATGATGATGAGTCAGGTATCTCTACCGCGTCAGGTGGTATCTCTTCCTCTAGTCACCCCATCTTCCATTTAGATGAGGACATTATGGAAGCCATGACCGACCCTGACTTTTCGTGGGATGATATGCACCACCATGCATACTTCCTCCCACAGCAATCCCATGACCAATATGTTGTGGAAACTAAAGAATTCATTCATGTTGAAGTTGATTGGTTTATAAATCCCATCCCTGCAACTAATGCTTTCGAAGAAGGAAATATGGCCAATATCTCTCCTACCATTAAAATTGACATTTCTGACAAACCAAGGGTAGAATAAAATATCACCTTGGGTGCCCATTGCACCCCGAAAGAGGTTGAGGCTTACACCAAGCTATTCAAAGAATTATGTGATGTTTTCACCTGGTCCTATTCAGAAATTCCTGGACTTGATCCTGAAATTGTTAAACACCATATCGATACATGGCCGGATGCTAATCCTATCCATCAGAAGTTGAGACCCATTAATCCTTCCAGACTAGAATTTGTCAAAGCCGAAATCAATAAGCTCAAGCAGGCTAGTTTTATCTATCCCATCGAATACACCACTTGGGTGTCCAATATGGTTCCTGTTCTCAAGAAATAAGGCACCATCCGTGTCTGCACTAACTTTTGCGATCTAAACAAAGCTTGTCCCAAAGACAACTTCCCCACACCATTCATTAACCAAATCATTGATGAGTGTGCAGGGCACGAGGTTCTATCCTTTATGTATGGTTTCTCTAGGTACAACCAAATTATTATATGTCGTGCTGATCAACTTAAGACCGTGTTCATTAGTCCGTGTGGAACCTTTGCCTATCGAGTCATGCTGTTCGGCCTTAAACATGTCGGAGCCACTTTTCAGTGGGCTATGTCTTATTGTTTCCATGACCTGGATCATATTATCCTTGCTTATTTAGATGACCTCACTGCACGTTCTAAACATCGGGCGCAGCACCTCCACGATCTGCATACCATCTTTCTCCGATGTCGCAAGTATAATATCCGCCTCAACCCGCTGAAATGTGTCTTTTGTGTGCCTGTCGACCGTCTTCTAGGCTTCATAGTTTCTAAAGATGGTATCACGCTTGACCCATTGAAAGTTCAAGCCATCCTTGAGCTTCCTATCCCTCGTACTTTACGCCAGTTACAAAGCCTCCAAAGCAAAGCTAATTTCTTTCGTCGGTTCATACCTGACTATGCCACCACCATGCATGGGTTCCTTAGAATCCTTTGTTCTAACAGCCCTTTTGTGTGGGATTCCTATGCTCAAGAGTCTTTTGATGCCCTGAAACATGCTCTCATGTCTGTTCTCTTGTTTTGTCCCCCTGAATTTGATAGGGATTTCATCCTGTATATCTCCGCTTCCACCTACTCAATTGCTGGAGTCCTCATTCATGAAGATGCCAATGGAATTGAGCATGTTATCTATTATTTTAGTAAGAACCTGGTAGGACCTTCTGTATCCTACTCACATGAGGAGAAATTAGCACTGGCTATCATGTTCTCGGTCTAGAAACTTCGACATTACATCCTCATGCATTCCACCAAGTTCGTGACTAATTCCAACCCTATGGCCTTCCTATTGAGTCGCTGAATCATCAATGGGAAGTATACCCATTGGATCATTGTCCTCCAGGAATTTGATCTTGAATTTTTCACACCAAAAAGTAAGAAAGGTTTAGCCCTCGCTGAACTCATTTCCGAACTACCTACCGGTATACAGGATCCTCCAGTTAATGATAATTTCCCCAATGAACATTTGTTTTCCATTACCACCGATGATCCTTGGTATGGTGACATCCTTACTTATTTGCGAACCCAAAAGTTCACCCTCCATCTTGACCACGATGCTTGATGACGTATCTGACACCAGGCCCCCTGCTACCTTATTATCGGTGATGACCTTTATCGTCGCAATGTAGATTCTATCCTTCGTCATTGTCTCACACATGCTGAAGTAGAGCAAGTCCTCAATGCCTATCATAGTGGCGCTAGTGGTGGCCACCTCTCCATCCTAGCCACTGCCCAGAAAATCATGTGCGTTGGGTACTTTTTTCCTTCTCTCTTTGGTGATTGCATTGAGGCAGTCAAACACTGTTCCAATCGCCAACATCTTTCCCCTAAGGCACAAGCCCCTCCGGCTCCCCTCCATCATGTTATCTCAACTGGTCACTTTTGTAAGTGGGCCACAGAATTTATGGAGTGTCGACTGCCATCTATTGGTAACCACAAGTATATCATCGTGGTGGTTGACTATTTCACCAAATGGGCTGAGGCCATGCCAACATTTAACAACACGGCCGCTACCGAAACCCTTTTTTTCTTTAACCATGTGATCGCTCAATTCATGGTTCCGAAAAAATTGGTCTCTGACCATGGTCAACATTTTGAATATGAGATATGGCATGAGATATCCTCACTGTTGGGCTTTGAGCACCAATATTCCTCCTCTTATTACCCCCAAGGTAATGGCCAAGTTGAAGTAGTCAATAAAATCCTTAAAACCATGCTTCAACAAACGGTGGATAAGCACAAAACCAACTGGAACCTTATGCTCTTCCCTGCTTTGTGGGCCTATAGAACTTCTGTTAAAATTGCCACCGGGTTTAATCCTTTCCACCTTGTTTTTGGAGAGGAGGCAGTCTTACCGATCGAGTGTGAAATCCCTTTCCTTCATCTAGCCATCGAACTTCTCCCTGACAACTAACCTCTAGAACAAAAAATTATCATGCTTGAGCGTGCTTCCGAAGACCTTCGTGTTGTATTTCAAACCATTGAGGTGGCTAAGAAACGCACCAAAGCTCATTATGACCGACAATTCCACCCTCTTACTTTTCACGAAGGCGATCTTGCTCTTGTGTATGACTAGGCCCATGATGTCCTCGGTCATGGGAAGTTTGACTCATTATGGCTAGGACCTTACATCATCAGTAAGGACTTAGGTAAGGGGGCATATCTCTTAGAGGATTTTGAAGGTCATCCCCTTCCCAATCCTCACAATGCACTCTATCTTAAGAAATACTACCCTTAGCATTTCCTTCTGGAAATGCATGTTTTATTTCTTTAGGTAGCCAGCTCATGATTTTGTGATTTGACACTTCACCAAGACACATTTTTTCCATGAAGCGTCACTTCACCACTCCTCAAAATTGAATTTCTTCACTTGCAACACTTGTACTTGGGGCACCTCTTTGCCTCCATACTTATCCATGCTTGTGTTAATTTTTGTCGTGAGTAGCCATCTTGTACTCACGTTTTTATGGTCCCCATTGGACCTTTTCTATGTGGCAGCATCATCGAGTCGCCCTTATTTAGAGCATCCGAGTTGAGTCATCATTGCATCCATGGAGTCTATCCTTGTATCCCGCTATAGTCTTCCATCCTTCATTACTTGGTTCCTCTCTCGTGTCACACATTATAGCCTTCAGTCCCACTGTCCCCTATCCCTCATGATATTGTGTCAGTCGCTGCTATGTCATCCATGCCCTTTATGCTCTAATAAGGGAAGTCTTCCATCTGCTACTTAGTACCCCAAATTTCATTGTCATCCCTGGTGTCAATCTGTCAATCACTCTACTATTTTTTCTCATGCCTTAGTTGAGGATCCCCTATTGCCTCACCTATGGCGGACCTCCTTCTGTCGACATCAGATCCTTCATTCCAAAAGACAGGTCTAGAGGGCAGTGTACCTTGGTTCCAGCTTCCACTCTTGTTCGGTGCCTTGGATCAGGCAAAGGGACTCCTTATTGCCCTTTGACTTGATTGTTTCTCAGCTCCAGCTCCTTTCAGCATGATCGAGATCTGTATACTTCATGGTTCAGTGAGGCAGCGGCTGATATCGGTGATTCTTGGGTGTGTGTGATATGTTTTCAGCCCTCATGATGGGGTGGCCCTACAGGTATCCCCCCACATGCCTGGATGACCTCTTCATTACAGCCTTTGATGCAACTCCATATATTTTATGATGTCGGCCTCAGCCACTTACAACACCTTTTTGTTTGCATGTATCAGTCAGATTTTCAGAGACCTTTCCTATTTACAGGGGCATTTGGGTCGTATTTGTATCTCATTGTTGTGGCCAGCAACAACCCCCCTTCTTATTTAGTATTATCACTAATACTAAATAAGTGGGGACCCTTAGCAAAAATTTTAAAAATTGATTAGTGCTTGTATTTCCTTTTTTCAATAAAACTTATTATCATAAAATTAGGAGAATATTCTTTGAAAAATCTAAAAAACTCAAGTTTTATGATAAGATAGAATAAAAATCATTCTTCAAGGAATATTGCATCGCAAAAAGGTAATGATTACCTCCTTACAAGTGAATTCTAAGATTGCGAGATCGTGATGCGAAACTATGCACTAAAAGAAAATTTATCGCATCGCATGCCTCAAATGTTGTATCTTACATTGAAAAACCTCAAATCACCGATATGTGATGGCACATATCACAAATCTCATTTCGCAAAAAAACACATTAACAGATGTTTGTCATATGTTATGTTCTTGCGATTTTGCGATATTGCAATCCAGCGATTTTGCGATCCAACGATTTTTCAATCCTGCGATATTGCGATTTTGCGATATTGCAAAGAAAATCGCAGATCTTTAAGGCTCATTTTACAAAAACTATTTCCATAAATCAAGACCTAGTTATGCGCTTTAATTTTAATCAATGAATTGGTTGTCAATCATCAATGAAATATGGTTTCGTTCTGATCGAAGAGCTATTTCACGTAAGGTGGTATATTTTATATGTCTTCAGCATTTAAAACTTTCCCGTCACCTTTTTCCTATCATTATTCTCACTTAATTTGTAAACTGCAGGAGCGAAGAACAGAGAACTATACAAAGCAGTATTCAAGGTATTATGGGAAAGAAAGACAAGGCTCTGAGTTTTGAAGATAAATAAATGATGCCTTTGTATACAGACACCGCCTGTAACAAAGACGCTAGTATTACTACTTGGGAGGGCATGTATAACCTACTTGAGGAAGAGAACCCCAGATTAATGGAGATTACAGCTACTGCAGGCTCACATGGGTCTTCTGATGAGTCCATTACAAAGCTAGCTTGTTCATTCTTGCACCGGATAACAACGAGACCTAAAATTATTTCAAACACGGACATGGTTAAATGGGTACTAGACAGCACGGATATTACAAACATACAGTTTAAGACTCAGGGTCAAGAACTCATTGGTTCATTTACTCCACAAGATTTGAGACTCATGTATCATTTACCAAAGCCACAGGAAACTTATAAAAAACAGTTCATGGAGAAGTTTTCCAAAGAAAATGAAAACCTGGCAGAATGCACCAGGGACTGGTCAAGGAGAGACGAACCACTAAAAAAGGATAAACACGGTATGTATAGTACTGGTTCTCTCACTTCTCCATATTGCTTTGCTGCTGCTATGCTCTGTAGGCTTTTTGGAAAGCCAAATATTAATAATTTTCCATCTGAATGGCTACCATTATTGAATGTTGCTGTTAATGCTACTATTGTGCATTGGGCTAAGATATTATCTGACAACTTAGCCACGGCTATTTTGAATTATCGGTCCAAAAGAACTGTTTCTCAGAGAATTTATCCCCCTTTTTACTTATCTGCTTATGTGATGGATTCAATATGTTATGTTTCTAAGTTTCCTTTAATGGGTTGGAAATGGACAACTCAAGATCCCCTACCCATTCATGTTTATCACAAATAATTGTGGGATTCAAAGTTCATTCCCTATTTTTACAAGATTTGCCATGGAATCATGTTACCCCTGTACAGAATGTTATATGATAAAGATGCTCCAAGGTTTTCTCCTGAAGCAGAAGTAGACATACTTCCTGTTGCGAGATGGGTTGGAGAAGAATTGTTTACATATGTTAGAGTATTTGGAAGTTTTGCTTCCCCTCATGTTTTACCTTTGTATGTTCATGATAAACTCATGGCTCGAGAAATTGCTTATCAAACCTGCGGAGAAGGAGGTTTGACTAAAGATTTGAAGGATGAAGAGAAGGCTATCTGGCCACAATTTCTTGTGGCCTGTGGGGCCTTTTCACTATTTTATGTTGGCCATGCATTCAAAGAAGTAAACAATATTACATGTTTACATTTGTTCAAGTTTCCAAGAATACCATTCGACCCCTATTATATTGTTAAAAATTTCACTACTACAGTCAAGATAAGATTGTTTTCTAAATAAGATGATCTTTTTGATGATATGTTCCAAGAAAAAAACACACTTAAATAGGTTCAAAATTCGGCCCAAATATGGTTTCCTCTAGCAGAATTTCAAGAATTCAAGATATACAGGGAAAGGAGGTTAACTACTATCCCTTTGGATAAATTACGCTTGGAACCCGTAAGGGAACCAACTCCCAGTATTAGTCTCAGTGGAAGTTCAGGTATAGACAGGTCTAAGTCTAAGTCCAGGAAAGAAACCTCTAAACACTCTAAGAAGTCTGACAATGACCATGATAAAAGTGAAGGGTCAGTAAGGGATACTGCCTAGTCAAAGGAGCTTTCACAGCAATAGGTTTCAACCTCTCCATAGTTAAATCTTCCCCCTCTCATTGTACAACAACCATCAGTCAGAACTTAGTTAGATAAGGAATGGGAGACATTCAATGATTTGATTAATATTGAAGGACAGAACACATAGACACCTGTGAGTAATGTACAGACAACAAAAAATATAGTCACAGGAATAACTAGCAATGTCTCGGAAATGGAACATATTCCCATTACCCCATCCTCTGAACTCATGCTCGAAATAGAGGAAATTCCTCCTCTTGATGTATTTTATAGTCCACAACACAAGGCAGTGGTAAGAAGACAAAGGAATAAAATAAAATTGGAAAATGTGTTCTCTCATGATGCAGAACAATTAGATTTCCTATGGAAAGATCCTAATACTGATCCAACTAAAAATCTCACTAAATTATCTCAGATCACAGGGGCATATGCCTCTGCATCCATTGATAAAGCACCTGAGGTATGATAATTATTGAATGAAAAAGAATATCAAGTAAAGCTTCTGCAACAGCAACTGCAACAAGCCAACGCCAACAATGAAGCACAAAAACAATTTGAAAAATTACAACAAGACTTCCAACAAATGCAGATAGGATATCAGAATAGATTGGCTGAAAAATAGAAACAGCTACAGGTTTTGCAAGAGATGCACAAGGATGATCCCAAGCTTACAGAATTCATCACAGAGTCTATTTCATTAAATGACCAACTACTACAGAAACAGGAAATATTATGCCAAAGAATATTATAGTGGAACTCTTATTGTGAAGAAAGTGACAAAATCACTAATCATGTCGTAGAATTATGACATGATTATGATTTAATTGATAAAAGAGTTACTGACTATTTAGCTTGGCAAGAAACAGAGGAGGGAAAAAGAGCAGGTGTACCAGTAATCAATGACAATCACAAAGTAATGCTCTTTAATAAATGGGATGCACAAATCAAGAAAGCAGAGCAAGCAGCAGAAGAAGCAGCCACAGCAGCAAGCAATATTATTGATTGCATAAATGAAAATTTGCACAATGCAAATCTGATCTCAGAAACTACTCCAGGATACCTACAGAAAGTGCAGCAACTACAGATAGACTGGAGACAGAAGGCTCAAGAAAAGGCAGAATCGATTAAAATATTAACAAAGTTAAATTGGGATTCTTACTGGGCATGTTTGGTAAAACCACACAGCCAGTGCATGACTCTCAAGTGTATCATCAATTCTACCGAGAAGATAGTGCCAGCTATTGCCAATTTCTTTTTCATAAGACAGTTAAAGTCTGAAGTCAGCCAGCCTACTCTTCTCAAATCAACACTTGCAATTTCAAAGAACAGATTCACAAGTAGTTATTTTTTAAGTTTTAATTTTAGATTTAGTATTAGTTTTTCTTTATTTTTGCCTAAAAAGAGGACGTTCATTTAAACCGTATCCATAACTTTTGTAATAAATTAGTTTTAGATTTAGTTAGTAGTATTTAAACCCTTCTCATGCATTTAGAGAAGGGTCCTGAAATTTGTCAAAAACTTGTCCTCAGAACATGCACTTTTGCACCCTCTGAGGAGGTTTTGATGAATGAATGGAACAAGATTTATTGATATCTATGTTTAATATCTGCTACTGATGTTTCACTTTTGTACTCTTAGTGGATGTTGGATTAAGAAGAGATAAGTCATTATTGCTTGAAGCTCATGAGTAGAACTAGTTATAAATGGTACTATTATCTCTTAATTGTTTATGCTTTTGTGTTAAAGTGATATTTATGTTCAATTGTTTATGTATTAATGCTTGAATTCTTGAGTTATCATTTGGCACTTTTGTATGGTGATAGCTATTTGTTTATGCTTAATATATGAATAGCTTATTATGTGATATGTTTTTCACAACTGTTTCGTCTAACTTTTTATACGAAGTAGTTTATCTTTATTGAATTCTTTTCTTATAACAGTTGAATGATCTTTATTACCAATTTTTATTTGAAATCATTTTAGATTGCATAAGGAAAAGATTACTTCCCGGGTTATTTTAGAATTAGATATTTCTATTTAATTAGAATACAATTGCATGTTATAGATTAGAATTAGAATAAAAGCCTTTCACTTAGTAACTTTTAGAAAGGAAATATCAATTCTCAACACACACATACACATATTGGGAAACTGGTCCCATTATCCCCAGTTGGACCCACTATACCAAACGGAAAAGGAGCTGCCAACCAAGGTCTGGACCAAGTGGGTATCCCCCTTGTTGTAGACCCGATTTTTGGGCCTTCAAAATATTTGGCGCTAGAAGGAGGGCCCCGAACTATGAATGGAAATTAAGTCAAAATCTAAATACCATTTTGAGAGTAAATCGCCCTCACCGTCTCCCCCGACTTCTCCATCGCACATAGAATTTTTAAATCTAGAGCCAGAAGTCGAAAGAACAATAGCCACTGCTACAAACCCTGACTTTTCAGAAGAATCTACTATTGAACCTCCTGAAGTTGAATCTTTGATTCATAAAATTCAGCGATTTTCAATATCACCTCAACGATCTGATAAATCTCAAGGCAGTGTGACTTCGCAATATAATCCTGCTCACGCTCTTACCAGATTACAGAGTGAAAAGCTTGGCATTCATCTAACTGAGTTACCTCTACCTACAAGGAAGAAAGCAAGGAAATCACCTAAAGAGTCTGATAGTGAGACTCTTTCATCATCATCATCCATTTCAACCTCTTCACCGCGAAGTCAACCATCCACCCCTCCACTTCAGACTATTGTCCGTCAGTCCACTAGAACTTCCACATCTCCTTCTCAAACATCTGGAATCGTAATATCCTCATCTTCCCAACCACAGGGATCGTCTTCTACACTTTCCTCTGTTAGTAGTTCAACGATGGCTCAATCTCCATGGAATAACCCAGGGGCAGTCTTAATGCCTGCACCCTTGAGTCAAATACCAGCCCATCCTGAAAAATGGCTACCTAAGTTTAATCCTAAAGCAAGCATGCTAGTGGAAGAGCATATAAATAACTTTATGTTGTCCATAAATCTCAATGGAGTTACTAATGAAGATGTTGTCGTCCGACCTTTTCCCTATACTCTACAAGGAGTAGCCAGATCATGGTATTTCTCATTACCATCTGGATCTATTACTAGTTGGGATATCTTCCAAGATAAAATTTTGACTAAGTTTGGTAATGACAGGTCTACAGTGACACTGATTAATGACTTGTCTAATCTTAGAGCTGAGTCAAAAGAACCCATCAAGGATTTTAATTCACGTTTCAATAAACTATTCAATAAAATTCCTACTGCTTCCAAGCCTAGTGAAGAAGTGCGAAGTGAATGGTACATCTCTGCTTTACCATCAAATATAGCAATCTTCGTTGATAGAGCTAACAAAACAACTTTAGCTGACAATATGAAGGAATAAATAGCAGTAGAGAAACGTATCATTTCTTTAGAAAATAAAAATGCGATAGAAGAATGAAAATCCAAGAAGGTTACTTTTAAGGAAGACCCCAAGAAAAAACAATCCAAAGATCCATTTGATTTAGAAGGATTGCAAAATTTTTTGAAAACCATGTCCAACGAAATGGTTGACATTAAGAAACAAGTAGCAGAAACATCTTCTAAAAAGTCTTTCAAGCCTTATAGAAGAAACCCTTCAACTGATTCAAAACCACCAAATTATATCACAAGTGTTGAATCAGAAGAAGAAGAAGAGGAGACTGATACTGAAGAAACTACCGACGAAGAAGAAGTTGTAGAAGTACAAGGTATGTGGGATTTCATCCTCCTAGATGAGGAAGATCAAGAAGCATCCCCGGTTAGCACTCAAAGTAGAAATCAACTTGATCCTCCTCAACCTACTCCTAAGCCAAAGAGTGCAAGCTCAATGACTAAGGATAAAGTTGCACCCAAGAAAACGACATCTAAAGAAACTCAAACTAGCCCAGTCCAAACAGATTTATCAACTCCATCAAAAACATTGATCGTTTCGGATGAAATGGAGTATAATATCATATAAGACATGAAGAAGACTAGGGCTAACATCACTTTTTATGAATTGAGCAAGTTAAAACACCAGCAAAAGGTACTTTTGAAAGAATTACATGCTATACCAGAAAAACCTTTGCCTGATCCTGTTATTTCTCAAGCTTCCAACGAGATGGGAAGACCTCCAACTAATGCGATTAGTAAAGTTGATCTAGAAAATATTGCTTTAATTGGAGGAAGGTTGAGATCTCATACTCCTCCATTTCTTCTTACTTATGAAGTTTTCAATAAAAAATTGCATAATTGTTTAGTGGATTTTGGAGCTTCATCTAATATTCTACCAAAATCAATATGTGCAAAGTTGAACATTCAACCACAAAAATCTGTTGTGCGCATAGTCTAGCTAGATCGATCGCAAGTTGAAGTGATTGGTGAATTAAATCAAGTTACCATAAGGCTGTCATCTAATCCAAAGGTATGTCAAGTTGTCGACATTTTAGTTGCATATATTCTAGAATTTTATGGCTTAATTATTAGCAGAGATTGGTTAGAAAAACTTCATGGATACTTTGCAACTAATTGGTCACACATGTGGCTTCCTTACAATGGTAAACCAAATTAGATAAAGGTTGAGTGAGAAAAACATCAGAAATACATAGTAGCATACAGCAATAATATTATTGGCAACTATTCAGTTGATTCTTTCTTAGGAAATTTTAATGCTCATACTTCACCTTACTTAGAACATTCTGTTTTATCTCAAATAGAAATTTTTTCTCAAACAGATAGTTCTAAATGCATTAATTTTACAAGATTTTCCATGGAATCATGTTACCCCTGTACAGAATGTTATATGATAAAGATTCTCCAAGGTTTTCTCCTGAAGCAGAAGTAGACATACTTCTTGTTGCGAGATGGTTTGGAGAAGAATTGTTTACATATGTTAGAGTATTTGGAAGTTTTTCTTCCCCTCATGTTTTACCTTTGTATGTTCTTGATAAACTCATGGTCCGAGAAATTGCTTATCAAACCTGCGGAGAAGGAGGTTTGACTAAAGATTTGAAGGACAAAAAGAAGGCTATCTGGCCACAATTTCCTGTGGCCTGTGGGGCCTTTTCACTATTTGATGTTGGCCATGCATTCAAAGAAGTAAACAATATTACATGTTTACATTTGTTCAAGTTTCCAAGAAGACCATTCGACCCCTATGATATTGTTAAAAATTTCACTACTGCAGTCAAGATAAGAGTGTTTTCTAAAGAAGATGATCTTTTTGATGATATGTTCCAAGAAAAAAGCACACTTAAAGAGGTTCTACATTCGGCCCAAATACGGTTTCCTCCAGCAGAATTTCAAGAATTCAAGATATACAGGGAAAAGAGGTTAACTACTATCCCTTTGGATAAATTACGCTTGGAACCCGTAAGAGAACCAAATCCCAGTATCAGTCTCAGTGGAATTTTAGGTACAGACAGGTCTAAGTCTAAGTCCAGGAAAGAAACCTCTAAACACTCTAAGAATTTTGACAATGACCATGATAAAAGTGAAGGGTCAGTAAGGGATACTACCCAGTCAAAGAAGCTTTCACAGCAACAGGTTTAAACCTCTCCATAGTTAAATCTTCCCCCTCTCATTGTACAACAACCATCAGTCAAAACTGAGTTAGATAAGGAATGGGAGACATTCAATGATTTGATTAATATTGAAGGACAAAACACATAGACACCCGTGAGTAATGTACAGACAACAAAAAATATAGTAACAGGAATAACTAGCAATGTCTCGGAAACGGAACATATTCCCATTACCCCATCCTCTGAACTCATGCTCAAAATAGAGGAAATTCCTCCTCTTGATGTATTTTATAGTCCACAACACAAGGCAGTGGTAAGAAGACAAACGAAGAAAAGAAAATTGGAAAATGTGCTCTCTCATGATGCAGAACAATTAGATGTCCTATGGCAAGATCCTACTACTGATCCAACTAAAAATATCACTAAATTGTCTTAGATCACAGGGGCATATGACTCTGCAGCCATTGATAAAGCATCTGAGGTACAGAAATTATTGAATGAAAAAGAAGATCAAGTATAGGTTTTGCAACAACAACTGCAACAAGCCAACGCCAACAATGAAGCACAGAAACAACTTGAAAAATTACAGCAAGACTTGCAACAAATGCAGATAGGATATCATAATAGCTTGTCTAAAAAAGAGAAATAGCTACAGGTTGTGCAAGAGATGCACAAGGATGATCCCAGGCTTATAGAATTCATCACAGAGTCTATTTCATTAAATGACCAACTACTGCAGTAACAGGAAATATTATGCCAAAGAATATTACAGTAGAACTCTTATTGTGAAGAAAGTGATAAAATCACTAATCATGTCGTAGACTTACGACATAATTATGATTTAATTGATAAAAGAGTTACTGACTATTTAGCTTGGAAAGAAACAGAGGAGGGGAAAAGAGCAGGTGTACCAATAATCAATGACAATCACAAAGTAATGCTCTTTAATAAATGAGATGCACAAATCAGGAAAGCAGAGCAAGCAGCAGAAGAAGCAGCCACAGTAGCAAGAAATATTATTGATTGCATAAATGAAAATTTTCGCAATGCAAATCTGATCTCAAAAAATACTACAGGATACCTACCGAAAGCGCAGCAACTACGGATAGACTGGAGACAGAAGGCTCAAGAAAAGGCAGAATCTATTAAAAGATTAACAAAATTAAATTGGGATTCTTACTGTGCATGTTTGGTAAAACCACACAGCCAATGCATGACTCTCAATTGTATCATCAATTCTGCCGAGAAGATAGTGCCAGCTCTTGCCAATTCCATTTTCACAGGACAGTTAAAGTCTGAAGTTGGCCAGCCTACTCTTCTCAAATCAATGCTGAACACTTGCAATTTCAAAGAACAGATTCACAAGTAGATAGTTGTTAAGTTTTAATTTTAGATTTAGTATTAGTTTTGCTTTATTTTTTCCTAAAAAGAGGACGGTCATTTAAACCGTATCCATAATTTTTGTAATAAATTATTTTTAGATTTAGTTAGTAGTATTTAAACCCTTCTCATGCATTTAGAGTAGGGTCCTGAAATTTGTCAAAAACTTGTCCTCAGAACATGCACTTTTTCACCCTCCGAGGAGGTTTTGATGAATGAATGGAATAGGATTTATTGATATCTGCATTTAATATCTGCTACTGATGTTGCACTTTTGTACTCTTAGTGGATGTTGGATTAAGAAGAGATAAGTCATTATTGCTTGAAGCTCATGAGTAGAACTAGTTATAAATGGTACTATTATCTCTTAACTGTTTCTGCTTTTGTGTTAAAGTGATATTTATGTTCAGTTGTTTATGTATTAATGCTTGAATGCTTGAGTTATCATTTGGCACTTTTGTACGGTGATAGCTATTTGTTTATGCTTAATATATGAATAGCTTATTATGCGAACCAAGGTCCGGACCGGGTGGGTATCCCCCTTGTTGTAGACCCGATTTTCGGGGCTTCAACATATTTGGTGCTAGAAGGAGGGCCCCGAACTATGAATGGCACGTAATTCAAAATATAAATATGATTATGAGAGTAAATCACCCTCACCATCTCCCCCGACTTCTCCATCTCACATAGAATCTTTAAATCTAGAGCCAAAAGTCGTAAGAACAATAGTCACTGCCACAAACCCTGACTTTTCAGAAGAATCTGCTATTGAACCTCTTGAAGTTGAATCTTTGATTTATAAACTTCAGAGATTTTCAATATCACCTCAAAGATCTGATAAATCTCAAGGCAGTGTGACTTCGCAATATAATCCTGCTCATCCTCTTACCAGATTACAGAGCGAAAAGCTTGGCATTCAGCCAACTGAATTACCTCTACCTACAAGGAAGAGAGCAAGGAAATCACCTAAAGGGTCTAATAGTGAGACTCTTTTATCATCATCATCCATCTCAACCTCTTCACCGTGAAGTCAACCATCCACCCCTCCACTTCAGACTATTGTTCGTCAGTCCACTAGTACTTCCACATCTCCTTCTCAAACATCTGGAATCGTAATATCCTCATCTTCCCAACCGCACGGATCATATTCTGCGCTTTCCTCTGTTTTTAGTTCAGCGATGGCCTCTCCATGGAATAATCCAGGGGCAGTATTAATGCCTGCACCCTTGAGTCAATTACCAGCCCATCCTGAAAAATGGCTGCCTAAGTTTAATCCTGAAGCAGGCATGCTAGTGGAAGAGCATATAAATAACTTTATGTTATCCATAAATCTCAATGGAGTTACTAATGAAGATGATGTCATTCTACTTTTTCCCTATACTCTACAAGGAGCAGCTGGATCATGGTATTTTTCATTACCATCTGGATCTATCACTAGTTGGGATATCTTCCAAGATCAATTTTTGACTAAGTTCGGTGATGACAGGTCTACAGCTGCACTAATCAATGACCTGTCCAATCTTTGATCTGAGTCAAAAGAACCTATCAAGGATTTTAATTCACGTTTCAATAAACTGTTAAATAAAATTCCTACTGCTTCCAAGCCTAGCGAAGAAGTGCGAAGTGAATGATATATTTCTGCTTTACCATCAAATATAGCAATCTTCGTTGATAGGGCTAACAAAACAACTTTAGCTGACAATATGAAAGAAGAAATAGTAGTAGAGAAACATATCATTGCTCTAGAAAAGAAAAATGCAATAGAGGAATGAAAATCCAAGAAGGTTACTTTTAAGGAAGACCCCAAGAAAAAACAATCGAAAGATCCATTCGATTTAGAAGGATTGCAGAAAGTTCTGAAAACCATGTCCAACGAAATGGTTGACATTAAGAAACAAGTGGCAGAAACATCTTCTAAAAATTCTTTCAAGCCCTATAGAAGAAACCCTTCAACTGATTCAAAGCCGCCAAATGCTATTACTAATGCTGAATCAGAAGAATAAGAAGAGGAGATTGCTACTGAAGAAACTACCGATGAAGAATAAGTTTTAGAGGTACAAGGTATGTGGGATTTCATCCTCCCAGATGAGGAAGATAAAGAAGCATCCCCGGTTAGCACTCGAAGTAGAAATCAACTTGATCCTCCTCAACCTACTCCTAAGCCAAAGAGCGTAAGCTCAATGACTAAGGATAAAGTTGCATCCAAGAAAAAGACATCCAAAGCAACTCAAACTAGCCCAGTCCAAACAGATTCATCAATTCCATCAAAAACATTGATTGTTTCGGATGAATGGAGTATAATATCATAGAAGACATGAAGAAGACTAGGGCTAACATCACTTTTTATGAATTGAGCAAGTTAAAACACCAACAAAAGGTACTTTTGAAAGAATTACACGCTGTACCAGAAAAACCTTTGCCTAATCCTATAATCTCTCAAGCTTCCAATGAGATGGGAAGACCTCCAACTAATGCGATTAGTAAAGTTGATCTAGAAAATATCACTTTAATTGGAGGAAGGTCGAGATCTCATACTCCTCCTTTTCTTCTTACTTACGAAGTTTTCAATAAAAATTTGCATAATTGTTTAGTGGATTCTGGAGCTTCATCTATTATTCTACCAAAATCAATATGTGCAAAGTTGAACATTCAACCGCAAAGAACTGCTGTACGCATAATTCAGTTAGATCGATCGCAAGTTGAAGTGATCGGAGAATTAAATCAGGTTACCATAAGGCTGTCATCTAATCCAAAGGTATGTCAAGTTATCGACATTTTAGTTGCAGATATTCCAGAATTTTATGGCTTAATTCTTAGCAGAGATTGGTCAGAAAAACTTCATGGATACTTTGCAACTGATTGGTCGCACATGTGGCTTCCTTATAATGGTAAACCAAATCAGATAAAGGTTGAGCGAGAAAAACATCAGAAATACATAGTAACAGAACTAGAAGGAGAAAATGAACTAGTTGCATACAACAATAATATCATTGGCAACTATTCAGTTGATTCTTTCTTAGGAAATTTCAATGCTCATACTTCACCTTACTTAGAACATTATGTTTTATCTCAAATAGAAATTTTTTCTCAAACAGATAGTTCTAAATGCATTAATTTTGTAGATACTCCTGTAAATAAATCTCTATTTTGGAAGTTATTTTTTGATGGTTCTAAGTCTGATGAAGGAGCAGGAGTAGGATGTGTGTTGATTAGTTCAGAGGGAAACAAAATTATGCTAACTTGCAGACTCGAGTTTGATTGCACCAATAATACCATAGAATATGAGGCTTTAGTCCAAGGATTATACAAAGCAATCGGATTAGCTGACATCAAATATCTACAAGTTTTCGGAGATTTTGAAATTGTAATCAAACAGGTACGCAATACTATACATTTTTTATCAGGTCATTTAAAAAATTATCAATATTTATTTCAAGATCTGACTGAACACTTTATAGCATTCAATATCTCATCAATTCCCAGACTCCAGAATGCTAGTGCAGACCTCCTAGCTAACATAGCTTCCAAGCTCATTCCTTCAGAAGACTATAGCCCTGATCGATTTTCAATCGAATTAATCTTTATACCCTCGATTCCTGATAACATTACCAATTGGAGGATTTTTAATGATGATCCTGATATTGTAAGCTTCCTCACATCTAAAGGATCTTACATCAATCAGATAATTGATGAGGACCAACATGACAGACAATTGCAACAAGATAGCACTAATAATGCGATGCCAAAGTTAGTAGTCAAGTTAGAAGACCTTTATGATTTGAAAGATCGATTCAAAATATCTACCAATTCAAAACTGCAAAGTTCAACTTTGAATTATGAATTAGTAAATCTAGGAACTGATACCAAACCACAGAATATCAACCCAGGCCTCGGCCTAGCTCTTGAAGAAAAATTAGCGTATGTTTGTCTCTTGAAACAATACAAAAGTATCTTTGCTTGGAACTACGATGAACTCAAAACTTACGACACTTCTATCATCCAACATACTATCCCAATGATAAATGATGAAAAACCTGTCTAACAAAAGCTGAGAAAGATCCATCCCAATCTAGAAAATCAGATCAAATCTGAGCTCAATAAGTTATTGAAAGCCAAGATTATTTTTCCCGTTCGACATTCTAAATGAGTTTCCAATATGGTTCCCGTTAGAAAGAAGAACGAAGACATTAGAATTTGCATTGACTTTCGAAATCTTAACAAAGCCTGCCAAAAAGATAATTTTCCTTTGCCTCCTATGGAGCAAATATTGCAGGTAGTTGCAGGATCAGAATTAATGTCCTTCTTAGATGGTTTCTCTGGTTACAAGAAAGTGTTGGTTCATCCTGATGATCAATTGAAAACCACTTTCAGAACCAAATTGGGCACTTATGCATATCAAAAGATGCCTTTTGGTCTGATCAACGCTGGTGACACATTTCAGAGAGCCATGGACATCGCTTTCAAGGGATTAGTTAACAAATCAGTGGTAATTTATTTGGATGATATAACTGTATATATCAAGAAAAGAGGCAATCATCTTAGAGATTTAAAACAGATCTTCCAACGTTGTCAAAGGTATGGAATTTCACTTAACCAAAAAAAATCTTTTTTTTCATTAAGTGAAGGAAAACTTCTTGGATTCATAGTGTCAAAATCTAGAATTCATATTGATCCTGATAGAATCAAGGAGATTTCTGAAATACCCTTACCTTACAACAAGAAAGCTATGCAATCTTTCCTTGGCCAGATTAATTTTGTGAAGAGATTTTTGCCAGATTTTTCAATAATTGTATCTCCTCTACAAGCAATGATTAAAAATAATTCAAACTTCAAATGGGGTCAAAACGAATATGAGGTATTCAATCCGATCAAACAAGAAATTGTTAATGCTCCATCTTTAGCAACTCCAAATTTTTCCGATCCTTTTATTTTGTATACATTTGTCTCTGATAAATCATATGCTGCGATACTCACTCAAGCAAATCAAGACAAGGCAGAAGCCCCAATTTCTTTTTTTTGTTCAAATTTACAGGGGGCTGAGTTGAATTATTCAGATGTAGAGAAACAAGCTTATGCTGTTTTCAAAGCAATTAAACATTTTAGACCCTTTTTACTTAAAACCCATACAAAAAATCATAGTACCGTTTCCAGCGATAAGAAATATCTTAGTATAGAAAGATGTGGGTGAGAAAAGAGCCAATTGGATTACTGCCCTACAATAATATGACGTAGAAATCAAACCAGCAAGTATTGTAAGAGGTCAAGGCTTCTACAAAATACTAGCTGGAGCATCGCTTATTTCTGAAAAACCATCTGCAGAGATACAAATGTATGAGGTAAGCCTAAATGATGTTGAATCATTATATGATGATATCATATTTTATTTAAAGAATGGATATGCTCCTCCAAATCTCAATTACACCAAGAAAAGAGCTCTAAGGTTGAAGGAAAAACAATATCAGCTTGTGAATGATGTTCTTTTTAGAATGAATTATGATTTTGTTCTCCTTAGATGTTTTGAGAAATTTGAAGCTGAAAAAGTCTTGCAGGAACTTCACGATGGGCCAGCAGGTGGACATTATGCTGGAGATACTACTGCACATAAAATCCTCCGCGCAGGCTATTACTGGCCCACACTATTCAAAGACTCACATAGCTACGTAAGGAAATGTCAAGTTTGTCAAACCACTGCTGGAAGACAAAAGAAACCATCATTGCCATTACAACCAGTCAACATTGAAAAACCTTTTGATCAATGGGGATTGGACATAATAGTTGATATCGTTCCTCACTCTTCTAAGCAACATAGTTATATCATTACAACAACTGATTATTTTACTAAATGGGTAGAAGCAGTTCCTCTTAAGACTGCTAAAGCCGAACATATCATCGAGTTCATAGATCAGTTCATAATCACCAGGTTTGGTTTACCTTCTGCTTTAATGTTTGATAATGCATCGTATTTTTTTGGTAATGCTATGACTGAATTTTCACTTAAGAGAGGTTTCAAAATTAAATACTCTTCCAATTATTATCCACAGGGAAATGGGTTAGCTGAATCTACAAATAAAAAGTTAATCAGAATCATTAAGCGAACCATTGATCAAAATCATAAAAATTGGCATAAGTCTTTAATATATGCTTTATGGGCAGATCGAATAACACAAAAAACCTCCATTGGCACTTCTCCCTTTAATTTAGTTTATGGGAAAGAAGTGGTTCTTCCTACTCATCTAGCAATTCCTTCTTTGGCCTTAGTTCAATATATTGATGAAGCACCAACTTCTTCCTTACAACTAAGACAGCTGAAAATAATTAAGCTAGAAGAACAACGAGAACAGGCCAAAATAACTCATGCTCATCACCAAGCATTAGTTAAAGCTTATTTTGATTCAAACATGATATCCAGAAAGGACTTTCAGGTAGGATATCTAGTTTTAAAATGGGACAAGGCTCATGAGGAAAAAAGGGAAACATACAAAATTTCAACGAATGTGGCTTGACCCTTTCCAAATCGCAAAGATCATAGGTCCATCTACTTTTATGATACAGGATTTAACAGGAAAAAGAGATTCTTTACCTGTTAATGGACAGATCTTCAAAAAATATTTTCCATAGGAGATCATTCTTCTATTTTTGTATATTAGTTTTTATTATTTTTCATAATAAAACCAGTTGTTAATGGTTACATTTGGAATTCACGAAAAATATACAAATTCTCTTTTAGATTTTGTTTTTTTACTTGTATAAATAGAATTCTTTTAGAAAATTGATGATTATTATTGAAAGATACAGTTAAAAGCTTTAGGCCTAGAAATGATACTAGTTTCAACTTTGAAAATTTTGATAAAAAACAACTTTTAGTAGGAAATTGTTTTATATCAGTCTAATGAAAAGTATCAATAACAAAATGAAGATTCTCTGTAGAAAATTTCTTTCCAAAAAAATCTACTATTGTCATCCAGAGCTATCTTAAGAAAACAATGATTTCCTCCCTACCTAGAAAATTACACTGTTCAGGGAATAATCCAATGATACACTTTAACTTAAAGAGTAAGAGGTCTCATCACGAGCCGACTTATCATGATCATAGTTATTATAGCTTGCTGACTTTTCCAATACTGCATACCACAACAGGGCAATGACTCAATATTGTTGCAATCGAAATACAAGGGGTCTCATCATGAGCTAGCTTGTTCAGCAAAGTTATAAATCAAGTGAATGGCACTGTCATAAATTGGCTACCAAACTAAGACATTGTTCTTTAAGGATAAAAAAGAAAAAAGCAATAAGTGTGGATATGGATTTCTCTTTGAAAATTGTATATTTCTCCAAGCAGGATACAGGATCATTGCTGGGTAACAGGTAACCCTGTCGAGGCTATAAACGCTTTCTAGTAGCAGAGGCTCTACCTACGACAAATGAGCATATTTAAAACTAATTTACAGAGAAGTCTTTATTTTTATCTCTATAAACTAAGTAGTGACTGATATAGATACAAGGACTAGCTTGAAAAAGTAAATAGTCAAAGTTGAATATAGAAGAAACGAAATATCATTGATAGATAAAAAGCATAATGTACTTTGTTTTTCTATAATAAAGTTTGATTTTCTAAAATTTTTTCTATTTTGGAAGTTTAGAAAATTCAAAAGAAAAGCAGAGATAACTGTTTCTTCCGAGTGAATCACCAATTTTTGTGGCCAGAAACAACCCCCCTTCTTATTTAGTATTATCATTAATACTAAATATGTGGGGACCCTTAGTCAAAAATTTTAAAAAATTGATTAGTGCTTGTATTTCCTTTTTTCAATAAAACTTACTATCATAAACTTAGGAAAATACTCCTTGAAAAATCTAAAAAAATTAAGTTTTATGATAGGATAGAACAAAAATCATTCTTTAAAGAAATATTGCATTGCAAATAGGTAATGAATATCTCTTTACAAGCAGAATTCTAAAATTGCGATGCGAAACTATGCATGAAAAATATTCATCGCATCGCATGTCATATTTTACGCTGAAAAATCTCACAATCACCGATATGCGATGGCACATATCGCAAATCGCATGTCGCAAAAAATATGTTAACGGATGATTTTCACACGTTCCGCTTCAACGATTTTGCGATGTTGTGATAATGTGATATTGCGATGTTGCGCTTCAGCAATTTTGCGATGTTGCGATGTTGCGATAAAGTGATATTGCGATGTTGCGGTATTACGATATTGTGATCTATGATATTGTGAATAAAATCGCAGATCGCCTTATCGCAGGTCCTTAAGGCTCGTTGTACGAAGAATCTTTCTCCATAAATCGAGACCCCGTTATGCGCTTTAATGTTAATCAATGAATTGGTTGTCAATCATTAATGAAATTTGGTTTTGTTGTGATCGAAGAGCCGTTTCACGTAAGGTGGTATATTTTATACGTCTTCAGCATTTAAAACTTTCCCGTCACCTTTTTTCTATCATTATTCTCACTTAATTCGTAAACTGCAGGAGCAAAGAACAGAGAACTATACAAAGCAATATTCAGCCTATAATGGGAAAGAAAGACAAGGCTCTGAGTTCTGAAGAGAAATAAATGACTCCCTTGTATACAGACACCGCCTGTAACAAGGACGCTGGTATTACTACTTGGGAGGGCATGTATAATCTACTTAAGGAAGATAACCCCAGAGTAATGGAGGTTACAGCTACTGCAGGCTCACATGGGTCTTCTGATGAGTCCATTATAGAGCTAGCTTGTTCATTCTTGCACTGGATAGCAGTGAGACCTAGAATTCGTCCATACACAGACATGGTTAAATGGGTACTCGACAGTACTGATATTACGAACAGATAGTTAAAGACTCATGGTCAAGAGCTCATTGGCTCATTTACTCCACAAGATTTGAGACTCATGTATCATTTGTCGAAGTCATAGGCGACTTATAAAAGTAGTTCATGGAAAAGTTTGCCAAAGAAAATGAAAACCTAGCAGAATGCACCAAGGATTGGTCAAGGAGAGATGAACCACTAAAAAAGGATAAACACGATATGTATAGTACTGGTTCTCTCACTTCTCCATATTTCTTTGCTGCTGCTATGCTCTGTAGGCTTTTTGGAAAGCCGGATATTAATAAGTTTTCATCTAAATGGCTACCGTTATTGAATGCTGCTGTTAATGCTACTATTATGGATTGGGCTAAGATATTATCTGACAACTTAGCCACAACTATTTTGAATTATCGGTCCAAGAGAACTATTTCTCAGAGAATTTGTCCCCTTTTTTACTTATCTGCTTATGTAATGGATTCAATCTGTTATGTTTCTAAGTTTCCTTTAATGGGTTGGAAATGGACAACTCAATATCCCCTACCCATTCATGTTTATCACAAATAATTGTGGGATCAAAGTTCATTCCCTATTTTTACAAGATTTGCCATGGAATCATGTTACTCGTGTACATAATGTTATATGATAAAGATGCTCCAAGGTTTTCTCCTGAAGCAGAGGTAGGCATACTTCCTGTTGCGAGATGGTTTGGAGAAGAATTGTTTACATATGTTAGGGTATTTGGAAGTTTTTCTTCCCCTCATGTTTTAACTTTGTATGTTCTTGATAAACTCATGGCACGAGAAATTGCTTATCAAACCTACGGAGAAGGAGGTTTGACTAAAGATTTGAATGACAAAAAGAAGGCTATCTGGCCACAATTTCCTGTGGCCTATGGGGCCTTTTCACTATTTGATGTTGGCCATGCATTCAAAGAAGTAAACAATATTACATGTTTACATTTGTTCAAGTTTCCAAGAAGACCATTCGACCCCTATGATATTGTTAAAAATTTCACTACTGCAGTCAAAATAAGAGTGTTTTCTAAAGAAGATGATCTTTTTGATGACATGTTCCAAGAAAAAAGCACACTTAAAGAGGTTCTACATTTGGCTCAAATACGGTTTCCTCCAGCAGAAGTTCAAGAATTCAAGATATACGGAGAAAGGAGGTTGACTACTATTCCTTTGGATAAATTATGTTTGGAACCCGTAAGGGAACCAACTCCCAGTATCAGTCTTAGTGGAAGTTCAAATACAGATAGGTCTAAGTCTAAGTTTGGGAAAGAAACCTCTGAAAACTCTAAGAGGTCTGACAATGACCATGATAAAAGTGAAGGGTCAGTAAGGGATACTTCCCAGTCAAAGGAGCTTTCACAGCAACAGGTTTCAACCTCTCCACAGTTAAATCTTCCCCCTCTCATTGTACAACAACCATCAGTCAGAACTGAGTTAGATAAGGAATGAGAGACATTCAATGATTTGATTAATATTGAAGGAAAAAATACACAGACACCTGTGAGTAATGTACAGACAACAAAAAAATATAGTCACAGGAATAACTAGCAATGTATCGGAAATGGAACATATTCCCATTACCCCATCCTCTGAACTTATGCTCAAAATAAAGGAAATTCCTCCTCTTGATGTATTCTATAGTCCAAAATACAAGGAAGTGGTAAGAAGACAAAGAAAGAAAAGAAAATTGGAAAATGTTCTCTCTCATGATGCAGAGCAATTAGATGTCTTATGGCAAGATGCTACTACTGATCCAACTGAAAATCTCACCAAATTATCTCAGATCACAGGAGCATATGCCTCTGTAGCCATTGATAAAGCATCTGAGGTACGACAATTATTGAATGAAAAAGAAGATCAAGTACAGGTTCTGCAACAACAACTGCAACAAGCCAATGCCAACAGTGAAGCACAAAAACAACTTGAAAAATTATAGCAAGACTTCCAACAAATGCAAATAGGATATCAGAACAGTTTGGCTGAAAAAGAGAAATAGCTACAATTTATGCAAGAGATGCACAAGGATGATCCCAAGCTCATAGAATTCATTACAGAGTCTATTTCTCTAAATGATCAACTACTGCAGCAACAGGAAATATTATGCCAAAGAATATTACAATGGAATTCTTATTGTGAAGAAAGTGATAAAATCACTAATCATGTCGTAGACTTATGACATGATTATGATTTAACTGATAAAAGAGTTACTGACTATTCGGCTTGGCAAGAAACAGAGGAGGGGAAAAGAGCAGGTGCATCAATAATCAATGAAAATCACAAAGTAATTCTCTTTAATAATTGGGATGCATAGATAAAATAGTTACTGACTATTTAGCTTGGAAAGAAACAGAGGAGGGGAAAAGAGCAAGTGCACCAATAATCAATGACAATCACAAAGTGATGCTCTTTAATAATAGGGATGCACAAATCAGGAAAGCAGAGCAAGCGGAAGAAGAAGCAGCCACAGCAGCAAGCAATATTATTGATTGCATAAATGAAAATTTTCACAAGGCAAATCTGATCTCAGAAACTACTCCAGGGTACCTACCGAAAGCACAGCAACTGCAGACAGACTGGAGACAGAAGGCTCAAGAAAAGGCAGAATCGATTAAAAGATTAACAAAGTTAAATCGGGATTCTTACTGGGCATGTTTGGTAAAACCACACAGCTAATGCATGACTCTCAAATGTATCATCAATTCTGCCGAGAAGATGGTGCCAGCTCTTGCCAATTCCATTTTCACAGGACAATTAAAGTCTGAATTTGGCCAGCCTACTCTTCTCAAATCAATGTTGAACACTTGCAATTTAAAAGAACATATTCACAAGTAGTTAGTTGTTAAGTTTTAATTTTAGATTTAGTATTAGTTTTGCTTTATTTTTTCCTAAAAAGAGGACGGTCATTTAAACCGTATCCTACATTTTTGTAATAAATTATTTTTAGATTTAGTTAGTAGTATTTAAACCCTTCTCATGCATTTAGAGAAGGGTCCTGAAATTTGTCAAAAACTTGTCCTTAGAACATGCACTTTTGCACCCTCCGAGGAGGTTTTGATGAATGAATGGAACATGATTTATTGATATCTGCATTTAATATCTGCTACTGATGTTGCACTTTTGTACTCTTAGTGGATGTTGGATTAAGAAGAGATAAGTCATTATTTCTTGAAGCTCATGAGTAGAACTAGTTATAAATGGTACTTTTATCTCTTAACTATTTCTGCTTTTGTGTTAAAGTGATATTTATGTTTAGTTGTTTATATATTGATGCTTGAATGCTTGAGTTATCATTTGGCACTTTTGTACGGTGATAGATATTTATTTATGCTTAATATATGAGTAGCTTATTATGCGATATGTTTTTCACAAATGTTTCGTCTAACTTTTTATACGAAGTGGTTTATCTTTATTGAATTATTTTCTTATAACAGTTGAATGATCTTTATTACCAATTGTTATTTGAAATCATTTTAGATCAAACAATAGAAAGATTATATCCCGGGTTAGTTTAGAACTAGATATTTTTGTTTAATTAGAATACAATTCTTTATTACCAATTGTTATTTGAAATCATTTTAGATCACATAATAGAAAGATTATATCCCGGGTTAGTTTAGAACTAGATATTTTTGTTTAATTAGAATACAATTTCCATGTTATTAGATTAGAAATAGAATAAAAGCATTTCACTTAGGAAATTTTTAGAAAGGAAATATCAATTCTCAACACACACACACATATTGGGAAACTGGTCCCATTATCCCCAGTTGGACCCGCTACACCAAACGAAGAAGGAGCTGCAAACCAAGGACCAGACCTGGTGGGTATCCCCCTTGTTGTAGACCCGATTTTCGGGGCTTCAACATATTTGGCACTAGAAGGAGGGCCCCAAACTATGAATGGAAAGTAAATAAAAATCTAAATACCATTCTAAGAGTAAATCGCCCTCACCATCTCCCCCGACTTCTCCATCGCACATAGAATTTTTAAATCTAGAGCCAGAAGTCGAGAGAACAACAGCCACTGCCACAAATCCTGACTTTTCAGAAGAATTTGCTATTGAACCCCCTGAAGTTGAATCTTTGATTCATAAAATTCAACGATTTTCAAATCACCTCAAAGATTTGATAAATCTCAAGGCAGTGTGACTTCGCAATATAATCCTGCTCATCCTCTTACCAGATTACAGAGCGAAAAGCTTGGCATTCATCCAACTGAGTTACCTCTACCTACAAGGAAGAGAGCAAGGAAATCACCTAAAGGGTCTGATAGTGAGACTCTTTCATCATCATCATCCATCTCAACCTCTTCACCACGAAGTCAACCATCCACCCCTCCACTTCAGACTATTGTCCGTCAGTCTACTGGAACTTCCACATCTCCTTCTCAAACATCTGGAATCATAATATCCTCATCTTCCCAATCGTATGGATCGTCTTCTACACTTTCCTCTGTTGTTAGTTCAGCGATGGCCTCTCCATGGAATAATCCAAGGGTAGTTTTAATGCCTGCACCCTTGAGTCAAATACTGGCCCATCCTGAAAAATGGCTGCCTAAGTTTAATCCTGAAGCAGGCATGCTAGCAGAAGAACATATAAATAATTTTATGTTGTCCATAAATCTCAATGGAGTTACTAATGAAGATGCTGTCATTCGACTTTTTCCCTATACTTTACAAGGAGCAGCCGGATCATGGTATTTCTCGTTACCATCTGGATCTATTACTAGTTGGGATATCTTTCAAGATCAATTTTTTACTAAGTTTGGTGATGACAGGTCTACAGCGACACTGATCAATGACTTGTCTAATCTTAGAGCTGAGTCAAAAGAGCCTATCAAGGATTTTAATTCACGTTTCAATAAATTGTTAAATAAAATTCCTACTGCTTCCAAGCCTAGCGAAGAAGTGCGAAGTGAATGGTACATATCTGCTTTACCATCAAACATAGCAATCTTCGTTGATAGGGCTAACAAAACAACTTTAGCAGACAATATGAAGGAAGCAATAGCAGTAGAGAAACGTATCATTGCTTTAGAAAAGAAAAATGCGATAGAAGAACGAAAATCCAAGAAGGTTACTTTTAAGGAAGACCCCAAGAAAAAACAATCGAAAGATCCATTCGATTTAGAAGGATTGCAGAAAGTTTTGAAAACCATGTCCAACGAAATGGTTGACATTAAGAAACAAGTAGTAGAAACATCTTCTAAAAAGTCTTTCAAGCCTTATAGAAGAAACCCTTCAACTGATTCAAAACCACCAAATGCTATTACAAATGCTGAATCAGAAGAAGAAGAAGAGGAGACTGATATTGAAGAAACTACCGATGAAGAAGAAGTTGTAGAGGTACAAGGTATGTGGGATTTCATCCTCCCAGATAATTAAGATCAAGAAGCATCCTCGGTTAGCACTCAAAGTAGAAATCAACTTGATCCTCCTCAACCTACTCCTAAGCCAAAGAGTGCGAGCTCAATGACTAAGGATAAATTTGCACCCAAGAAAACGACATCTAAAGTAACTCAAACTAGCCCAGTCCAAACTGATTCATCAACTCCATCAAAAACACTGATCGTTTCGGATGAAATGGAGTATAATATCATAGAAGACATGAAGAAGACTAGGGCTAACATCACTTTTTATGAATTGAGCAAATTAAAACACCAGCAAAAGGTACTTTTGAAAGAATTACATGCTATACCAGAAAAACCTTTGCCCGATCCTGTAATTTCTCAAGCTTCCAATGAGATGGGAAGACCTCCAACTAATGCGATTATTAAAGTTGATCTAGAAAATATCGCTTTAATTGGAGGAAGGTCGAGATCTCATACTCCTCCATTTCTTCTTACTTATGAAGTTTTCAATAAAAAATTGCATAATTGTTTAGTGGATTCTGGAGCTTCATCTAATATTCTACCAAAATCAATATGTGCAAAGTTGAACATTCAACCACAAAAATCTATTGTGTGCATAGTCCAGCTAGATCGATCGCAAGTTGAAGTGATTGGAAAATTAAATCAGATTACCATAAGGCTATCATCTAATCCAAAGGTATATCAAGTTATCGACATTTTAGTTGCAGATATTCCAGAATTGTATGGCTTAATTCTTAGTAGAGATTGGTCAAAAAAATTTCATGGATACTTTTCAACTGATTGGTCGCACATGTGGCTTCCTTACAATGGTAAACCAAATCAGATAAAAGTTGAGCGAGAAAAACATCAGAAATACATAGTAACAGAATTGGAAGGAGAAAATGAACCAGTTGCATATAGCAATAATATCATTGGCAACTATTCAGTTGATTCTTTCTTAGGAATTTTTAATGCTCATACTTCACCTTACTTAGAACATTCTGTTTTATCTCAAATAGAATTTTTTTCTCAAATAGATAGTTCTAAATGCATTAATTTTGTAGATACTCTTGTAAATAAATCTTTATTTTAGAAGTTATTTTTTGATGGTTCTAAGTCTAATGAAGGAGCAGGAGCAGGTTGCGTATTGGTTAGTCCAGAGGGAAAAAAAATTATGCTAACTTGCAGACTCGAGTTTGATTGCACCAATAATACTGCAGAATACGAGGCTTTAGTCCAAGGATTATACAAAGCAATCGGATTAGACATCAAATATCTACAAGTTTTCGGAGATTCTGAAATTGTAATCAAACAGGTACGCAATACTATACATTGTTTATCAGGTCATTTAAAGCATTATCAATCTTTAGTTCAAGATCTGACTGAACACTTTATAGCATTTAATATTTCATCAATTCCCAGAATCCAGAATGCTAGTGCAGACCTTCTAGCTAACGTAGCTTCCAAGCTCATTCCTGCAGAAGACTATAGCCCTGATCGATTTTCAATCGAATTAATCTTTAGACCCTCGATTCCTGATAACATTACCAATTGGAGGATTTTCAATGATGATCCTGATATTGTAAGCTTCCTCACATCTGAAGGATCTTATACCAATCAAATAATTGATGAGGACCAACATGACACACAATTACAACATGATAGCACTAATAATGTTATGCCAAAGTCAGTAGTCAAGTTAGAAGACCTTTATGGTTTGAAAGATCGATTCAAAATATCTACCAATTCAAAACTGCAAAGTTCAACTTTGAACTATGAATTAATAAATCTAGGAACTGATACCAAACCACAGAATATCAACCTAGGCCTCAGCCTAGCTCCTGAAGAAAAATTAGCGTATGTTTGTCTCTTGAAACAATACAAAAGTGTATTTGCTTGGAGCTATGATGAACTCAAAACTTATGACACTTCTATCATCCAACATACTATCCCAATGATAAATGATGAAAAACCTGTCCAACAAAAGCTGAGAAAGATGCATCCCAATCTAGAAAATCAGATCAAATCTGAACTCAATAAGTTATTGAAAGCCAAGATTATTTTTCCCGTTCGACATTCTAAATGTGTTTCCAATATGGTTCCCGTTAGAAAGAAGAACGGAGACATTAGAATTTGCATTGACTTTCGAAATATTAACAAAGCCTACCAGAAAGATAATTTTCCTTTGCCTCCTATGGAGCAAATATTGCAGGCAGTTGCAGGATCGGAATTAATGTCTTTCTTAGATGGTTTATCTGGCTACAACCAAATGTTGGTTCATCCTGATGACCAATTGAAAACCACATTCAGAACCAAATGGGGCACTTATGCATATAAAAAGATTCCTTTTGGTCTGATCAACGCCGGTGCCACATTTCAGAGAGCAATGGACATCACTTTCAAGGGATTAGTTAACAAATCAGTGGTAATTTATTTGGATGATATAACTGTATATTCCAAGAAACGAGGCAATCATCTTAGAGATTTAAAACAGATCTTTCAACGGTGTCAAAGGTATGGAATTTCATTTAACCCAAAAAAATATTTTTTTGCATTAAGTGAAGGAAAACTTCTTGGATTCATAGTGTCAAAATCTGGAATTCATATTGATCCTGATAGAATCAAGGAGATTTCTGAAATACCCTTACCTCACAACAAGAAAGCTATGCAATCTTTTCTTGGCCAGATTAATTTTGTAAAGAGATTTGTGCCAGATTTTTCAAGAATTGTATCTCCTTTACAAGCAATGATTAAAAAGAATTCAAACTTCAAATGGGGCCAAAATGAATATGAGGCATTCAATCTGATCAAACAAGCAATTGTTAATGCTCCATCTTTAGCAACTCCAAATTTTTCCGATCCTTTTATTTTGTATACATTTGCCTCTGATAAATCATATGCTGCGATACTCACTCAAGCAAATCAAGACAATGCAAAAGCCCCAATTTCATTTTTTAGTTCAAATTTACAGGGAGCTGAGTTGAATTATTCAGATGTAGAGAAACAAGCTTATGCTGTTTTCAAAGCAATTAAATATTTCAGACCCTTTCTACTTTAAACCCATACAAAAATCATAGTACCATTTCCAACGGTAAGAAATCTCTTAGTACAGAAAGATGTGGGTGAGAAAAGAGCTAATTGGATTACTGCCTTACAAGAATATGATGTAGAAATCAAACCAGCAAGTATTGTAAGAGGTCAAGGCTTTTGCAAAATACTAGCGGGAGCATCGCTTATTTCTGAGAAACCATATGCAGAGATACAAATGTATGAGGTAAGCCTAAACGATGTTGAATCACTATATGCTGATATCATATTTTATCTAAAGAATGGATATGCTCCTCCAAATCTCGATTACACCAAGAAAAGAGCTCTAAGGTTGAAGGAAAAACAATATCAGCTTGTGAATGATGTTCTTTTTAGAATGAATTATGATTCTGTTCTCCTTAGATGTCTTGAGAAATCTGAAGATGAAAAAGCCTTGCAGGAACTTCACAATGGGCCAGCAGGTGGACATTATGCTGGAGATACTACTGCACATAAAATCCTTTGCGCAGGTTATTACTGGCCCACATTATTCAAAGACTCACATAGCTACATAAGGAAATGTCAAGTTTGTCAAACCGCTGCTGGAAGACAAAAGAAACCATCATTGTCGTTACAACCAGTCAAAATTGAACAGCCTTTTGATCAATGGGGTTTGGATATAATAGGTGAGATCGTTCCTCACTCTTCTAAGCAACATAGGTATATCATTACAGCAACTGATTATTTTACAAAATGGGTAGATGCAGTTCCTCTTAAAATTGCTAATGTCGAGCATATCATCGAGTTCATAGATCAGTTCATAATCACCAGGTTTGGTTTACCTTCTGCTTTAATGTTTGATAATGCATCGTATTTTTCTGGTAATGCTATTACTGAATTTGCACTCAAGAGAGGTTTCAAACTTAAATACTCTACCAATTATTATCCATATGGAAATGGGTTAGCTGAACCTACAAATAAAAACTTAATCAGAATCATTAAGCAAACCATTAATCAAAATCATAAAAATTTGCATAAGTCTTTAATATATGCGTTATGGGCAGATCAAATAACACAGAAAGCCTCCATTGGCACTTCTTCCTTTAATTTATTTTATGGGAAAGAAGTGGTTCTTCCAACTCATCTAGCAATTCCTTCTTTGGCCTTAGTTAAATATATTGATGAAGCACCAACTTCTTCCTTACAACTAAGACAGCTGGAAATAATTAAGCTAGAAGAACAACGAGAACAGGCCAAAATAGCTCATGCTCATCACCAAGCATTAGTTAAAACTTCTTTTGATTCAAACATGATATCCAGAAAGGATTTTCAGGTTGGAGATCTAGTTTTAAAATGGGACAAGGCTCATGAGGAAAAAGGGAAACATACGAAAATTGAACGAATGTGGCTTGGTCCTTTCTAAATCTCAGAGATCATAGGTCCATATACTTTTATGTTACAGGATTTAACAGGAAAAAGAGAATCTTTACTTGTTAATGGACAGATCCTCAAAAAATATTTTCCATAGGAGATCATTCTCCTATTTTGTATATTAGTTTATATTATTTTTCATAATAAAACCAGTTGTTAATGGTTACATTTGGAATTCACAAAAAGGATACAAATTCTCTTTTAGATTTTGTTTTTTTTTTCCTTGTATAAACAGAATTCTTCTAAGAAATTGATCATTATTATTGAAAAATACAGTTAAAAGCTTTAAACCTACAAATGATACTAGTTTCAACTTTGAAAATTTTGATAAAAAACAACTTTTAGTGGGAAATTGTTTTATATCAGTCTAATGAAAAGTATCAATAACAAAATGAAGATTCTCTTATAAAAATTTCTTTCCAAAAACTCTACCATTGTCGTCCAGAACTCTCTTAAGGAAACAATGACTTCCTCCCCACTTGGGAAATTACAATGTTCAGAGAATAATCCAATGATACACTTTAACTTAAAGATTAAGAGGTCTCATCACGAGCCGACTTATCATGATCATAGATATTATAGCTTGCTGACTTTGCCAATACTGCATACCACAACAGGGAAATGACTTAAGATTGTTGTAATCAAAAGACAAGGGGTCTCATCACGAGCCAACTTGTTCAGCAAAGTTATAAATCAAGTGAATGGCACTGTCATAAATTGGCTACCAAACCAAGACATTGTTATTTAAGGATAAAAAAGAAAAATGAAAGAAATAAGTGTGGATATGGATTTCTCTTTGAAAATTATATATTTCTCTAAGTAGGATACAGGATCATTGCTGGGTAACAAGTAACCCTGTCGAGGCTACAGACGCCTGCTGGTAGCAGAGGCTCTACCTACGACAAATGAGCATATTTAAAACTGATTTACAGAGAGGCCTTTGTTTTTATCTTTATGACCAAGTAGTGACTAATATAGATACAAGGACTAGCTTGAGGAAGTAAATAGTCAAAGTTGAATATAGAAGAAATGAAATATCATTGATAGATAAAATCATAATGTACTTTGTCTTTCTATTATAAAGTTTGATTTTCTGAAAAAATTTCTATTTTTGAAAGTTTAGAAAATTCAAAAGAAAAATAGAGATAACTGGTTCTTCCAAGTGAATCTCCAATTGTTGTGGCCAACAACAACCCCCCTTCTTATTTAGTATCATCACTAATCCTAAATAAGTGGGGACCCTTAGTAAAAAAATTAGAAAATCGATTAGTACTTATATCTCCTTTTTCAATAAAACTTACTATCATAAACTTAAGAATTTTCCTTGAAAAATCTATAAAAACTTAAGTTTTATGATAGGATAGAATCATTCTTTAAAAGAAATATCGCATCGCAAATAGGTAATGAATACCTCCTTACAAGCGGAATTTTAATATTGCGAGATTGCGATGCGAAACTACGCACTAAAAGAACATTCATCGCATTGCATGCCTCAGATGTCTTATGTTACGTTGAAAAACCTCAAACCGCCGATATGCGATGGCATATATCACAAATCACAGAAAAGACACATTAACAAAGATTTTTCATTTGTTGTGATCCAACGATTTTGCAATCTAGCAATATTTCGATTTGCGATTTTGCGATTTTGCGATATTACGAAGCAAATCGCAGATCGCCTTATCGCATATTTTTAAGGCTCATTTTACAAAAACTCTTTCCATAAATCGAGACCTGGTTATGCGCTTTAATGTTAATCAATGAATTGGTTTTCAATCATTAATGAAATATGGTTTCGTTCTGATCGAAGAGCTATTTCATGTAAGGTGGTATATTTTATACGTCTTCAGAATTTAAAACTTTCCCGTCACCTTTTTCCTATCATTATTCTCACTTAATTTGTAAAATGCAGGAGCAAAGAATAGAGAACTATACAAAGCAGTATTCAAGGTATTATGGGAAAGAAAGACAAGGCTCTGAGTTCTGAAGATAAATAAATGATGCCCTTGTATACAGACACCGCATGTAACAAAGACGCTGGTATTACTACTTGGGAGGGCATGTATAACCTACTTGAGGAAGAGAACCCCAGAGTAATGGAGGTTACAGCTACTGTAGGCTCACATGGGTCTTCTAATGCGTCCATTACAGAGCTAGCTTGTTCATTCTTGCACCGGATAGTAGCGAGACCTAGAATTCTTCCATACACGGACATGGTTAAATGGGTACTCGACAGTACTGATATTACGAACAGACAGTTTAAGACTCAGGTTCAAGAGCTCATTGGCTCATTTACTCCAAAAGATTTGAGACTCATGTATCATTTGTCGGAGCCACATGCGACTTATAACAAACAATTCATGGAGAATTTTGCCAAAGAAAATGAAAACCTGGCAGAATGCACCAAGGATTGGGCAAGGAGAGACGAACCACTAAAGAAGGATAAACACAGTATGTATAGTACTGGTTCTCTCACTTCTCCGTATTGCTTTGTCGTCGCGATGCTTCCGAGGTTTTTGGGAAAGCCGTATTAATGCAAGTTATCCGATTGCCACCACTATTGAATGTCATATTAATGTTACTGTTTGGTCTCAATTCAGTTTCCAAACTGAGTTCATTTAATTGTCAACCAAAGTTGTAACCGCTGAAGGAAGTGCACCGTCTGCTCTATTTGCTGTCTCTAACAGCAGTTTTTAGTGTTTTATGATGTTTTTGGTCTTTTGTGATGATTTATGATGTTTTTGGTCTTTTTGGTGGTTTTATGTTCACAAGGAAAATGACTAGAAAGCTAGTGGAAAGAATCTAATGATTGAAAACACAGTGAAGCCTAATTGGTTGATGACAAATGACAAATGCAAAGGAAATTACTGAGACAAAATCAAACTTAAACTATGACTAAGCAGGATACCAAGCTTGATAATGACTTCTAGAAAATGAATCAAAACATAAACCTAACTTGTCCAATTATTTTATCAAAAGTATATTGAAAGAGATTGAGAAATGGTCAGCTAAGTCCTAAACAACTAAACAATCAACTTATAATGAGACAACATTTTATCCATGATTAAAGATTTGTGGAAACATGTTTGGAGAAAAATATTGTTGACATCATAAGATCTTCTACTCTAAGACTAGCTCCTAACTTTATTCTGCAATTTAGTTTGACACCTCTACACTTCACTCAAAGGTTATAGATTTCCTTGAATAGTCTTTTGAGGAAAGGTTTGTTTGTGAGATGATAAAGGAAATTGCAAAAGTACCTCAGGCCTTGGAATGATATTGTCTTCTGTTCATATGGTTATGAATCAATTATAGATTTGGAACAAGAAGAGGTTTTATAAATAATGAAGGCTGTTTGGTTAAGTCTAACAACTGAAGTAATCTAATATGTAGTGGATAACAACTAAATGTGGAGTGAAAATGCAATGAGTTAAGCTAAAACTGAACTTGAGATGTCACTAGTCTAAAACAGTGCTGAACTAACAAGTCATTATCAAACTCAAAACAAAATAACAGAGCATGAGTTAAATGCAATTAGACTCCGGAGTATCCTAACTAAGTTATCATGCATTAATCTATGGGATTATATAGCCTGTTTTGTCCATCATGATTGGTATTTTGGAAGAGTTTCTTAGAACAATCCTGACTGTACAATTCAGTGCAAATGCAAACATAAAGACTGAAAGCAATTTAAAAACTAAGATAACACAACTATCTCATACCCATCATTATGATATTTTGGAAGAGCGTTTTAAGAGCAAGGTCAGCCATGTTACTTAGTGAAAACAAAACAACTGAAACATTCATTATCACAATCATGCCTTAGACATCATAAGGATTTTTTGGAAGAGTTTCTTCTTTTGGAAGAGTGTTTAGAACAAGTGTAACTGTGATAGTGAACAAAAGAAACTACAATTAAATCCTACAACACTATAGCCATTTCCCATTCATTATCATAATCTTTTGGAAGAGTTTCTTCTTTTGGAAGAGTTTTTAGAACGACTATAACTATATTGGCTATGAAATTAACTATGAACTCAAACTTCAAAAAAACGTAAAGGCAACTAAGATACTTATCTAAATTACGCAAGTAAAACCGTGCAGGAGGCAGGGGCCCTCTACCACCAGACGGAATCTAACTCCAAATCAAATCAACGCTTTCAAAACAATACTGTCTGCTTCATTAAAGGAGAAATAACTTGAACAGAGCAATCTGCATCTTCAGAAATGTAGCACAGAATCTAAGCAAAATTTGGAACAAAATCTAGCCTAGCTCTCGGTTTCCCAAGTGTTTATATAACAAATGTACATAACAAGACTTGCAATAATTCCAGGATCATTGTCTTTCCTTATCGAAATCACATTAGGACTCTTGAAGTGGCTGCGTAAAAAGGAAAAGGACATCTAGACTAAGACAGTCCTATTAGAAGTCTGCCTTCTTAAATGTGTTCCCACGTACCAAAACCATATCCAAAATTCGTTTCTTCCTTCATGGTGAGCAACGAACAATGTAGACATGACGTGGAATATACCCATATGCGGTTTTTCTTGAGAGGCCACCTGGAACATACCCAAACGTGAAGACAGCTGCAGAATTGTCGGTTAGCTACGGAATGTCTGCATTCTGCAGCTAGTTTCGGTCAAAATGCATCACAATGACAAAAATCACAAAACTTAGCAAGTCAGTCATGTTAATCATTCTAAAAGTAATTTTAACTAAATTCATTGATCAATTGGGTCTAGGATAACAATGGACAAAGGAAATGAGGTAAAGTAAGATGAAAAGAAAGTTTTAACTTTGGAGGCTCAACATACCCCCACTATCGACTTTCGCATGTCCTCATGCAACTTATTCCACAAACTCGCAGGCTTCAAGAACATCTAATCCTCTCCTTCTCTTTTTGCCCGGAAGCCAAAGATCTTCCGGGGTTTTCTTCCGATGACAAGTTTGAAACCTTAAGTTGATAAGGTTCCTTCGATTAGCTTCTTGTTCCTCTTTTTCAACTTTTCACTAGCCTTTTCCACTTTGTCCATATGTAGAGATAAGGTCGAGTTCATATTGGTTTTGAGTTTGACTTGTTCTCTGCATTGATTATTCTCATTTTTTATGTGTCTATTAAGTATTTTCAGCTCATACCTATCCTCTAACACATCTATTTCGAAAGGAGGACTAGGGTTCTATCTCTACCTCTCGAAGCTTCTTCTTCCAAAGTTTCAACATAGTCATAAACTTCACGAGTAGGGGTCAATTTCAGGGTTCCTTCATTAAAATCCTTCAAAATCTTCTTCAATAGATGTTTCCTCATCTTATATATTTATCACCCCCCGTTTGTTTGATCCGAGCTTTCCTTAGCTTCCCTTGAGTCTATGGCTTCTTCTTGGTCACATCCTCTCCTTTTTCTCGTGGTAGATTTTCTGACATTTTCTTCTTAAGTTGTCTCTTAATTCCGAGTCAACTTCTTCCGGGATTATTTCCACTACTTTTGACCTGCTTTTGTCAATTTCAATTTTTAGAAGCTCTCCATTTTCTCGCTTTCTCTCAGGTTGTTTTCGGTGTGATGGCTCTTTTAGCTCTTCAAAATGATTTCTTATCAAGAAATTATCCTTAAGTATCATTTATTTTGGCTAAATGGTGTTCAATTAAAATCTTAAATTCAAGCCATGATGGTATAGAGTTGTCTCTAAGAATTGAACCCTTGAACACAAGAAGCCATCTTTTCAAACTTTGAAGCAAGAAATAGGAAAATTTAATCCTTTCCTCCGTAAAAATGCATTATCGCCTAATGGTAAACATAAAATGTGCCATATCTACCTTCACATGATAAATTTTTGCGTAATAAGCAAGATATTTCTCCATTTATTTTTCAATGCGTTAACTTGGAATTCCTTTCAAATGTCAGTGACATCCATACCGGTGATTTTAGAATTTTCTTCCATGATTCATTATGGAATTATCTCGTTTTTGAACCATCTTTCTCCATTTCTAAGCAATCCCGTTGCTTCGCAATGAAAACCTCGTTGACGGTGAATTTAAAATCTCCCACTTCAAACCTTAGCTCCTCTAAATGACCTTGCAAATGTTTTAGTGATTTCTTTGTGGAAGCTATTTAGCCTTTTAAGAAATTGTAGTCATCCCACTCGTGGCAACATTTCTTTACATTGAGGGTATCCTTCCAGGTATTTTGTACCCATTGGTTCCTAAGCCATAATAAGGCCCATAATTGCTTCTTCTTAATGTTCATATTAATACTCTTTCCACGCATGGAAACAATAACTTCCACCTTCGAATTGGATATACCCAAGTTAATAGTGACACTTGGCTTCAAACTTCCTGGACCGATATGCCTCCTCGTCGATGTGCTGACAATGGCTTCAACTTTCGATCGATATGCCTCTCGTCGATGTTGACAATGGCTTCAAATTCCACACTGCTATACCGTCCCTGACAAATGGCTTCAAATTCCACACCGTTATACCTCGCGTTCGGTGACAAATGGCTTCAAATACACACTGCTATACCTCTCATACATGTTGATAATGCTCAATCTCTCATTACCGTGATAGTTCTTAACTTCTCGTCACAAAGGATAGTGCTGATATTCAAACTGATATACCCTTTTCTCTCGCTTGCAGATAGGGATATATCTCGTTTTTGGTGGAATGAAGTGATGAAGGTCCGGATACGTAATGGAGTGATGGAAGTAGTTACGCGAATGAGTTAATGGAGTGAGGTGAGAAAATGAATTAATGAGTGAAAAGACTGCGAAGATTTACAATTAAAAGAAAATCATCATTGAATGATTTGGTTATGACGGAGGAAATCAAACACTTTCCACCTTTTTAACCGCTTAAATGATGGTCAGTATAGAATTTGAAATGAGAGATTTTTATCCAAAGTTTGTGGAGGGTATATTGGTCACATCACAAAAACAATCAAAACAACTTTTTCGAATGATTCATAACTAAAACTATGCTAAAATTTATGATATGCCATTATAATCAAAACTTGTTACCTTTTGCTTTGCATTTGTTTCCTTTTTGTGGTCTTTCATTTTCTTGTTCTCCTTTGGAAGAGTATTCATAATCCTTTTTTTATTCTTTCTTAGTCTATGGATACACTAGATCATTTTGTTGGAATTCAAATGCTCGCTAATTAGTGCTTCGTGATTTGGTGCGCTTGTGGAATGACCGTCCGGTCGCGGAAAGTCCGATCACCTGGTATCGTCCGTTTAGCATTTTAATCATGGAATGGGAGTGGTTTGGAACAGTGCGAAAATGTTATATGACATGAATGAATATGGATGATGAGACATGATTTGTATGAAGTGGATGATGAAATGAAAATAACCACTGAGAAATGGAGTGGAAGAATATAAGAATCGCCTGCAATCCATGACATGTGTTATTAATTTCCAGCAAGAAGACATCAAACTTAAATTTTTGACATGGAAATGAGGTGGGATGGAGTATGGAATGAGATGAATGAAATATGGAATGAAGAGTAGAGTATGAATGAATGAATGAAATGGAGTATGGATGGATATGAATGGAATGAAATGAAATGAGATGGATCATACAATGGATCTAAACTTATGACTTTGTGCAATGCCTTTTGAAAAACAAAACAAAAAGTTAGAGGCCGTGATAGCATCTCGATTTTCACCCTATCTTTCTCCGTATAAACATGCCAATCAATGATTGGTTTTCTATGTTTATACTTTATTTTTTATTTTTTTATATTATATATATATATATATATATTTAAGAGAAATGCTTCGTAAAATTTAATCAAGTTGATGAAGAAGAGAGATTCTTCTTCATTAACTTCACATCACCGCTTTCTTGGAACTTCTTGACAAATTCTTCCCTTGAGAGTGGTTTCGACATGTACCTTCAATCTATGACCATTCCACAAGAAAAGGACCCCTTCTTCATCTATTTTCCCGATTTCATCGTCCATTGTCAAAAATTTCAACAATTTAATATGGCCCAAGCCAATGTGTATTTGAAATTTACCTTGAAAACTTTGGAATTTTTTGAATCAAACAAGAGAGCCCAAATACCTCTTTGAATTTCTTCTTGATGCATTTGTCATTCCATCTAGTCCTTTGCTATTGGACTAGACTTGTTTTCTAAATCGCATCTTCGTCCGATCTCATCCAATTCATTAACTGGCCCAAACTTCATGCTTTTGTGCCTCCGTTAAATCAAACTTAGTCGAATCGCTTTCATTTTGAAAGTTTGGAACTGAACCCCATGGGAACAAAACTTGCTTTCCATAAACAAGTTCATAAGGAGTATGGCCTCGTTGTGTTTTTCCATGTAGTTCTATAGGCCCACAAGGCTTCGGTAGTTTGTCTACCCAATCTCTTCTATGTAAATGAACAATCTTTGTTAGGATTCCTTCAATGACCTTATTAGTAGATTCCACTTGACCATTTGCTTGTGGATGATAAGGAGTAGATTTTCTGCCCGATTTTGTACCTCCATCATTTGCTCCACTAGCCTCGATGTAACCGAGCCTTCGATCCGTAACAATTTCCCTTGGGACACCAAAACAAGTAAAAATATCCTCAAAAGAAAAGTAACTATAGATGATTCATTAGCAAAAAGTAATGGCTTGGCTTCTACCCATTTAGTAACATAATCGCATAAAACTAATATATATCTCTTGTTCCCGATGTGTGAGTGACTACTAGGTCCTACAAAATCCAAAGCCCATTTTTCAAAAGGTTCAATATGTACCGAGGTTGTAATGGCATCTCACCCGAAGGAGAAGGTTTCTCTACCCTTTGGCAACCTGTCACACCTTTTGACATACTCTTTAGCATCTTTAAACACATGGCTAATAATATCCTAAATTAAGACTTTATAGTTGTCCTCTTATCAAGAAAGGAACCGCCACAAGGTTCATCGTCATATGCTTTGAGAATCTCTGCATCTCTTCTTCACGAACACACCTTCTAATGATCAAATCTAGACCGTCTCGTACAACTCATTAGCAACCCATGAATATTTTGCAATCGTCATAAATGATTTTTATTTTATCTCTTCAGATTCATTATCAAGAAGGAAATTTTCCCGAAACTAAATAATTAGCAATATCAAATAAAACCATGAGTTTGAGTAGAAATTGCAAAAAGATATCTACTGTGGAAATTGATCTTCGTTCCGAGTGTCATCTTTGATATTTTGGAGTCTAGATAGGAAATCGCCCATCGTGTTTTGTTTTCCAAGCCTATCTAGAATGGTAATGTTGAATTCGGTAAGAGCAATAACCATCTTATAACTCCTCGCCATTAGTAATTGATTTTGTTCATTAAGTATCTAATTGCAAGAATGATCAAAGGTGGAACAAAAGTTTCATAGCCCGTTATATGTTGTATAACTTGCTTATGGTATGAACAACAATTTTAAAAACTCTTTTTCAATACAAAGATAGCTTAACCCTACAGGAGTCAAATTTTACCGGTATAACAGATGGCATAGGGAATCAAATATTTTTGGGTCTCCAATACCGCTCCTAGAGCCGTATCGGAAGCATCCGTTGGAGACAAGGAAAAGGGAAATCCCGCTAGGTCTCCTTACGATAGGTGCTTTAGAAATTTTGGTTTTTCGTGTTTCAAAGGCTGAATCGAAATTAGAAGTCCATTTAACCACACCGTAAGTACTTGGAAGAGTGGAGATGTTATCTGGTGGAAGTTTTCTATAAATCTCCGTAACATCCTGAAATCCTGTGAAAAATCCCTCTAACATCTCTTTTACAACTTGAATAGATAAGTTAGAGATGACTTCAACTTTTGACTCATCAACTCTAAGCCCATCCTCGAAATGTGATGCCCTAAAACAATACCTTCGCAAACACTATAAAACATTTTTTTCATGACTAAGTGAAAGGTTTGCTTCTTGACATCTCTTTAAGACTTTTTCCAAGTTTTCTAAAGCTTCTTCAAAAGTGTTTCCATAAACTCGTGAAATCATCCATGTATACCTCTACGCAATCATGTAATAGATCCAGGGCTCATAATACCGCCTTCGGAATGTTGGTGTGCATTGCATAATCCAATGGCAATACTCGCTAAGCATAGGTACCCAAGGACAGTAAATGTGGTTTTGTCTTGATCTTCAAGTGCTACTTGGATTTGGTTGTAACCACTAAACCCATCTAAGAATGAGAAGTACTTTTGCTACCTAATGTATCTAACACTTGATCTATGAAAGGTAAGGGAAAATGGTCTTGAAGAGTAGCTTTGTTTAGTTCTCGTAGTCAACACATACCTCCCATTTACCATTTTTCTTTGGCACAATTACCAAAGGAGTGAAACCCACCGACTATCCGAAATGGGATAGATGAAAATGACATTTAACAATTTTTGCAATTCTTCTTTAACAATTTCCCTAAGATTTGGATTCATCCGTCTTTCGAGGTCAGTTCGATCGTTTGCAATTTTCCTCTATATGTATGTGATGAGTGCAAGTATTGGGGTTTATCCCTTTCATGTCGTTGGTATTCCTGATGCATATGCAAGAATGTTCTATAATACTTTGACTAACTTTCTTGTTGGAGATTTTTCAGGTTCTCGTTTTATGTTCAAAGTTTTACCTTGAAAATCTCACTTCTAGAAATGCAACTTGTCCATAGAATGAAGAGACATCTCATTTTGATGACAAAAAACCTTAACATTGGATCCCTCTTGAAATGATTCATGTTTTTGTTCTCGAGAGGATTCAAAATTTTCTAGAGTATTCGTAATTTGATTATCTTCACTAATTTCTCAAAATTGTAAGAGAGGTTATAAATCTTCTTCATCCTCTATCCATCGAGTGTCATCTAAATCAGAATTGTCCTAGTCAGAGGATATAAAGTGAATTTCTTAGTTGAACTACTATCGTAGATATACATATCACCGTATCTACAACTAATAAAAGCATCACTCGTAGCCAAATCAAGGTCTTCCTAATATAACAGATGGCCTCCTAGATTATTCTCCTAGGAGTTAGGATCATGATCCGCTGCAGTACTCCCCAAGAATCTAGGGATCAAATGTCTTCTATTACCCCATCCGTTTGATCGTTAGATCCTGTCTGCTAATTGTAATAGTGTGGGTGTAAAGAGAAGATTAGGAAGTTTCTATTTATCCATGATTTTTCTACTCATGATATTGATTGCTTCTCCTAAATCAATGAGTGTGTTTTGGATTTCAATTCCATTGATGTGAATTTTGACAACCTGATTTTTTGGGTCAAGACATGGAATAGCAATCTTGCCCATCATAATGTCTCGCTATTTTTCTCATTGAATTTTCTTTGTTTCTCTTATTCTTTTTCTTGTCTTCTTCATACTCAACTCCTTTATTGTTTTGGCTAAAATTGGAATTTCGATGGCTTGTAATAATGGAATTTAATGCAAACGTTTTCAAATTTCATCTAGGGAAATCATAATTAGGCACCATGATTTTTTTCACACCGTCAATTTGTAATCTTTCCGAAAGCGTATATAGAAGTAGATGTGGATGGTTGCTCCATTACGTAGAGTCGTAAATTATTGGATATTTTTGCTTTTGATTTTTCGTTGTTTGGCCCTTGGAAATGATGTGTCTTCCTCAAGACTTTTATTCACCCGTAGAGAGTCTTCCCAAGAGTTATCTTGTTTCGTATAATCACAGATACTTCTTTTTCAAATATTCTTCCGTACCTAAGTTGAACATCACTAAGGTCTAGAGTGGAGTAATTAAACAAGTTGGAAATTACGGCCTGATATCATGTATGTGTTCGAGGATTTTTATTATTGGGCTTGTATGGGTTGCGCAGCAATTGATTTGATTTTTGAGTGGAATGGTAATGAAAGTGGTTGATTTTGATGTGGTTGGTTATGATGATGTTGTTGAGGATTTTTTTGAAGATTTTGAGGAAAATTTTGTCGAGGATTTTGATAGATAAAAAAAAATGTGGGTATGGTGGATAGGATGGTGGATACCGATAGTATGGAGAGTATCTTCCATAGGAACTTGTGTTCGTGCCCAAGATTGAGATTGGATTTTGAAATTGGGGGCCAAGGTTATTGCCAAGAATTCCAAGGTGGAGGTTGACTATAACATTTGATCATGGAATCCTTGTGGTTTCCGAGGTCCTCGCCACAGCCTTCGTATACAAAATTGAGAGACTCGTGGAATCTATAGGAGTTTTCCCTTCGAAAGACAAATTTTTGAGACCAGGAAGAGAAGGACAATTATTGGTCTCATGTTTTTCGAACAAATGGACACATTGGTGTTTCTTAAGCAACTTTACATCCAAAGGACACTCTCTCAAGGCATGTTTCTTTCTACATTTGGGACAAAAGATTGCCAAGGCATCAACCAGCCTTTTTCTTTGTTTTGTATCTTAAGGGTGCCTATTTGTTCACTAATACTCCCTAAGATGTCAGATTTAAAATCATCAAGCATGTGTCCTATTTCGATCTACTTACCGTCCCGTGCGTACTTACTTGCCTCGCAAGAGCAAGGATCTCTCGGGACCTTCGGCCTTTTAGATTTCCCTCTTGAAAGGTTGATACATAACTCAGATATTTCGTAATGTGAGTCGTGATATATCCCTTTTCCCATCATGTTAAGGATATCCAACCATTCATCCCTAATTGTTTTCGAACAAAAGAGTTTAAGGTGTCTTGATCTGAAGTTTTCCATTTTTGCTCTTTGATGTTGTAATGAAATCTCTCCAACAAATCTTCTCCAAATTTTCATTCTCTTTTTTGTAACATCTTAAACACTTCTTCCTTATGATTGACCTAAGACAGCGTAATCCAGATACCTCTCTAGAAATGCTTGTTTCATGTCTTCCCATGTCCTAATAGAACTGTTGATCGTACTCATAAACCACTTCAATGCCGCTCCTTTCAGTTGAAGGGAATAATTTCAATTTTTGACATCTTGTAAGTAGTCATAAGTTCTAAGGCTGCAACTTTAAAATTCAAACAAGAAGCGGGTTCATGATCTTCACTAAGTCCATAAAGCTTGGAAGGACAAGAGGGTGAAATGTTTTTCATGGTTGTATTGGTTTCTTTTCCATCAATTATAGGGAACCCAAAATAGCTTCCTATTTCTCTTCTACCTCTTCCTCCACCGCACCCCCACTCTTCTCTCTACCTCTACCTCTACCTCCAAATAGTGTGTGTTATCCATTAAAGACTCCTCCTCCTCTTTCTTCTCATGGTTGACTCTCCTGTGGAAGTGGAAAGGTTTGTGTCCCTACCAGGAGTTTTTAAATCTTCTTCTATGGCAGGTTTAGTAGATGAAGTGAAGTTGTTTCTTAATGGAATAGATGACCTTAGATCTTTTAGAAGTCCGTGGATTGTAAAGGATGGAATGTGGGTCTCGAGGTTGAAGGTGTATTAGTTCCGGATCTAGATGAAACAAGTGGTGTTTAGAAATCAAACTTCTCGCTTCTACCGCCTTTATAAACATTCCTCTTGAATCTCTCTCCCTACGCATATAATTGTTTTTTGGATGCTAAGAAACAAAGGTTACCTAGTTTTCACTTCCGCAAATTCGCCTAAAAAATGTTTGGTCTCAACCTAGTCTTCCTAAATTGAGTTCATTTAATTGTCAACCGTGCTGGTAAACCGCTGAAGTAAAGCGGCACCGTATGTGCTCAGTGTTTGCTCTTAATGCGTTGTGTTTAGTGTTTTATGATGTTTTTGGTCTTTTGGTAGTTTTATGTTCATAAGGAAAATGACCGGAGAGCTAGTGGAAAGAAGCCAATGATTGAAAACAGAAAGTGAAGCCTAACTCATTGATGATAAGTGACAAATGCAAAGGAAAATACCGAAACAGAATCAAACCTGTGAACTATGACTAAGTAGAATGCCAAGCTTGATAATGACTTAGAAAATGAACTCAAAACATAAACCTAACTTGTCCAATTATTTTATCAAAGGTATTTTGAAAGGAGACTTCGAGAAATGGCTTCGCTCTAAGTATACAAATTCTCCTAATTAAACAACTAAACAATTAGCTTATAATGAGACAACATTTTATCTATGATTAAAGATTTGTAGAAACATGTTTGGAGAAAATATTGTTGACATCATAAGATATTCTTACCTCGAAGACTAGCTCCTAACTTTTTTATTCACCTAGTTTCTGACACCTCTACACCTCATTTCGTGCTGTTACATTTTTAGAATAATATTTTGTCGAAAGGTTTGTGTGAGATGATAAAGGAAGTTGCAAAAGTACCTCGTGCCTTGGAATGACACTGCCTTCTCCGTTCATATGGTTATGAATCAATTATAGATTTGGAACAAGAAGAGGTTTTCTAAATAAATTTTAAGGTTGTCTTGCTTAATTTTAACAATCAAGTAATCTAATATGCAGCAGATGACAACTAAATGTGGAGTGAAAATGTAATGAGTTAAGCTAAAACTCGAACTTAAGATGTCACTAGTCTAAAACAGTTATTTAACTAACAAGCCATTATCAAATCTAAACAAAATACCGTAACATTACAATGCACGACTCCTAGAGTATCCTAACTAAGTTATCATGCATTAATCATGGGATTATACAATTGCTTTGTCCATCATGATTGGTATTTTGGAAGAGCTTCTAGAAAAAAATCTTTGGCCGTATAATTTAGTGCAATGCAAACAAATACTCACGAAAGCAATTTAAACTAAGATATCGAAGTAAATTTGCCTCCTACCCATCATTATGATATTTGGAAGAGTGTTTTAAGAGCACTAATAACTATGTTATCAGTGAAAAACAAACAACCGAAACATTCATTATCACAACCATGCTCAGGACATCATAAGGATTTTGGAAGAGTTTCTTCTTTCTAAGAGCAGGCATAGAATAAGTTCAACCGTGATAGTGAATCAAAGAAATTACAATTAAATCCTACAAATACTTATACCATTTCCCATTCATTATCATGATCTTTTTTTAGAATATTTTTCTTCTTTTGGAAGAGTTTTTAGAGCAAGTATAACTATACACACTAAAATTAATCATGAACTCAAACTTCAAAACGTAAAGACAACTAAGATACTTATCTAAATTACGCAAGTAAAACCGCAAGTGATAGCAAGGGCCCTCTACTACCGTACCTTAATCTAACTCCAAATCAAATCAACACTTTCAAAACAATACCGTCATCTTCATTAAAGGAGAAATAACTTGAAATCGCAGCAATCTACGTCTTCGTAAATGTAGCACAAAATCTACAAAATCTAGAGCAAAAATCTAGCCTATCTCTTGCTTTCCAAGTGTTTTTATAACAAATTTACATAACAAGACTTGCAAAATTCGAGGATCATCGTATTTTTATCGAAATCATAATGGGACTCTTAGCAAGGGCCATGAAAAGGAAAAGTAAACTGACTAAGATGGGGCATATTAGAAATCTGCTTCCTTAAATGAAGTTCCTACGTACCAAACCATCTGCACTGTTTTTTCCTTCATGGCGAGCAACGAACAATGTAGACATGACGTGGAATATACCCATATGTGGTTTTTCTTGAGAGGCCACCCGGAACATGCCCGAACGTGAAGATGTACCGCAATCGAAGCAAGAATACGCGAATGTCCGTATTCTCGCAGTTTGGGCTTCCGGTCAAAATGCATTACAATGACAAAAATCACAAAACTTAGCAAGTTAGCCATGTTAATCATTCTGCAAAGTAATTTTGACTAAATTCATTGATCAATCGTCCGGATAACAATGGACAAAAGGAAAATGAGGTGGCGAAGATGAAATAAAGTGCAATTCAGAGGCTCAACACCAAGTTGGAGTTTCTTACGAAATTTACCTTCATCTTCTTCTCGAGCTATACCTCGATCCTTCGTCTTCTTGTACTTTTTCCTCCTTTTTTTAGAAGCTCTAAAAACGACTTCTTTGACTTCGCATGGTCCTCCTCTTCTCATTTCATATGTATTTAGTATGCCATGAAGTTGCACCACAAAGAATATTTTGAAGATCCGCTTTTTTCAAGAGAAACTTTGACTCAAATTTTGTCGTTAGTGATCTTAAAACTTTCTCAACCAAAGTAGATTCTGCTATTGTTTCTCCCGCATTTCAAGTACGATTTACAATATCATCAAGACGTAAAAAGAAACTTGGTACCTTCTCTATTATGCATTTTTAGGTTCTCATATTGAATTTTAAGAGTTTGGAGTTTTCCAGTACTTTTTCCTCATGATCACCTTCATAACTTAGAATTATTTTGTCCCATATTGCCTTGTCGTATCTTACCGCATTACTTTTTGACAAATTCCGATTTAGTTAGACTTCCCAATAGAGCATTAACCACCTTTGCATTTGTTTCATAATTCTTTCTTCCATTGGATCTCGTTGTTACTGCCACGTGACATTGATATCCCGCTTCAACAATAGCCCATACATTCGATCCCGTAGACCGAAGATAGGATCTCATCCTTGTTTTCCCGTAAGATTAAATTGTTTCCATTGAAGAGCTGGAAAATTATAAATGTTATTCCATCTCGATTGCCTATCTTGATTGGATTCTCCTTCCAAAGGGCTAATATTTTCAAAAGACTTGCTCGATACCAATTTTTTTGGAAAAATACTAAGAGGAGGGGTGAATCAAAAAGATTAGAGCCGACCGAAAACCTTTTATCGCAGATCTTATTATGCATTTAATTTTTACTTAGATTATTGACTCATTCATTCATCAAAAGTTTAGTAAGTAGTAATAATAGAATAAGCCATCACACATAAGCAACACACATGAACACCAAAAGATGGCGTGAAACTCAATTCAGATAAAACCACCACCGTTGTTTTTCTACTTTCAATATTTATTATAAAAAAAAATTCTTACAATTTTTGTGTCAAGCGCAGAGCCTATACCAAAGACGCAGCACTCACTTCTGCGTGGTTGGGCTACAATCCCTCTCTCATTCTCCAAATACTATCGGGAAGGGAGCTCCAACCCCCCGATTTGGTTTACCAACCTCTCATGGAAGGGACAACCCCCCCCGATTTTAACACCACTTGTATTGGCAGTAAAACTTCCACTTTCATGTCAAGACTTCAATCCTCCGATCCACCAAATTTCGTCAATTTCTACCGTACTCGCTTTCCAGTCTTCATTATTTCTTTTCGTATATTCCTATAGATTCATCATTTCGTATATAGAGATCTTAAACTTTCATCAACTCCATGTGCATCACAGATTCATATTTTTCGTGTACCGTAGTTCAATCATGTATATCTCTTAAAGAGATTTATTCATTAACAACCCTCCACATGATTATTTATTATTTATTTATTCTCTTCTCCTTATATAGTTTTTATTTTTATTAATACCATGAGTCAAACTACCCCAACCATCGTATTATATTCTGCATGTGTGATTAATTAGATAATCTGAAGAAGTTCATCAAAGCCACTAAACAATTTCTTATTGCTCTATTTTCTTGGTTTCGCAATTAGATAATTAATCTATGGCTTTTTAACATCTCAATCTGAGACAGAGATATTAATCCAATTCCTCCTTTAGTTATGTACTCCCCAAGTCATATATATATATATATATATATATATATATATATATATATATATATATATATATATATATATAGATCCCGTGTTTATGTGTTCATGAGATCAATGCATATATTATCCCACGTTCATTACATCACATGTTTCATATTTCGTCAACTTCACATATTCAACATCTTTCAAAACCTTAGTTTAAAAGGTCCCAATTAATATAATTCTTAGAACCGGCCCACATATATAATCAATGGTCTAATCATATACTCACATTGTACCGTGTTTATCCATCATACACCTTTCCTTACATGCATGTGGCCCAATGGCTCCGTCTAGATCGATGACGCACAAAAATATCATGCCTGCTCTGACATTAACGCGCAATGGCGCCGTTGATGGTTGTTTTGCAAATTCGTTCGGTGACGTGTGTCACTTCCAAGTGGCGGAATCACTCCCATCCCTCTGAATATTCCTTGCCCATCGAAAGCGGTGTGATAAAAACCAAAAAACCCCTTTCACCGTTCATTCCGCCGTGGTTCCTCTCCTTTGCTCGTCTTCGTCCACCGTATTCCGTCATTGCTACTTTTCTCCGTGAAGACATACCCCCGTTTTAATTGTTCTTCCTTCGCGTATTATGTTAATGTAACCTGTGTTATATATATTCCGCAAACATGCTCGCGATTAGTGTCCATTCAATTGCCTTCTTCAAATACAAAGTTAACCTGTCTAATCCACCATACGTAAATACATCTCATCGATTAATCTGTACCGTTTCTTTATATAAATCAAATCCATCAACCCTTTACTTAGATTTACTTAGAAATACTTAACACATATTGAGAAGCATCTCTAACCCTACAACTTTAGAGGTTTGTCGTGATGTATGGGAATACACCGAACTTATTCACACATGATTTAACACGCCCTTATTCACATCGATTTTTCCAACATTTCGCTTTGTATAGAACCGTTGATAGTTTTCTCGAGTTCTTCATACGCTCATTATCCGTATCCTTTCACGTAGAGTTTCCATCAAGGACAACTCACACAATAAGAACATATTGCCAACAATCTCCCCTTTCGACTTGATGGCAATCATGACCCGAATACATTCAAGAATATTCTCCCCTTTGACATCAAGGCAAAAGGATAGATCAAGATCCTTTGTACCTCCAATACCATGCTCCCCCGAGACTGCGTCGCATCTTCAAATATAATATTCAATGAAATAACAAAACACTTATACACTCAAGACTAAATATTTCACATGAGATCAGGACACATAAAAAATAATTAACGCCAACAATGCATCCTTGCCACATGACCAATGCTCCCCTTAACTTGTGCATCCCGAACACTTTCAACAGAGCATATCCCATTTAATCTTCTAATTTTAAGTAGATCCGATCTTTTTACGGCGCAGACTACTCCCGCCCTTGCTTGATATATTCGAATGATTCCCTAGGTAGAGTTTAGGTAAATATATCAAAGAATTTACATTCTTTGAGGAACATACCGGCAACTTCACCTTTTGTTCAAGCACTTGTTCACGTAAGAAGTGATACTTGATGGGGAATGTGCTTGGTCTTGGAATGCATAACAAGATTCTTTGAGATAATTTCATGGCACTTGTATTATCACACATAATGGAGATAGGAGGTGAACATTTGATTTGAATATCTTGTAAGGTTTGCATCAAAAGAATTTCGAGGTGCAACATGATGCGGCAACCACATATTCTCGCTTCTCTTCTATAGATAAGGCAATAGATTTGTGCTTCTTGCTGAACCAAGATACTAACCGTGGCCCCATATAGAATGCACCATCACTAGTGCTTTTTCGATCATCTACATTTCCAAAACTCAATCATATCAAAGGTAAGCATGAAGAGGAGATTAGCATTGTTTAGATACCATAGTCCAAAGTCTTGAGTTCCTTGCGTATATTTGAACATTTTGGATGCACTCCTTAAAGATGAGACTTTTCACTAGCTTAAATCGTCCCACAATCCCAATCGCATGCATAATGTCCGTCTTAGTCCCGTTGAGATAAAGTAGACTTCCATATCATAGATTCCGTATTCCGGTTGATTCACCGTGGGAGAATCATCACAGAACCTAGATTACATCCTGGTATCAGGCACTTAAGGTGTTTTCATTCTTCCATGCCATACTTCTTCAAAATTTGCTTAAGATATTTGCCGGATAACAATATGCCATATGTTGTTTGTTGCACTTGCAATCCAAGAAAGAATGTTAGTCTTCAAGTAAAGACATTTCAAAATCTTGCCGCATATCAAAAGCAAATTTCCGACTCATAGACTCTTCATTACTCAAAATTATATCATCAAAATATACAACCACAATCAATAATTTATCATTTTTAGTTTTTTGTGTATAAGCTATCAAGACCCCTTCTGGAAAATCCTCGTCGATGCTAAAGACATTTGTGAAGACGATAGTACCATGCCCTGGAGCTGATTGAGACCATATAGAGCTCAGTCTACAAACAAGTTTTTCGAACACTTCTATTTCCCAAAATGAATCTTTCCGTTGTTCTACATAAACTTCTTCTTCTAGATCACCATTGAGAAAGTATAGATTTAACACTTATTTGATAAAATTTGATTTGTTGGAAGCTTGAAAAATCAAGAAACATTCCTATGGCTTCTCAAGTCCGACTTGCTGTGATAAAAGTTTTCAAAGTCTATACCTTCTTGTTGAGCATACCCCTTGCAAACAAGTCTAGCCTTATTTCTTATAACATCCCAATTATCATTTAACTTATTTTTGAACATCCATTTAGTTCCAATGACATTTTTTTCATAAGGTCTGCACTAATTCTAAGTGTGATTCTTTTCAATTTGATCAAGTTCTTCATTCATGGCTTGGAATCCAAAATTCATCCATCGGCTTGATTACGTTTTTTTGTGGTTCAACAGTGGATAGAAATTCCAGATAGCTCGAAGATCCCACAAGAGTCCTTCTTTGTCAGACACCGATCCCTTTTTCAAAATTTGAGATTCTGTATGATTTTGAACATATCGATGGGAGATTTTTCAAATAAATCATCTTCGGGTTCTTTCTTATTGGGTTCACTCGTCTATATCATTCCTATTTGATGTAGAAGGATTCAGAGCCATCATTGTCTTCAAATCGTTATTTGTTTTTCTTTGGTTTCAGCAGGAGACTCATCAATAACAACATCAATACATTCAACAATCTCCAAGTCTTTTATTGTAACATTTATATGCCCTAATCCTAGAGGAGTAAATTCAAGAAATATTCCTTCATCTCGCTTCGGGTTCAAACTTCTGCCAAGTTTTTCATATTATTTTTGATAAAGCATTTGCTCCCTAAAAACTCTAGTGCTTCATACAAAGGAGGATTACCATACCATACTTCATATGGAGTTTTATTACTATTTACATGAACATGTGCCTTGTTAATAATATTTACCGCCGTATGCCGTTTCTCCCAAATGTGTCAGTGTTCCGGAATCATCAAGCATAGCTCTAGCCATTTGTTGAATCGTTTCCTATTCATTCTTTCTCGCCACGCCATTTTGTCAGAGGACAACATAAAACCGTTCTTTATGCCATGTTGTTCACAAAATTCAACGAATTCATCTCGATGTATATTCTCCTCCTTGATCATATTCTAAGACACTTGATTTTTTAGATCTAATTCATTTTCAACCAATGCTTTGAAGATCCGAAATTTCTCAAATTCTTCATCTGTTTAATCAACCCAATCCAACACATTCTAGAGAAATCATCAATAAATAAGATATAGTATTGTTCACCACGTGTGGCTTTTTCCTCGTCATGTCCATATATGTCAAAAGAATGAGTTCAAGAGGCTTACTTGATGATCCTTCCTCGGGCATTAAATTGCATCAAGCTCGTTTACCAAATTGGAAAGATTTGCATATGATATTTTTAGGTAGAGTAATATCAAAGATCACGAATGCGCATTAAGTCTACTCGATTTGTTGATTTAAGAGAAGCTCAAATGCCCCAACCTTCTATGCCATAGCAATTTTTTTGAAGATTTACTCAAGTAACATTGTTCTTTGAAGTTCTTCAATACACAAGGTGTTGTCGCTGAGTTCCGTTTCCTTTTATAATTGTTTTTAACGTATCAAGATCACGCACTACACATTATTTTGAACTAAAGACAACTTCGGGCCTTGATCACATATTTGACATACACACTTTACAAAGTTAGTGCTTTAATCCATCCACAAACATGACATTATTGGTTTTCAATTTTTCTTTTTATAAAAATAGACCCTTTTCCCTTAATGACTGCATATATCATTTCCAAATGTAACATTTTTTTTCTAGATCACTATATGCAAGAAGTTTGTTTTTGTCACCCGCTGTGTGTCTTGAGCATCCACTATCAATGTACCATTGATTTTCTCCACCTTTTCCGCAAACAAATCTATGCCAAAAATAACCCGTAATTCTTTTTCCACACTTCGCGCTCGAAAGAAAATGCTCTTTTTTGGTCGAACTTTTCTCTCGCATTCGTATACTTGCGGCCAAAGTTATTGGAAATAAGCACATTCGACTTCATTTTTAAGAGGAGAGAAGTTGTTATATGTATTCTTCTTTGTTCCAATATCAATCCTTTTCTTTCTTGCTTTCTCAATACAGATGGTTTTATATGCAACACATTGAACAACTTTTTGCGACCAAAATTCTGTGACATGAGAAACATTGTCCATCAAGAAGAAATTTATGCGATCATGAAATCTTCTACTTCAATTTACCCTCGTTGATTGGTGTTTGAAAAGGACTCATGTTAGTGTTCTTTTAATTGAGATGGTCATGCTTTATCCTCGTAAAGATTCTTTAATCCCTTGCCGAGGGGTAGAATGTTGTGCATCGGTTAGCCGCTAGATAGTTTAAGGCCGAAGCCCGAAAAGATTCTCTCGATATATCCAAGACCTATATTTAGGGAAGAGAGAATGTTGTACCCGACAATATCATTTGAGGTTTCAGACCTTTAGCAAATCTAAGATTCAAAGTCGTTACTTTCCTCAATTTATTTAGACTTTGTTTAAGGAGAATCATTTTGCGACAAGACCGATCTCCTGCTACTAAAAGTATTCAGCAACAAACAAACAAACAGAATAATATTTTCTCTTGCCATATATGATCTATGAAAATCTCTATAGAGGTGTTAAGTGACTTATCGTCGCACTAGTTGCTTTTTGAAGTCGTTATTGTCCCTCGCGCGCTCAAGGAGTTTTCCTCGTAAACTCCGTAATCACAAATAAGAAAATATTGTAGAATTCGTATAGGAATCATCATAAACCATGCTTATCATAGTGATCAAGAAATCTATGAAATAAACCATTGATTGAAAGCTTATCGATAAAATGAGCATATTTGTATTAATTTCAAAAGAAGAAAATCCTTAAACCCGAGCCTTGATGCTACACAGGCTTTCCGGGTCCGGTTGCAGAATCTCTTTACTTTGATACTTCCACACTCCCTCCAACCAAGACTACAGAGGCATAATCTTCTCAAGAAAGTCTTTTAATCAAACGAATCAATCTCAACAACACTTAATCTCAAATATTCTAAAGCTTCAACCCTTTGGAGGCTACCCAATGCCTCTTTTATAGTAGAGGAACAGAGGAGGTTTCTGTTCCAACTATGTGAAGGGATAGAATCCTCTTCAAAGGGATAAAGTCGCTCAAATCGTGGAGGTTAGCTCCATAAGGTAAGGATACATGTACCTCTACAACATGTGTTTTCCTATCACCGCAAGATATTTTCCCGAAGCTTCTAGAATTCGCTTTATCGAGCTTTTTTGGAAAATTACTTGCGCCTTTTTGATCTACAGTGGGTCCATAATTTTAAATACGTATAAAGTGTTAAGCCCGATATGCAATAACGAAACATCAAAAAGTGGACCATTGTGAAAGATAGAGAGAAAGTGCGACACCAAAGTTTAGGATATTTTAGGAACTTTTCTCTCGATTTTCAAGGCGATATTTTTAGGAACTTTTCTCCGATTTTCAAGGCTTGAAATGAGGAACCGATATGTTAGACTTGCAAAGGAGGAGTATGAGAAATAATGAGCTCATACAAATAAAAGAAATGCTCGTGATGACAATTTTCGCCAGCCGTACGTCTCAAAGTGAAAATTCCGGAATAGATGATGTCAAAGCTCCTCATATATAAAGAGTGCAAGATTTTTATCATTTCAAGGATCATCTTTGTGGTCACTCTTATTGGAACCCGTAAAAAAACATTCAATGCAAAATATATATATATACATCATCGCCGAGGTAGGAATTCCTTAACTAATTCAAACTGCTTCCGATACAAGAATGATTTTGAGTACATCACAATATAGACATGTGTGTAGACACAAAAAGATGGATGCAAATGCATTCGTTTGTAGATAGTCTATTGTAAGATAAAAAATTCTCGTGTTCTACATGGTAGAAACTAGATCCAGGGCCTTATTTCTCCACATCTCAAACTAAATATTTATCTCTATCCATGTGAATGAATGTGTCAAGTCGAACATGGTAGAAACCACTTGATTACCAACAATGATGTAAACGGGTTAATAAGTGTGAGAGTAACCACTAGTAATGTCAATGGCTCTCAAAGTACCTAGTACAATCCATGAAATGTGAATGAATGAGCGTTCTAACATGTCACAGAATCATTTGATCGAAGGTCAATGATGCAACTTGTCATCGAAAGCGAGAAACTCGGCCATTGAGGCATGCCCATTTCTAAGGTACTAACGTATCTCTTAGATAACCTTCCTAGATACGTAGCCATCGATAGAAAGTGATCCGTTGTAGGCAAGCCCACAACACGAAATCATAGATCAAGTTTTCGAAAATATACCGGCAAGGGCCGACCTGTGGATGGTAAAAAATTGATGACAAGATATTTTGCGTACGAATGGTTTATTTGAACTCCGTCTTTGAACACATAACGACACCGTAGTTGGCTTGGTAACAATTGACCCATGGCTAATACCTTAAACCGTATGAAGATTTTCAAATGACTTTTTATTAACTCGTTAGGAAAAGGATTTCCAACCTGTGTGATCTAAGGTGTTGTTCAAGAGTGGTTAACTAGACTTTCGCAAAATCAAAATACAACAAATAAGTCATTTTTCTCTTTTTCCCCCACTATTTCCGGCAAATACCTCTTTATTTTTGACAAGCTCGTGAGGATAATACATTTTCTTTGTTTTATAAGCTCATCCTTCGGATGAGTCCAACTTAGTTTAAGATTCGAACCCCAAGAAGGAGTGAAGTTCGTTCCTCGTTGAAAATTAAACAGTGTCCTTTATTGTTAAATTTGGGTTTTCCAGTCCAAGATAGGAGAAACAAGGTGTTTTTCTACCTCTTAGGGAGTCAAAAGAAAAACTTAAGAAACCTCCGGCTGTACTTTTTCGTAATTTAGTCTCGAGCCCAAAAAAGGATAAAAATAATGCGAGAGAGAACTCTATCGACCGTAATTAGTCAATGTATACCTTTTTCGTAAATAGTCCATTTCAACAGAAAGGGGTAAACTTTACATCAAGGGACGATTATTCATTTACTTTAGAAGAGTTTGAACAATCAACTACTCGACAATGTTTTCATATTTAGAGTCCGAAAATGGCTTAAAATAGAACTCCAATGTTTCGTTTTTTCGTAAAATTTTGAAAGAGTCCGAAAAGTGATAAAAGTATGCTCTTTGTTGAAAAATGATCAATTCTCCTGCTAAATCCAATTTCGCACAAAAACTTGAAACATTACACATACCGTTTTTTAAATAAGTAAAAATGTTTTCTAAAATACCCTTTTAAAGTGAAAAATAAAAAAAAATTAAAAACTATCTATTCGAAAAAAACTTATAAAAAGGACTTTCCAACTTCATTTTTACTATTCGTTCGTAATGAAAAGTAGAAGCTTTTGGGGTAAAAAAGTTCCCGTGAAGATTCCAAAATATCCGTCCAACGAAATCGAGAACCATCAAATTTTGTGTAATCCACAACCCTTAATATTTCTTTTTCATCCATTTACAATTCTTTTAGGCTTTATTTTTCATTTTTTGGCGAAAAATATGTTTACAGGGAATCGGCCGCAAGTCCGCAGCACACACAGATTCCGTTAATTTCACCTTTTTTTATGTAGAAAGGTATCGGTTCCACACTTTTTATATAGAACATGTGTGTTCCTACGCATCGTGTACAAATAAAAAAGTGCGTCCCCGCGCAATTGAATTTCAAAATCAAAATTTTCATTTCCGACCAAAAATTCTTCAAATTAGATTGTTCTAACTTATCTTTATGCATTGTAGGATTAGAAAGATGTTGATTTGAGAGAACATGAGCATGAGGATGTGGATGACGTCGCGATGCTCCATTTTCCTACAATGCAAAGCGAAGAGCATGCGGTTTGTATAAATTTTGGGCCAGTCTTACCCCGCATGAGGGCACAGCAGACCTCCCGACATGGCCGGTAAACAGAACGTAAGGTGACCAATGTTTCATTATTAGCTACCATCGGATCAAAATTGAGCCGGAGGATATTTATTTTCGGGATCGGTTTGTCCAAGAGGGGCGCAACAACTTCCTTGTTTGGGACCAGGCCGTGGCCAAACTCGTCGCTAGTCTTCAACAAGAGTTCTCGTAATGATGAAGCTGGACCAGAAAACTGGATTGTTATAAAAACTATCATCCGTCCCGGGCTAAAATTAATTGTGCTTACCGTTACCAGACCGTGGTGGGAGTGCTTCACCACATGTGGCTACCGGTTCCGAGATGCGTATTGTCAGGATCGTTTTCGAGGCACCATTTTCAATCGGTGTGAAGTCGTGTAGGCCAATGTAGTAAGGCCAAATCGACTAGGAGCGAAATGGGAAAATAAATAACTTTTGGGATATGAATCCATCGTGCTCACTACTTCCTGCAGAGAGGGTACTCATGCTAGCTTCCGTGCTATCTTCGTTGATGTTGGTTGACCCCGAGAACCTAGGATGGTTCATCAGTTGCATCGATGGCCCATCACGCGTATCGAGGGCGCCGAGATTGTTCGATTTCCTCCTTCATATTTCCATTGGCTGTAATCGGGTTTTTTTGTCATTGAGGACTTTCCATACGCCGGGATATATTTTTGCTAAGATCAGGAGATGACTCTCGCAGTTAGGGAACAAGGATGAATCAGTAAAATCATTTTCAACAAATTCTAAGTTTTAATTTTTTTAATTTTTGATTGTCTTGTCAATTAATAACTAAAAAAGTTTTTATGAATGCAGTATGTGGGTCCACGGCGACCAAACCATCTCCACTCTATGACAAGACAACCATTATAAACGCCCACACCCGCCCAAAGTGTCATCAAGAGGAAATTTTGTTTGATTTAGAGCATCATTCTGCAGCGTCCGACTCTAGACATTCCGTACACGTACAGATGAGATCCCACTCAAATCGCATAGATACGTGATTGGTGTTCCAGGATCTTTTAGAAGGTTCCCTGGTAGGGTGGCTCGGGCAGTTGGTTTCTTATCATGATCACCATCAAGTGATGGGATGATCGTGTTGCAGACTCATATTTTTGACTTTTGTGTTATCATTTTTTCCGATCATAAGGTGTTTCCAACCTATGATTGAAGACGATGCATATTTTTTGAAAAAAAAATTCTATACTATGATATACTACTATTTATCAAGTACATTCATGTTCATATTATGGATGTTGTTTGTTTTATTGTTTCGATCATTGCAAATGTCGATTTATCATAATAGTAGCTAAATCGTGTCTCTGCTTAATGTATTTAAATGTTCGAATATGTTGATATTCAATGTAGTCAAATTCACGTTCCAAGAGACGAACTCTTAAAAATAATCGTAATAACATCGGATTTCTAATGGCATAAACCTCAGTTAATTGTAATACAACAAGTTTAGAATCCAACCCAACAATCAAACTCCGAATTCCAAATGATATAGATTTAGATAATAAATCGAATCACCGCACTATACTCGACAATGTTATTCATTGCTTGATCAAGGCTTACCCCATCCATGGATACCAATCATCAGAGGGTGAGTAGATAACCCAAGCCGCGAAGAAATGTTTCGTGTACTATGACAAGCACCATCAACAAACCAATGTAGGTTTGAAGAGACGTAGATATCCGCATTATCAAGAGTAATACCTTTAGATAAGTAGAACAGATCGATAAAAGACACTTCTAAACTAAGCACGCTTTTCTAATCTAAAACACACCAAAGAAAGAAATACAATCTAATAAACAATCTCCATACCAAGTTTTAAGCATAGTATCGATTAGATAAAAGTCCATTTCCGGGTTTATCTAAAGGACACCGTCAAAATCTATCACCTCACAGGCCCTCGCTAACTTTCGCTTGACAATGAAAGGGGCCATGCCACATGGCACACTTCTAGCTCCTAGCTTATCATCACTTGATCATAAACCAAGACTAGGTCTCCTTCCCGAAAATTTCGAGGTAACATCATACTAAGCTTTTATTCTTTTAACATGAGCCTCATTTTCTATCGTTACCTTGTTGATTCTCATCCACCCGAGCTAAGTATAAGAAATGTTTCTCCCTCCTTGCACGTAGCCGGGAGTAACCTCCTCGTGGCTAATTTTAGTGATGGAATTCTCGCATTCAATCGTCAACACAGCCTTTCCGCACCGTAAACGAGCGAAAGGGAGTGAAACCGCCGATGTTTTTATCGTAGGGTTAGATATGTCAAAAGTGTCGAAAACAAGATGGGAATTCCAATTACATTTTCCGAATACCAATAATTCGTCTAATCATGGTGACTAAAACTTTATTTATAGCTTCAACTGTACCATTGTCTTGCGTGACAATATGGAGTGGAAACTATCGTGGCGCAGCCGTTGATCCGTCGGGGCCCGTCATCATGAAATTTTGAAAATGACTTCCATGATCTATAATAATGGCTTGAGGAACACCGAACCTAGAAATTATGTGATTAAATATGAAAGTTTCAACAGTTTTTTCCGTCAACCAAAAATGTAGGCATCGCCGCCCACTTAGTAAAATAATCTATCGCTAAGATAATACATGCATGCCCCCCGCCCGAGTGAGGGTTACATGTAATAAAATCGATACCCCATTTCCCTTTCGAAAGGACCAACAACAATTATGGACAAAGAGGAGCGGCAGTGTGCACATCTTATGATCAAAAAGTTGGACAATCAGGCATTTTCTAACGCATAAATACAATCTTTGAATAATGATGGACAGAAATAATCGGCATGCAATATATTTTGGGCTGTGTCATACCTGTACATATGACCACCACATGCTCCTAATGGAAATCATTTAACACCTTTTCTACCTTCTTCATGAACAAGATAGCGTTTAAAAACCGAATCCGCTCCGACGACGATAAAGTGTATCACCAACGATATTACATCACGATTGGAAGCATATTTTTCATCGGGCCGAGATCGTGAGATTGCGTGCCGAAAAGATTGGGTTTAGAGATAAACAATATTCTCCATACCATGGATCGAGAGTAATGATAAGAAACAAAGATTCGTCCACAATGGGCTCTTCTCGCTACGGGGCCGCATCGCAGAGGGACAATCACACACGCTCAGCAACAAAGATTTCTTTTCGCCTTGGATTTTCAACTCCAAGTCAAATTTCGTAGGATAACTATCCATTTGGAATACTTGCCCCCCAGAATTTTTTTAAGTTAAAATATACATCATAGTTGCAATCGTAAATTATCGTGTTTTACGTAACAAGATGTAGTGCCTAAATCACTAGACAAATTTGACAAGCAATGCACCACATGTGTGTATTGATCTCGTTGGATGGCTATTCCGATTGATAGTAAATCACATGTTTAGTATGAGGTTAATCTTCTCGAACCAACACCATCCCAATGGTGAATGAGAAGCAACGAGGGTACAAAATGTAACTCGAAGTTGTAGTTGGGAGGATGCACACCATAGCATGGTTAACACGTGTTTAAGTGCATCAAAAAAGATCAATCAGCCGATCTCATCCCAAAAGAATGAATATTTTGTTTCAACAACTGGGTGAAACCCTTTGTAAGCCTTTAAGATAGTTAGGAATGAACCGACGCACAAATTTGCTTTCCCGCAACCTTGAGTTGGCGTAAAGTCGAAGGAGGAGGTAATTTAACAATAGTCAGCCCTTCGTGACCGACGTCATCACCGATTTCGAGACAACAAAGCCCGCAAACGACCTCGACTTACACACAAAAACACATTTGTGTGGATCTGGGCCCAATTTTATACCGTCGATATCTTCGATAAAGATAGCTCGTAAGTGTGAGATGGTCAGCTCCCGTTGATGAATGAGCAAATCATCGAGATACAACCGCACAATGTGGTTAATGCCGTTAGAAACGACAAGACATTGCCTTTTGAAAAGTTTCTCTAGAGTTCTTCAAACCAAAGGGTAGTTTAAGTATAAGCAAACATCCCTCATGGACAAATAAAAGTTGTTTTTGGCCGATCAAGGAGTATGTTTATTTGATTATACTCCGGAAAAGCCATCCATAAAAGAAAACATTTCGCGCTCAAAGACAATCATCGATTATCCGACCATATAGGAGTTGACACCACTTTGGGACAAGCTCGATTAATATCCCTATAATCGATACATACCGATATCGTTCTTGTTTTTTAGTTACATGAATTAATATTTGATACCCAATCCGTTAAGGAATTGGGTAAAATGAAACTCGCACGCAAGAATTTTTCAACTTCGTCTTTTAATGGTAGCAAAATTTTTTCTAGATGTATATGATGTAAACGTTGGCGAACAAGTTTGGCATCCGGTAAGTCTTGATTTCATGTAAGACGATTAACCATCAATTCTCGGCATTTCTTCATAAGACTAGGCAAACACATCACGAAATTCTGAAATAGGGATTTATGCTTGAATTTCATCTTCAAGACAACAAGTGCCTATATGAATGTTTTTCAATTATTCCCGGTTTTATCGAAATGTCAATTGGAATCGTTCGAGAAATATTTCTTCCAACTTAACTCGAATCGTGGATTTTGGCAATGGATTCCGGGTTCTTTGACATACTCAATAGTAAAAATCGAAGCGAAATCATCTTCAAAAAATGATCTAGTTCTAGGTAAAACGAAGACCGTTGATGCGCATCTTCCCATGATAAATCATCAATGGACAAAAATTCATGAATGTGCTTGTCAAGATGAACAACATCGAAATGTCGTTGTGGCTAAAATGATATAGAGATCGTATTCTCACATCCCATTCATTGGATCATTTTTGGTTTAAAAAGGGGCTCTGGAAAAGTGATCGTACATCCCTGTATGAAATTTCAAATGGACTCAAAGGCATCATGCCATCAATTGAATCTAACCCTAATCAAGGTATGATCCAAGGATCATCAAACATAATAGTATCCTCGATGAAATCATGTGAATAGTGGCAACAACAGTGATACATTAGGGGAGGAGGAAAGGAAAAAGTTCCTAGCAACCAGAATCTTTAACTAATCCTACTCCAATGTACTTTATAAGTGATAGCCTCTTTACCAATGTACGATTGTTTCTCAGAGAGGTTGGGTCAAGAGAAATAAGTTAATCGATCTAGCGATGATCTTTCCTTGATATGGAAATTTTATGAGTCGAAAGACCGCAAACAATAGTATTCATCGCATAAGACCAACTCGCAACCTGAAGGGTTAACTAGAGGGGCATCAACCACTTCCACATCTAGATTTACGCGTTTACCTTCGACCCCTATGGGTAAGTCCTGCAAATACGAAATGGGTGGAAACTCGACCATCAAAAGCCTTAAGAATCATCGAGTATTGGTTAAGTGTAGGAGAACCAAGCGTATTTCCAACACCGAATCGACATAATACACATCAAGCCCCTCATCAATCACACCGATAGATTGGTCTCGTTTTTGACTAACACCGGTATCCTGAAAGCCAATTGATGAGGCATTTATGGTGTACTATTTTATAAATCGAAGATTATAAGATTAGAATCCCGAACATTCACAGCTCCTATAGCAGACAAAACAATTTACGCTAGGCCGGGCATGATTGAAGCACTTCCAAAGCCGACATTGGTCAAGGAAGAACTAAGTCCTCAACAATGTTACACTCGAGTGTACTTTCCTGCATGTGGATTGAAAGCTGATTTACGAAGAACACCTTTAGGCAGTGCTATTTTGATTATTAATTTTGGATTTTGTTTCTATCCGTAGCGGACCGTAAACAGTGAGGAGGTGGTAGTTGATGCATCTGCATTAGAAGATTCTCGCTTACCATCAACAGATTCTTAGTACCATAATTTTGGTGGATCTCGTCGTTAACTTTACATGATACATCATCAAAATAGGTTCTTAAAGGTCCGAAGTGAAACCAACCATCTTTCTATCTTGGAGTCGAAAGGATCCTTCAAGACAACAGTTGTTGTGAACCCTTAACGAATTTTTCAACCTCGCTCGATGTGGGCATTCCTTAGTGAAGTGATCCTCGTCACAATGTAACAAGGGCACCCAGGTTTGTACCTTTTCATCATCGGATTCATATTTACCGCCTTTTCTTTTCAATTTTTCTTTTTTTTTACTCTTCCTTTTTTACCACCTAGACTTAGATTTAGCCACATAGATGTCTCTACGACGTGAATGCTCATAATTTCGAGGAAGATTCTCCTTTCTAGAATCGTAGTTATAATAGGAGAATAATTTCAGAATATTTCTTCTTACATTTTTAGTATTGACCGTACCACCATGCCATCAACATCAATAAGTGGACCCCGAAGGAGCAAAGCACGTCCGACCTTGCTCCTGAAGTTGCAGATTTTTTCATATAAAGTACCCCATCGCGTGTAAAACGAGGTCAAGGTAACGTAGCTTGAGAAATCACTCGCTTCTTCAAGAATAAATACCGTCTTAGCTACATCTTCATGATCTTGGGTAACAATGATTTAACAAACCATTCTACCAAAATTTGATCCGGAATATAAACTTTCACCAAACGTCTTCACGTCGCCATTCATGAATATGATCGAAATATACGTAGACGATTGCTTTAGTGAAGTTAATACCCAGCTATTGTTGGTATCCTCGATAGGAAATCGAAAATGAGTCAAGAAGGCGCTCTAATCGATCGAAATTATGAAACGAGCCTCGTCATAACTCAATGTACCATTTGGCTGCAAGACCAATAAGAGTTCTTTGGAAAAGACGTAAGTGAATCGAATCATCAATAATTGAATTAGATGCACACCAGCGGTGATAATTCATGACATGATTTGATGGATCCTCTCCCCACTTACCTTCGAATTTGGGTATATCACTGGGCAACTTATGCGGCATTGGAAGCCGCAAGACGATAATAGAAAATCGATCATTCGTATATGCCACAAATCAAACCCAAAGTTGCAATAATTGGTAAATCGCATTGCTAAAATAAGAAAAACCTTCGAGTAGCCAAAGGGCTCAGAGGTGGATACCTGGTATAACGGAATCATATTTGCGTTAGGAATCGTATTTTTGAACACAAGATTAATCGGACCAAGCCGTTGTTGAGGCTAATGATAAGTATAGACAGTGGCATGTTTGATATCGATAACTGTATTTGAACCAGGATCGTATTGAGGATATCCCTGCACGGTTGATACATGAATTTGCTGACTTGTGACAAATGCATTGTACCGCCGCTTTGTCTCCTTCAGGCATTCGAACCTGGAGTTCCGAAACCCAAGATCCCGACCGTGCCGCAGACTTCGTGATTTTCGTTATTATTAGGGATAGGGCTTTAATCAGAGTTATAGACACTTCTAGAAATAGGTGTTACGAAAGGAACGTACGTTGCAGCAGCGCTGAGGTGGAGTTTGAGGTGAACTAGGCTCACCACCTAATGGGTAATTAGGTGCAGAAGTTTGAATAGGGTGGCTAGACAAAGTTATGTGGTTAAACCGCAAACCAAAGGCTATCCAGTCATAAGGCACCGCATAGGTCGTTGATACCGGGATGGATCCCACACCATATTCATTCTGGGTACTTTCCTACGTAAGGTTGAACATATGACCATAACCCGGTTGGACATAGGGTTGATAAGTAAGTGTAAATTTCGTCTCCTTTGAATAGATGACCACGTAAGGTTGTTGGTAACCTTGAATTGGGTACCGACCTTGAGGTTGATAACCCCGAGGCAGACATCGAAGTTGGGGTTGATAAGGACCCCGAGGAGCATATTGAATTTGGGGTTGGACTCTGGTGGTATGTACCGTCCTCGAAGGTTGATTTCGAGGTATGCATCGTCCCCGGGGTTGCCCCCCAAAATAATATGATTCCACGCCTTGTCCTAGAAAAATCTACCTCGAGGTTGATCCCTAGGTGGTAATCGATCGAAAGGTTGCCCCCGTGCAAAGAATCGACTACCTTGAGTGCTGCCCCCCGAGCAGAATCGATTTCATGAGATTGCCCTCCGTGCGCCACTCGACTACCTTGAGGCCGCGGATTCGGTAATATTACCGTACATCATAAAAATTTTCTCACGTTTGACGTTTCGTTTAATTCCAATAAAACCGTATGATAACACTTGTTCTATTAAGTTGAGGAAATTATCTAGAGAAAGTACCGTATAGAGCCTCGATATCCCGAAGGAACGTAAGGACCACCATGTAAAAAAATTTCTCGTGTTCCGAAAAAACATGGATGACTCTCCGCCATAATGGATGACAGATACTAACATCTAGGTGTTGGATGAAAAGGAACTCGAGGTTGAGAAAAAATCAAGACCTCATTCTTAAAAATTAAGTAAGAATAAATACCGCGTAGTTCGAATAGGTTGTAGAAAATTGATTCACGCTCCCTAAGATTTAACGATTGAGGGGAATTGGGAGGAGATAACTCTTCGTCTGGATTAGTATGTTCTTCAATAGAAAATTAGTCCAAGATGGAAGATCATTAGTGACAATATTTCTTACCCTTGGTGAACCAGGATCGCTAGTGAAGTTGGAGACAAACCCCGAAGATGGCTGAAAACGTGCTGTCTACCAGTTCGTAGATTTCTGTGTTCGTCACCTAGTTCAATCGCAGGGAGAAATACTACCAATAACTTCCGTAAACCGAAATCGTCTTGAACGTGTTCGTTATGGGTGTTTGATAACCAGGGATGAACTACTATAGATGAAGTTCCGACTTTGTTGATTTAACTCTACCGCTTAGTAGAGATGATACCGTAGCGCGAAGCCCTTCAAGTCGACTTGGTGAATATCTGTGGGGTTTCCCTTGTAATCTCTCGGGGGATTGTCTCGAAATTCCACCACGATTAATTATTTAACTAATCACACGTAAAACAAAAAAAAATTTCAAATAAAAAAAACTTAAAGTCTCTAAGAAACAAACAATTGAATCACACGTTAAAAAATATAAGAGTTCAAACCACACACAAACAGAATCTCCTCGTACTTAAAAACATTAGTTGTGATGAAATCCAACTTAGTAGAAATTTTCTAATAATGCAGCGGGAGTGTTGGAATAGTTACCGCACAACCTTCTTAATGAAACAGACCGGCACAAGTTTCCTCACAAAACCATCTCGTGTGAAGAGAACCCCCCAGAGAGTCCAAGTGAGTCTATTCGACTTCGCTCTGTGTACGTGTTGAGACATTCCCACCGTCACTCTTAGAAATAATCTTAAGTTTGTGGACACTAAGGTTACCAATAGTAACAAATATAACTAGGGGAACAAACTTAAGATCTTATCCCACGCGCAAGCATAGAGTAACAACCAATCCCCTAGTTCCTCGATGGTTAACCAAGCCATCGACAAGTGACCCTGGAAGTTCCTCGAAATGGTTAACTCCGAGGTTTACCGTTTGTAGTACACGCAAAATATTCGATCTTCCCCAATGAAACAACTGATCGTCTTCCAAAGGTTCTGGACATGATCTCGTGATTTAATTCTTGAAGAGAAGTTTTCGCATTATAGAAATTACGATTGGGTTTATTTCTACCGCAATATTGTCTACATTGTTTGTTTTACTACCTTGGAGAGTTAATTACTCTACTCCAAGATACTAGCCTAAGATATGTTGGTGATAAGAGCCCTAGAAATAAAAGATTGCTATATGAATTTTAATTATAAGTTACTTTTAGGAGTTATTTCTTAAGTCAATGGGTGCGGAAGTGAAACTCGCGGTGTGAAGACTCAATTTCCAAAAAACACTAAAAAATGCACCTAAAAATTATAATCAGACTATTTTCTTTCAATGAAATTCTAATTAAGGAAGAGTTAGAGAATGCAATTCTTTTAATGAACAATTCTTCTTTAAAAACATAAAGAACAATTGAAAGAAAATATTCTTTACCTTTTCAAGAATGACTCCAAAATGAAACAAACTATCAAAGCTCATAATAAAATCCTTTCACTTTCAAAAACTTGAAGCCATAAAAAAAAAAATTTCTTCAAAAGAGATCTACAAACTTTTATAAAAAATACTCAAAACTATAAAACTAATTCGAGGATCTACAAATTTAATAACCTATTTGAATAAAAAAGCCTTAAAATGTTTTTGAAGAATGTTTTACTTAGTTATTCAACAAAATAAGGATCTATTTTTTCGTAATAACAAACAAATCAAAAGCACTTCAATTATGTTTTTACAAAAAATGAAATTCAAAAAAACTAATAACAAAGTTTCTTTTCTAAGATTTGCAAAGAAATGTGCAACTTTATTTCTCAATAAAGGACGATTTCTAAGCAATCAGTCGTGGATTCGTAAAAGACAAAAGACTAAATGTAATATCGTGTATTTTAAACATTCAATGTAAGCCAATCGATACAAAGACCAAGTGAAAAACAATCCAAAATGCAAAACTTCTAGAAATCATCAAAACACCAATGATCGCTAAGATTCATTCACATAAAAGCTTTACGTAAACAATCATCAACTGCAGAAACAAAAAATCTAAATTAAAATAAGGATAAACCAAAGAAATAAATCTAATTTTTTTTCAAAATTTTAATAGGTCCGTAGGCTCGTAGAAGGAACAGGTGCGTACCGCATCACAGCATTAAAGAAAAAAAGTTTAAACCCGTCGACACCTGGTAAGGAAGGCAAAGCAAAAATTCCGTGAAAAAACTAGAGAAAACATAAAAGATCTAAAAATTTTTCAAAAAAATAGAGAAAACCTAAGCTACCTGCGTATGTCTATCAATGAAAACTAGGAAAATCAAGTTTCCTTAAATCAAAATAAAAGAGAACCAAAAACAACAAGTTCTTTTCCTCAAATGGGTCGCTAATTTGTTGGCGGATAAATCCGTCTTGCGTACAAGACTAATATCCCTAGTACTAAAAGTATCTAGCAACAAATAGCCAAATATACTAATTCCTTTCTACATATATGATCACGAAAATCTCTATAGAGGTGTTAAGGACTTACCGTTTGTCTGCTTGTTTGAAGTCATTATTGTCCCTCGCGCGCTTGAAGGAGTTTTCCTCGTAAACCTCGTAGTCACAAACAAGAAAAAATATTACATAGCACCCGTATAGAAATCATCATAAACCATTCTTATCATAGTGATCAAGGAATTCATGAAATAAACCATCGATTGAAAGCTATCGAGAAAATGAGTATATTTGTATTAATTTCAAAAGAAGAAAATCCTTACAACTCCGAGCCTTTGATGTTGCACAGACTTTCATTAACCGAAGCAGAATATCCTTTAATTTGATAAGCTCTACACTCCTCCAAACAAGACTAATAGAGGTATGTAATCTCTCCTCGTGAAAGTTCAATCAACCGAGGTCAATCTCAACAAAGACTTAACTTCAAAATATTCCGGCTTCAACTCTCTTTTTTGAGGCTACCCAAGGCTTCTTTTTATAGTAGAATAGAGGAGGTTTCTTGTTCCAACTATGAAGGGATGAATCCTCCTTCAAAGGGAGGGGAAAGCTCCCCACATCAAGGGTTAGTTCCATAAGGTAAGTGGATACATGCATCTCATAATAGCGTTCTATCACCGCAAGATATTTTCCGGAAGCTTCTAGAATCACTTTTTATTGAGCTTTTTGGAAATTACTTGCACCTTTTTGATCTAAGGTGGTCCGCACTTTTAACACAGAGTAAAGTGCATTTTGATATGCAAAAGGAAAGTTGAACATCAAAGTGACCAAGGTGCAAGATAAAGAGAGAAAGTGCGACACCAAAGTTTAGGATATTTTTAGGAACGTTTCTCGATTTTCAAGGCTTGACATGAGGAACTCGATATGTTAGGACTTCAAAAGGGAGGAGTATGAGAAATAACGAGTTCATACACACAGCGTACTGTCAAGATGACAATTTTCAAAGGTAACAAACTTACTATTTCACATTATAATTTATCCTTTTCTTGAAGCTTCGGTTTTTAGAGTTTCTATGGATATTTTACTTTCTTCTAAGCATATTCCGAGTTTATTGATTTCATCAAGAAAATCATTGTCCTCTTTTTCAAATTCCATGAGTAGTCTAAGATCTTTTCACATTCTTCCTCACCGTCGATAACCCATCACGGCTTTCATGAGTATAGTAATCTTTTATAATGCTAAACCGATTCTTATTCTCTTGCTATTTCCTTCCCTCTTTTTTCATGTTTTCAGAGGACACTTAGCAGCATAATGACCAACTCTTCCACAAGAAAAAATTTGAAAGGAAGCTTACCTCCGAACCGCCTGGTACTCAAGTTGGAGTTTTTACAAAATTTACCTCATCTTCTTTTGAGATATACCCCCATCCTTTTCCTGGCTTTGTGGCTTCTTTCCTTTTTGTGGTAGTTTCTCCAAAGACAACTTCTTTGACTTTAGATGGTCCTCCTCTCTTCATTTCATATGCGTTTAGTATGCCAAGTAGAAGTTTCTCACCGCGCATGATTTTGAAGATCCCCGCTTTTCTTCAAGAGCAAAAAAATTTTGACTCAAATTTTGTCGTTAGTGATCTTAAAACTTTCTCAACCAAAGTAGATTCGCTATTGTTTCTCCCGTATTTCTCATACAATTTACAATATCATCAAGACGTAAAAATAAATTATCAATGCTCTCCTCATTATGCATTTTTAGGTTCTCAGCCGAATTCCGAGAGTTTGGATTTTAGCACCTTTTACCTTTGCATCACCTTCACAACTTAGAATGATTTTTGTCCCATATTGCCTTTGCCGTATTCAACTCCATTACTTTGACAAATTCTGATTCGGGCTTAGACTTCCCAATAGAGCATTAACTACCTTTTGCATTTGTTTCATAATTATTTCTTTCCGTTGATTCGTTGGTATTGCGACTAGATATTGATATCCCTAAGCCAACAATATCCCATACATTTGCTCCCGCAGACCGAAGATAGGATCTCATCCCTGTTTTCCAGAAGATTAAATTGTTTCCGTCAAGAGCGCAGGCTCGATAGATGCTATTCCATCTTGATTGCTCATCTTGATTGATCTTCCATACAAGATTTTCGAAGGACTCCGTCGTATACCAATTGTTGGGAAAATACTAAAGAAGGGGGGTGAATCGGTATTTAGAGCCGATCGAAAACATTTTATCGCAGATATTATTATGCATTTAATTCTTTACTTAGATTATTGCATCATTCATTCATCAAAAGTTTAGTAAGCAAGAATAACATAATAAGCCATCACACATACAACACACATGAACACCGCATTTAAGGTGGAACCCAATTTGGGAGAAAACCACCATCGTTGTTGTCTCGCCTACTATTTATTATAAAGAAAACTTCTACAATTTTTGTGCCTCGCGTAGGACTTCATACCGACACACGCGTGCACCCACTCCTCGCGTGCTGCCACAACCTTCTTCGGTTTCCGCCACTACTAGGGCGGGGAGCCCAACCCCCGATCTTGTTTACCAACCTCTCCCCGGATGGGAGTCGACCCCCGATTTTAACACCAAATTGTATTGCAGAAAACTTCCACTTTCATGTTGAAGACTTCAATCCTTTGATCCACCAAATTTATTCAATTTCTTCATCGACTTGTGTCAGGTCTTCATTATTTCTTTTCAAATCTTCCTAAAGAGATTCATCATTTCTTCGCATCTAGAGATCTAGAACTTTCATCAAATCCATAGGGGGTATCATAAATTCAAATTCTTTAGAAACAAAGTTCAACTGCGTATATCTCTTAAAGAGATTTATTCATTAACAACCCCTCCACATGCACACACCGTACTATAATTCTCTTCTCCTTATATATTTTTTGCCTTTATTAATACTATGAGTCAAAACCACCCAACTCGCCGATGGTATTCCCCGGATGGGATCAATTAGATAATCCAAATGTATTCATCAAGCCCCTAAATGATTTCTTATTGTTCTATTTTCCGGTTCTGGCAATTGGATAATTAATTCATGGCTTTTTAATATCTCTTAACTACTGAGATAGAGATATTAATACAATTCCTCCTTATTTATGTACTCCCCAAAGACATATATATATATATATATATATATATATATATATATATATATATATCAATCCTGTGCTTCATGTGTTTGTGAGATCAACGCATATATTATCCCACGTTCATTACATCACATGTTTCATATTTCACCAACTTCACATATTCAACATCCTTTGCAATCCTTAGTTTAAAAGGTCCCAATTAATATAATTTAGAACCTGGCCCACATATATAATCAATGATCCAATCACACACTCGCACTATACCATGGTTATCCATCGTGCACCTTCTCATACTACCATTGTTCGATGGCTCCCCTCCAAATCGACGCGCACAAAAATATCGTACTCGGGCTTCCTCAGCTGACATTAACATGTGATGGCGCTCGATGGATGGCGGTTTTGAAAATTCATTCTGGGATGCGTGTCACTCATTTTTTATGGAATCGCTCCCATCCTCTTAAATACCGCTTGCCCGTCAAAAGCGGTGCGATAAAACCGGAAACCCCCTTCACTATTCATTCCGCTTCGTGGTTCCTCTCCTTCGCTCAAAGTTCCATCCGCCCGTATTCCGTCATCACATGCCCATGAAGACATAAATTCGTTTTTAATTTTTCTTCCTTCGCATGATTATGTTAATTAACTCACTTATATATATCTTAAAACATGCCCACGTACTGTCTATTCAATTTCCTTCTTCAAAGAAGTTAAAAGTTAACCCTATCGAATCCACCATACAAATACATCCTTTACCGATTAGCTAGCTCTTTCTTTTATAGAAATCGAATCCATCACCCCCTTTACTCAGATTTACTTCCGTACATAATTAACACATATTACGAAGACACCGTACCCCTCCAACTTTAGAGGTTTGTCAAGATGTATGAATAGAGCGAAATTATTCACACATGATTTAACATGTCCTTATTCACATCGATTTTCCCAAATACCTACCAGAATCGCCGATAATTTTCCGAGTTCTTCATACAAATTATTATCCGCATCCTTTTTCGTAGAGTTTCCATCAAGGACAATCATATAATAAGAAACATATTTCCAAGAAGGACAACACTTTTGAAGGAGAGGGGTATGTTAGGTGCCTATATTACTAAGATAGTCCCTTATTGTTGTTGGTGTAACCCCCTTATTATTTTTATTGTAACCTTGTAACCCCCATATTGTTATTATTGTACCCTTCTTTAAATTATTATTGTTAGGCTCGCCAAGATTGTTATCATGGGTCTGTTCAGATTACATTATGGCCTCGTGACCCCTATATATAGAAAGGAGGTTTTGTAATTTACATCATCCAATAATTTTTCATTCATGTAATGTATCGGAGGTTGCCCCCCTAAGTGGCTTTCATTTCTGGAAGGCGTTGATATCCTTTTTTTCTATTTCTGAGCCGGCTTTACAATAGTTAGACTTATCCTTAACCTTTAACCTTAACCTTAACCTTAACTCGAATAAACCCGTAACCTTAACCTTACCTAACCTAACTTTAACCTCAACCTTAACGTTAACGAGGTCCCAACTCTGGACTAAACTCGTTGGGGTTCCCATGTTTTGGCTAGATTGGCAAGACCAAAAGATGAGACAACATCGTAATCCACTTTAGACCAGGATTCATCCCCTTCCCGGGTCCAGACAGGATCTCTCTACACAGTTTGCATGTATTTCGAGGCTCAAATTTTATGGTTTTAGGCTAGTTATAAGGCTCGGGTTTGTTTGTTTGGTTATTTGTTTAGTTGCCGGTTATCAGGATACAAGGATTCAATGTAAGACAAGAATGAGCAAAGAGATAAGGGCAAGATGAAATGTTTCCAAGAAATATTCAAACCTATTGGGCAAATGGAGTCAGAAAGGAATTTTCGCTATCAACAGCAAAGCTAATCACAGTCATCCGAAACTTAGGATCTTTAAAGATGATTATGATGTGGAGGGTAAGGGGAGAAGATAAATATAGATTTCGCAGGCCAAAAACATAAATCAATGCACGTACAAGGATCCTATTGGACGTACAACTCTAATCCCTGTTCCCAAATCTTCCAACTAGCTCTATAACAAGAACATCTAAGAACTCAATTCATTAATCATACACGAGAGCAGTGCAATAACATCCACTACACTGCTAAACCAACAAAATCATTCCTTAGATAAAACATTCAAGAGAAACATTAATGGCAAGGAGAGAAGAACATAGGGTACCTAACAAGGGTAAATACTATGCCAATATTCGATGCAAGCCAAAGAGAAATCGAATGAAATGAATGTAAACAACAGACAGAAAAAAACATCACCGTCATTTCCTTCGCATCAAAAGATCCCAAAGAAATGTGCTTGTAATATTAATTAACAATACCAATCAAGTACAATATTGGCAATAGCTGAATACTCAGTTTGAAAACATATCCTTCAACCTATATTACAATCTTTACACAGAGACTGTGTCTCAAAATAAAATACTTGTAGTTCTCTGATAACTGATCAACAACCATTATAATGAGTTCTTTGTGGATTTATAGCTCTGGAGGAACAGTGGAGGTAGGTGGAGAACTAAATGCAGTATTAAACTTCTGAAAAGAAAGAGGGCCGAAGCCCATTCTTCTTGAATGCTGAGTATTTCATTTCTGTCACCCCTTGGATGAAAGAATGGTCTTCTTCCGGTTCTATTTATTTCTGATTTGACTTTGATGCATTTTGGCTGCAATACTCTTTGTACTTCTGGGGAATAAACAAATGATAAACAACCGCTGAGAATTTTGCCACAAAAATGCTTTGGTAGCTTCGAACTGCTGTCAGGGGGGGAAATTTCTTCAGGGACACGGTATAGAATAAAGACTGTATGAGCACCCTGTACCTGAAGAAAAACATTATGTCGGTGAATAAACCCTGATGTGATCTTTTATTGTGCACAAGACCTTCTGATCGATCCTCGGGGTTTTCAAACTAGTGCTTAGCCTCTCAAACCACTGCATAGGGTTCAAAAATATTCATTGGTGTGCCTTAAGCTCTTTGCTGTTCCATTTATATCCCTGTCGGAGAAAACTGCGCTTTTAATGGCCCCAGGGAAGATTGTACAGATTTCTTGATACAATTCTTTAAATGCGGTCATGTCCATAACCTTCTCGGGCTTGGCTTCACTGATTTAATCTCTGCATCTGATCTTTTCGGCGCTCTCTGTCATTGTCACAGAGACTGAGAAATTTGGCGGTTTTCTACCGCTCATGACCCTGCAAAACACGCAACTTGTTAAGGAAACAATGGAGGGGTGGCGGATGATGGGGATGATAGTGGAACTGTGGACGAATGGCAGAAAACACTGTGGAACGGTGGAAGATAGAGATGGCATAGGTTGGCGGAATGCGGAACAATTATACGTGAAAACCTTAATAAACCCGACCTTTGAACAAATATATGGAACAAGAGGGCGAATGTACGGTGAGACACGTGGAGGTGACATGGCGGGACCGGGTAACAGTGGAATAGTCAATAGTGGGAGACAATCAGGACCGTCAGATCTGAGAGAAGATCGATGGTGGGGAACACAGTGGATGGTAGTGGAACAGTGGGCCAGGGGTACGGAGACTATGGTTAAATCGCGGGCATCTCAGAGAAGCGACAGCCGTTGGATGAGCGCTGACAGATCGGACGGATATTATGCATATCGCTCTGCGACTTGAGTCGAAAGTTAATGTGCGATGGAGGGCGGTTTCAGGACCGTACGCGGAGACACGCGGCAGAAGGTGTATGGAATCGCTGGGTCATCGAGGAAAACCACCCACCGCGCAAAGGCGGTGCGATAGAAACCAGGTTGTTTTTTGAATAGTGCACGGCGGGGACCACAGGGGCGAATGCGTTCCGAACCGTCAGATCACAATTTAAATGGAAGGTGATTGCCCTTTCAGGGTTATAATGGGGGTAACGCGAAAGGCTGCAGGGTCAACGAACACCGTCCGATCAATAAGATCAACGGTCGATGTTGCACCTGATGCACATTGGAGATAGGTGCTTTCAGTGCTGGTGGGTGGTTCCGGCGTTGGATCATGTGGGGGAAGAGGTGCGGGGGCTAGGCCAAAGGGGGTCAGTCTCTATGATAATGTGGAAAATGGATTTAGGCCATTTTAATGCATTTTGAAGCCTCTAAAGGGTAACGATAGGGAGATAAAGGGGAAATTGGGGAAAACTTGGGATGGAAAGGGGATTTTGCGAAGGGGAAGAGAGGGGCGACATGGAGAGTTTTCCAGAGGGAAATTTATCAAAGGCAAAGGCTTAAGAGACCTCAAGGATGATGTGTCTTCAGGGAGATGCATTCCTTGAGGGCTCAAAAACAAATTTAGCCCCCTGCTTTGCTTTGTCAAAATTTATAGGGGGCTACCGTTGGCTCCACATGGGGATGGCTTCTTCTGAAGAAGTCAAGAATTCAAAGAATAGATCTTTGAGTAGGCCAATGGCCCGCTCCTTGGCACATAAGGTTTCACTTCGATCAACTCAGCTACGCATGTAGACATTGGCATCGCGTAAAAAATTTCTTCCACAAACTACCTACCCACGCTACGGCCCTAACCGTTTTCTTCGCTCCGTGTGCATTTGAGCTAGCAAACCCTTTACATCTTTTATTTTTGGAAATAGAAAATAAACCTATTCTAAATCTACCCTTATTGCTCCATGAGACCAGATTAGACTGTTGGTCTCATATTTTTCTCTACCTAATCTAATATTTGTTGGGGTTAAGTTGTCCAGCAGATTTCTTCTCTACATTCTAAGACAAGAAATTGAAAACAGTAAAGCCAGGATTAGACTGTCTGACTTGTTGTGGATCCAAGGCATAAAGACAGTTGCACATGGACAAAATTTGCAGGAAACTGAAAAAAAAAACTGTGAAGGCTTGAGATCTGAAACTTGAAACATCCTTCTTTCCCTTTGTGACTCAAGATTTGAGCATGTTAGAGTCACTTCTTTATTCATCTTAGCTCTGGTTTTGGGCATGTTAGAGCTGATTTTTCCTTTTCCTTTGCTGGTCCATATTTTTGGTATGTTAGGGCCAGTTGTTTTACTTTCTTTGGCTCAAGTTTTGAGTTTATTAGAGCCACCCTTTTGCATATCATAGGTCCATGTTTTAAGCACGTCTGAACCTCCCTTTTTCCTCTATTTTTTGAAACATTTTTCTTTTTCTTGAAAAATAAAAGCTGCAATGGTATGTACAATGGAAATGAAAATGGAAATTGTGAATTAGCAGAAGTAGTGTTTGATCATCTTGCCATTAACAGGACCCCCAAACAACTTTGTATCATCTAGTTCTTGTAAGAAGAAAGCATTTGGACCCACAGTGGCCTGGATGAGGTATGGACCTTGCCACAAACTGTCAAATTTGCTGTGCTTTCCTTTATCCTCACTTCTCGAATCCCACCTCAAAACCTTATCTCCAACTTTGAAATCAGCAACTTTGGTTCTTTTGTCAAACAATCTCTTTATATTTTCCTGAGCCTTCATTGCTCTGTTGTATACCTCTTCCCTTGTCTGCTTAAGATGGATTTTTTGGTTTATTCTCCTCACCATGCTGTCTTCTTCTGTTTGGATCTCTTGGACCAACTTGATCACTGGTATCCCAAGGCTGGTAGGGAATATTGCTTCTATTCCATAGACAAGCTGGAATGGTGACATGCTAATGGACTTTTTTGTTGTAAGCCTGTCAGCCCACAAAGCATGTACTAGCTTATTATGCCAGGATTTTTTTTTCTCTTCCAATAGTTTCTTGATGATGATCACCAAGATTTTGTTTGATGATTTAGCTAATCCATTACCTTGAGGGTAATAGGCAGTTGAATTACCAAGTGCTATTTGGTACGTGTGACAAAAATCAACCATCTTTTTGGATCCGAAAGAAGTAGCATTATCAGTGATTATTTTCCTTGGGCAGCCAAACCGAGAGAGGATGTGACTTTCTAGGAAACTAATGATGACTGAATCTGTGGCATTCCTAGTGGGCACGACCTCTATCTACTTAGTGAAATAATCTGTGGCTGTTAGGATCCATTTGTGTTAGGCAGAAGAAGCAAGGTGAATCTCCCCTATGAAATCTAGGCCCCATTGCAGAAAGGGACCTTCAACAGTGATGGGTTGTAGGGGTAAAGGGAGGAGTTTTCTCTTGCCTTCAAAGATCTGACATTTGTGGCAAGCAACTATCATTTTATGAACATCATTGAAGAGTGTGGGCCAATAATAACTAGCCCTGAGTATTTTGTTTGCAGTGGCTTTCCAACTCAGGTGGCCTCCACATACTCCAGCATGGAATTCTTGTTTAACCCTCTTTGCCTCATTTTCAGGCAAACATTTAAGCAATAGGCCATTCAAATTATTCCAGTATAAATTTTCATCTAAGATGCAGTAATTTCTGGCCTTTAGCTTTAAGAATATGGCCTTGGTATTTGATAGTTCGGGAGGGGAATTGAGATGTGTAAGCACATACAAAATGTCGGAATACCAAGGAGAGATCTGAAATTTTTCCTCAATAGTGAGATCAGGCAATTCTTTTTGCTCATCCAAGGTATTTATCATGTTAATGTTTAGGGCTTGTAGGTTGGATTCAGCCATTAATTTAGCTAAGCCCTAACCTTTAATCAGTTTGGTGGGTTTTATCTCAAGGTCATACTCTAAGATCACAGCTATCCATTTGCCCCTTTTCCCATCTGGGTCTTGGGACAGTATATCTTTGACTATGATGTTGGGCACATAAGCTACGGTGTGAGAATGCAATATGTACACCCTGAAGTCTTTCAAGGCCTTAATCAGAGCATAGGCCTGTTTCTCCATGATGTTGTATTTCAAGGGTGCATCTCTGAGTGCTTTGCTGAAAAAGGCAATTGGTTGTTCCATTCCCTCTGTGTTTTTCTGCAGCAAAACTGTAGCTACTGTATGCTCTGAGGCAAATGAAAAAATCAGGAAATCTTTGGATAAATCTAGGCTGATTAGGACAGGGGCTTGGGTAAGTGCAAGTTTCACTGATTCAAAATATTGTTTAGCTCTCATATTCCATTTAACCCCTTCACCTTTCTTCAGCATGTTAGTCATATTTCTCAGATGTTCAGCCAGGTTGGGAATAAATATCCTAAGGAAGTTTATTTTCCCAATGAAGGATTGTAACTCTTTCATGTTTCTTGGGTGTGAGATCTGTAGTATTCCCTCAACTCTCTGTGGGTCTATCCTGATTCCCTCCTCGGATATAATGTGGCCAAGAAGTTTACCTTCTTGTAGCCCAAAGACTGTCTTTTTAGGATTCAGGGACAGACCAAACCTTCTACATTTTTCGAATACTTTTCTCAAATGTTTCAGGTGTTCTTCTTCAGTCTTGGAATAAACTGTTATGTCATCCAAGTAGATAACAATGAAGTGCCCTATCTCATCTGAAAATGCTATGTCCATCGCTCTTTGGAAGGTGGCTCCAGCGTTCATCAATCCAAAAGGCATCTTCACATACATGAAGGTACCCCATGGAGTGGTAAAGGCTGTTTTGAGTTGGTCTTCTGGGATCACTAAGACTTGGTTATATCCTGAAAAACCATCCAGCAAGGAGATCCTTTTAGAGCCCACTACCTTTTGAAGGATATGTTCCATTTTAGGCAAAGGGTAATTGTCCTTGAGTGAGGCTCTGTTAAGATTCCTGAAGTCTATGCACAATCTGATTTCTCCTGTTTTCTTCCTTACAGCCAGTAAGTTTGATACCCAATCAGAGAACCTCACCGGCACAATTATACCCGCTTCATACATTTTCTTAATCTCCTTCTCTACTGCAGGCAATTGTTTGGGATTGATTCTGTGAAGTTTTTGCCTAAATGTCTTTTGATTTTCTTTCAGGGGAATTTTGTGTTGAATGATATTTGTGTCATAGGTCTTTAAATCTTCATAGCTCCATGCAAACACATCAATGAATTCCTTGAAAAGGTCAATGTATTTCTTCTTCATGTCTGCAGGTAAAGACTTAGCCAGTTTAATCATTTTGGGCTTATCTTCAGCGCCTATGTTGCATTCTTCCACATCAGAGTCTGCATGTTCTATAGTGGGATTTTTGGCCACATCATCAAAGTCAAAAAGGTCCTCTAAGGGTGCCAGGCCTCTGGGTATATTCTTATCTTTGGCCTGCAGCACCTCTACATCTTCACTATCTGCGTTTTCACATTTGTGGTCTGGATTTCCAGTCTGTTCATCTAAAGAATTTATTTCTATGTTACAAGGTGTTTATTCCTCATCTGAGGACTCATCACTTAGGCAGCTATGGTCAGATTTAGAGTCTGAATCAGAAAATTCAAACTCGTTTCTACCTACCAAAAAATCTTCGATCTGTTTATCTCCTTCAAATTGTCACCTTCAAAACCCGCCAATATTTAAAAACCCGCCAATATTTCTCATTATCTCACAACAAAGTCTAAATTTGGTCTACACGATGATCTATTGGTCTTTGGGAGTCTTGGGGTAGGAACCGGCTAGGCAAGCTAATCCATTTGCAATGACATTGTTACACCATTTTTTGGTCATCTAACCTTTTATCATTAGATGGACCCAAGTACACCATGTAAGACCAGTTTTACCCTAAGTAAAACTGCTTTCACTATGTTAAAACAGGAAACCCCAAAAGGAAATATTAAACAAACCTATATTTGTTTGATTTTCCTCATGGAATAATTAATAAACCATAATTTAATTATTATTCCTAGTCATGTTTAACCCAAAGAAATTAATTAGATAAACCTTTATTTATCTTATTATTTTCTAGGAATAACTATTTAAACCTTATTTAGATGATATTCCTTGTTAAATATGACCAAATCACCCACAAATAATTAAATAAATCATTATTTATTTGATTATCCTCCAACCACTTCCTTAAAAGATAAATAAATCATTTATTTATTTATTTTTGACTAATCAAGGGATTTGACCCAAGTCAAAGACCCTTTCCCGCCAACAAATATAATAAAGTATTCCATAAAAGGTGGATCTAGATTTGGTTAACATTATTTTAATCATGCACCAAGATCTAGAATGACCCAATATTTTGTTATAAATAGGAGGGTTTTCCCCATCATTCTTGACCTTTTTTTGCCTATTAGATCACTCTAGATCTATACACTTGGTCTCATTTTTCATCATTTGCTCCCATTGAGCTTCATTTTTGCATTGGGTTTTCTACACCTACATGAGAGAGAAAGCTTAGATCTGAAGTGCTGAGGACTACAAAGAACCCATCCCATTGAGGAGAGCTGGATACACCTTCTTGTTTTCCTCCTAGGTGCCCTGTAATACAAAAAATTCTTTCAAAATATTGTGTTCTTGTCTTGTCTGTTGGATGCATGGAGCAAACCCTTTATTTTACTGCTTAATGTCTTTCCATACATAGATCTGGTGTTTTGCAGCTATTTTCTTGTCTAACTAATCGCAGATCTGAAGATATTGGCAGCCACTTTTGTTGTTAGGGCTATTAGTTATGCGTAGCTAAAGTGGTCCTTTTTCATACACTTCGACAAAGGATTCATACTAACAAATGGCGACTCCACACGGGTTTTAAATTACGACCGCCATTGTTTTTCATATTCCTGCATATCCAGCTACTTCAGACCCTAGGGTTTCTTTTCAGCTGTTTATTTTTCCTATTTTTATGTTGTTTTTCTCACATAAAACCCTAAAACATCAAAATTTCTAACTTCCGTGTGTTTCTGGCCCTATTGCGCAGGTAAGCGACACCAACCGCAACTGAGACGGCAACTTTTCTGAAAATCTGCCGCCGAGACAACCGGAACAGGGGGTCGCACTTTTTGGCCCTAAACCTGCGACCTGGACCTCCAGGTCGCACTTTTCAGCCTGTTTCCTATGACCTGCACTGAAATCAAGTCAGAAACTGCGACCTGCCATTTTTTCAACAATTTTTCAGCAATTTTTCTGGGTTTTGCTGCAGCTTCTGCCAGGGTCCTCCAGCCTCTGTTTCAGCCTGTTTTGACCAAGTTCTGATCTGTTTTTACTCATCTAAGTGGGAACCTAGCCCCTTAGGGCTTTAGTACCCTCCACTTTTTGTGGAAGAGTTTTAAGCTGTTTCAGCCGTCTGTTTTTCAGAGCTTCAGCCTCCTTTTTCCAGATCTGTTACCTCCCTTTCAAATCCTTTGAAATCAACCTTTCTTCCTTTCAAATCACCTCATGTCGTTTTGTTTGGACCTCCTTTGAAGGCCTCCGCCTTGCCCCTCCGGTTTTTTGCTGATTTCCTTCCTTTTCCCAGCCACCTTGCCTCTGTCTCTTGGCTGTGATCTGCACCTCTTTTCAACAGCTTTGTCCTCTAGATCCCTGTCCCCTTTGACCTTAGATCTATTGGCCCCCTTTGCCATTTGTTTTACATAGTTTTTCCCTTTCTTTTCAGCATAGTTTTGAGAGACCCACCTTCTTGGGTTAGATAGATGCACAAGTAGCTGTTATTTTTCTGTTATTTCAGCATCATATTCTGTTCTCTGTAGGTTTATTTTCAGCTACGCAGCACACTTTTTTCTTGCTCTCAAAATGGAAAGGGTTTAAAAATTAAAATTAACGCACGCCACACACTGACCCTAAGCAAAGAAGCGCCTGGTTAACACCGCCCGACAAAGACTCTAAAATCACTTGTCACTACACCTTTTCTGCCCTTGACCATAATTGATTTTGTCCCTTTCTGCCCCTGTCGGTTTCCTTCTTCCTGTCATCATTGCGCCCCCAAGGCACCTTTCCCGGAGACTTCTTGGCCTTCATCCTCAGTTTCCGGTTGATCGACCTGCTCCGCACCACCGTCGTCAAGCCAGTCCACCTTCGAGTCTGCACTCCGACTCCTCTCCCGATTTATCGGGTCCTCCTTCTCCTCCTGGTTCTCCCCCTGTCACCTTCACTATGTCTGGTCCAGGGCCTAACGCTAGCGGTCCTCCCGGCCCCAATGCCGGCCCTACTACTAGCGGAACCGCCACAGGAACTACCCTGGCCACCCCTGTGCTGCCGTACATTGCAGGCCTCAGCCTCCCCGATTTCCATCAGTTGATCAACGACCCCATTCACCACAATGCTAACTGGCCCGCTATGCCAACCAAGCTCCCCTCCGACATCCCTAAGTTTGAGGGCCTTAATGGAGAAGATCCGACCAATCATGTCCGATCTTTCCACATGTGGTGTTCCTCCAATTCCATTACCGATGACTCCATCCGTCTTCGTTTGTTCCAACGCACGCTTACCGGCAAAGCTTCTAAATGGTATGTTGAACAAGCCACCTCTACCCATACCACCTTTGAGACTCTTGCCCAAGCCTTTTTGTCGTACTTCCAGCTCCCCCTCCGATACGATACTGGCACGGAGCTCTTGACTTCCTTTAAGCAAGCCTCTTCAACACGCCTTTCCGCCCATGTTCAGGAATGGCGAAGAAGACGGAGCTTATGTCGAGCCCCTCCCTTCGAAGATCGGGTTTACATGGACTGGTTCCTTCGCACCCTTCCCGCTCCCATCAGCAAAGATGTCGCCTCTCATTTTCCTCAAACTGAAGAAGCCGCCCTCCAAATAGCCTTGAAATATGACCCGATCTACGCTCAATCTGGTTATGTTTATACCGTTCTTCCTGACCTCCCCAGGCCCGGTGGCGCTAACGCCCCGGGGGCATCTCATTCCGCCGACGGTATCGTTGGAGCCCTTTCCCATCCGTATGCTCAACCTCCTATGGGCTATGGTCTCCCTCAGGGAGGGGCCAGCACCTCAAGCACTCTTCCCCCTCCCGGCAGCATGTATCCAGGATACGGCATGCCTCCTCCTTTTGCCCAACCTCCTGCTTACCTCAATGTTGCCCAACCCAACCCTTACCTTTATCCACAGCCTACTGCGCCAGCTCCTCCAGCATATGTGCTTCCATCTCCCTTGCCTCCTCCAAACCCGCAACAGCACTTACAGCCCCCTCCAGGGCAAGTATTTGCACAGCAGGGCGCGACTAATCCCCCTTCTTCTCAAAGAAGGCGGAGAGGCAACCAAAACCAATCTGCCCCTGGTAACCGAGGACCCAATTCTGGTGTGGACCCTAACACTAGCAACCCGCAACCGGGCATTCAGCCCAAGCCAGACAGGCCGCTTCGCACAAACAAGCCCTGTTCGTGTTGCGGTGTTTATGGTCATTACACTCACGATTGTCCCCTTTTACCCCAGATGCGGCAGATGTGGGAGTCTCAAGCCACATTGTGCGGACAACACGCCTCACCTCATGCTCCTCCTAATGTGGCCACTACTCAACCCACTGTGTTTACCGATCCCTTCCCTCAGCAAGGATTCGGGGCTACCCAACCACCTGATACCCAGGTCGCCACTCCCCCTTCCATTTCTGGTTCCTCCGATTACCAGATCCTCATGATGCACTCCGATCCTAACCCGCCCGTCGATCTTCACCTTCAAACTCGGTCTCGTCAGTACCCCAAGCCTCCTGCTCAGTCTGCCCCCGAGTCTCCTTCTTCAGGTTCTACAGAGCCTCTTTCAACATCCACTGGCCCCTTACATATCCCTCAACCCAAAGTTGAGGTCCATACCAAGATTCCTAAGGGACCATTACATCGAAATACTGCTTCTGGTCGAGCTGCTCATTCGTATAGTATAGTAGACGATTTGGCGCAATCCCCTGCTTCCATTTCCACACTGGAACTCCTCCAGTCGTGCCCTTCCCAAAAGAAGGCTCTACTATCTGCCGTGGGCGCTGTAGATCCTGCTGATGACCAAATGATTGTTTTCGACGCCACTCAATCGGACCATCCTCCTCTCCCCCCTTCCGTCGCCTTCCAAATCCCAGTCAAAATCCGGAACGCCAACGTTTCCCGGTGTATAATTGATGAGGGGGCATCCACCTGTGTGATGTCCGCTTCGGTTTGGAAGCAACTCGGATCCCCTGAGTTGGCCCCTTCCACGATCACCCTCCGAGCGTGGGACGGCCATGCCTCCTAGCCCATTGGCCTGTTTCGTAATTGTCCTATCACCCTCGCCGGTAAGACTGTTTGCGTTGACGTCGAAGTCATCGACGCCCCGCTAGACTACAACATTCTATTGGGGCGAAGCTACACCTATGCTATGTTTGCTGTCCCATCCGCGGTTTTCCGCAAGATGTATTTCCCTCATAATGGAAAGATAGTCACCATTGACCAGTTGACATATCATGAGCCAAAATCTCAGACCTCACCTGAGACGACCATCTCTTCTGTAGCCAACAAGCAAACCGTTGATTCCTTGACCAGTGTCTCCCCCGGCGTTTACAAAGATTCCTCCCTGCTTGGAACTTTCCCTAACCTTCCTCCTCCTCCCATCACTGATCCCAGCTCCTCGAATGTTTGCATGATGCAATCGTCTCAGGCTGCCCATAAGCGGCCTGCCTCGGCTAGTCAGCAACCTCCCCCTCGCCCTCCGCAACCCGCTCCTAGCCATTCATCTCAGCCAGCCGGACCTCCTCCTTCTGGCCCTTCCCCTACAGCTGGTATCCCTGAACCTCTTTATCCTCCTGGATCGGTTCCTCCTGGCCTCAACCACCTCGAAGCCATCCCTCCTGGTCATTTCCCTGTTGGGCAGATCCCTTTCCTCGCTCCCCCTCCCGGCGTATATTCTGTCCCCGTCATGGCCACCCTCTCTCTCCCTAACTTGACCTTGGGCATTCCAGTCTGGTACCTTGATCCCCCAGCCGCCACCCCTCTTGGTCACCCCAAACCTTACATGGCTTTGACACCGGTCCAACCGGTCCCCCTTGCTTCCTCCGTTGCCACTGTACCCCTAGCACCTCCACAGGACCCTTCTCCTGTTGTGACGGCTCTCGGGAAAAAAGGCAAAGCCCGCAAGGGGGCACCCAAAGACAAGACCACCACGACTGACGCGGCTCCTCCTCCACCCACGAAGCCTTGTGCTTTATGTGATGTCACCGGTCATGCCACCCATGCTTGTCCTGAGTTACCCCGTATTCAGCCCATGGTGAAAGTCGCGTTCCCCGAGTCTACGACCCCTGAAGCCTCCACTCCTTCTTCGTCCGTAACCAAGAACCCCAAGACTCTCCGCACCAACAAACCCTGTGCTTTGTGCGGCATCCATGGCCATTACTCCCACCATTGTCCTCACCTGACGCATTACCGCGCCTCTTTAGAGGTGATCCACGAGTACGAGGTTGAACAAAATCAATCCGCCTCTCCCATCCTCGCGTAGTATGCTTCAGGCCAGCCTGAGGATCCCCCCGCTCCCATCGACATTCCCCCCCCCCCCCGATGTTCAGATGACCGAATCTAGTGTCACCATTCTTTACCTATCCTCCTCTGCGAGACACTTGGAGCCTAGCCCATCTGCATCCTCCCCTGTTGTGTCACTTGACCACCCTTTCCCTACCCATACCCGAGATCACCCCACCCGTATCTCTGTTGACCTCCGCAGCCCGAGTCCTCTCCATGCTTCCGATAGCCCTCATATACCACCCTGTATGAGTCATGATCATCCGACCCCTTGCACTCCCTCCTGCGGTTGCCGCCCGATGACTTCTGTACACTCACGCTGCCCTCATTCCCTTTCCTCCCCTCATTTTTTGTCTTGTCACACCATTCTGCAGGACCCCCCGTCCACACCCTTTATCGGTTACGCCGATGGTGCAAGTCGCTACTCCCAGAATCTAGCCTCGGCAGGTTGGGCCATTTTCACCCCCTTGCATGCCCTTGTTCTCTCTAACGGGGTATGCATTGGTTCTGCCACCAACAATCAGGCCGAATATGATGCAGTGCGTGGCCTTTTAGCTGATGCCCTCTTTCATCGCATCCTCCATCTGCACGTTCGTTTGGATTCCCTGCTTCTTGTAATGCAACTCAATGGTGTTTATCGTGTGCATAACCATGTGCTATTTAGACGCTATTTACGAGTGAAAATCTTAATACGTGCATTTGAAACCATAACTTTCAACCATGTACCTCGAGAACAGAATCACTATGTAGATAGTATTGCAAACCATGTTCTAGATTGGCATTTATCACACACATTTCATACAAGACCATAACATTAAATAAACCATCAAAAAACGATGCATATCCATAATATGTGTCGCAAAACATGTGTTTAGAGTCCATCTACTCTGATACATACGACATGCCCATAGCATGTTACAAACATCAACCCAAAACTGGGGGCACCACCTGCCCCTACATACATCATAGGGGGCACCACATGCCCCTACCCCTAATCACTATCTGGAGGCTCTCGGGCCAATGGCTCTGCCCCTGCAGCATGTAGATCACGCATAGCCTGACCGGCCATCGCCATGCGCCGCATGACACCTCGCCACTCCGAGGGTAGACCAACACATGGCTCTATAAACTGGTCGTCTAAGTCCTGCCACCCGCGCTCTGATACTCCGGTCAACAACCTTTCGCATCTACGGTGGATGTCCTCCAGCAGGGCGGCTGCATCCTCATTCTGCGCCGCTCTTGACCCACTTAGACCTGTAGCTCCAGACGCTGCCGGTCATCCCATATATTCGGCCGGTTTTACCGGTGCTATATCTGCATACCAAAAGTACATGAATCGGTACCATCAATTACTATTCAAAAACTTTAACATGCCCACACAAGAATAGCAATCTTTCACTTACCATCGGGCCCCCAGACTCGACCAGGCGGAAGTGGTAGATCCAGATCTCCACAGTAGCTCATCCCACTATAGGGATAGTCGTCTATGTACAATGGCATCTGATCCCAATGGGCAAAAACCTCCGGTCGAAACACCCGCCCGACCACCCCTCCTCCTCCTCTACACAGTAGCCATCCCCAATGGCGCATCCTGGGCTCTCTCGGGCCCCCATCTGGAAGCTGTACACGAGGCCTCAAGGTCAGGATCTTCTCAAAGAAGAAGGCGCACAACAAAGTCCCATATGAGCAGTCATGGTTCACCTGCCTCCTGCATAGTGACAACTGTTGCTTTAGCGATACCAATAACATCTGGGCCCACCCATAGTAGGTCCCACCCAACACACTTTCCACTATCATCATGTGCCCCCCCAGTGATGTGATGGAACGCCTGGATGCCCAGGATTCGCAGCACCGCTGCGGCCACTGCACGGGTTTCTAGCCTCTCTAGATCCCCGATCGGTATTCGAGTCCCCTTGACTTGGAGACCCGGTCGACAATGGCGTTCCACGAACTCCATGATATGCCGCCCCCGCGGCAACACTGGCTGTGTGTTCCCCACCATCCCAAGTGGCGGGAGACCAGTCAGGAAGTACACGTCTTGGACCGTCAGCTCGATCCTGTGCCCCTGCACTACAAAGATCTCCTGATCTAGATCCCAGTAACTGATAATCCGGGCCAGTAATGGTTCCCCTGCTCTCATCAAAGGGTTCTCCAAGAACTTGAGAACCCCAAATCTGGCCAATACACGACGGATGCCCTGATCCGCCTGGATCTCTGTCCGTAGTGTCCCCAGATCTCTCTCTCTCCAGTTGACCTGTAACTCTGCCATACCTGCACAAAAACATCATTTTTGTCAGCGTACAGATCGGGAAAACCATAACCAACCACCAAAACCCAACTTCCAGCCATAAAACAGCACCAAAACCCCCTCATCTCCCAGGTCACAGTTTTCTGCTCTTTTCTGGACCAGGTCGCACTTTTTGCCCTGATACTTGCATCCTAGGTCGCACTTTTTGCCCCAAAAAGTGCGACCCGACCGTAGAGATGAAGGAGGGGCTGTTTCTGGGATTCTGGGCCCTAAACTGAAAATGTAATCCATCAAAATGCAAGAGAAAAGTTAGACCTCTTACCTGCAACTAACGGATCGCGATTCCAACGGTCGGTTTGTCCGCTACGTTCGCCGCAAGATTTAGGGCCTTCTCTCCTCTCTACATTCACCACAGCAACAATAGCAAATGAGTGATTTTGGAGGGAAAACTGCCTTATTAAAAGAGGACCCATGTTTCTTCTTTCGACTGCTGTGACCACACCGTAGCCCCGTTTGACGAACCGTCTACACCATTGGAAAGCTCTCACCAAGCCCTCAAATGAGTATCTGTCAGTTTTTTGAGATCTGATACTCCACTAGGACACATTTTGTCCAAGAAGGGTCACTTTACCCCTCCTCAAAATCGAATTTCCTCACTTACGACGCTTGTACTTGGGGCACCATTTTGCCCACTTACTTGTCCATGTTCGTGATGATTTTCGTCATGAGTCCCCACCTTGGACTCATGTTTTTATGGTCCCCCATTGGGCCTTTTACTATGTGGCAGCACCATCGAGTCGCCCTTGTTTAGAGCATCCAAGTTGAGTCATCATCGCATTCATGGAGTCTATCCCGAGTACCTTTGTACCCTACTATAGCCCTCCATCCTTCATTGCTTGGTCTCCCTCTTGTGTCGCATATTATGACCTTCAGTCCCACTGTCCCCAATCCCTTACGATATTGTGTCAGTCGCTGCCATGTCATTCATGCCCTTTATGCTCTAACAAGGGAAGTCGTCCATTCGCTACTCAGTCCTTTCCATTTCACCATCATCATTAGTGTCAGTCTGTCCGTCGCTCTACTTTTTTCTCTCGTGCCTTAGTTGAGGGTCTCTCATTGTCTCAACTATGGCGGACCTCCTTCTGTCGACATCAGCTCTTTCATTCCAGAAGCCAGGTCTAGAGGGCGGTGTACCTTGGTTCCAGCTTCCACTCTTGTTCGGTGCCTTGGATCAGGCAAAGGGATACCTCCTTTCCTTTTGGCTTGATTGTTTCTCCAGCTCTTTTCAGCATGATCGAGATTCGTATACTTGATGGTCCAGTGATCCAGCAGCAGCTCTTGATGATTCCCGGGCGTGTGTGAGATGTTTCAACCCTCATGAGGGGGTGGCCCTGCAGGTAGCCCCCCACATGCCCGGATGACCTCTTCTTCGCAACCTTCGATGCAGCTCCAGATATTTGATGATGTTGGCCATAGCCACTTGCAGCGCCTCTTTGATTTGCATGTATCAGTCAGATTTTGTGAGCCCTTCCCCACTTGCAGGGGGCATTTGGGTTGTATTTGTATCTCATGTACTCAGATATTATTGTACAAGTCCTGGCGGTTTTCCCAGGCACAGCATGTATATGGGATTCCTCATTGTATTTTTACCTGGCTCATGCTTATGCCAGCTGTACTTTATGGTTCGGTCCCTTGATTACTGGACACACTATTCTTTTGTACTTTGTCTCGGCGGGCATAGGTATGCCTCCCCCGCCGCCTTCAGCACAGGTACCCTCTCATAAAAAGAGACTTGTTGAACCTGCGAGTCTCGTCTCCTCAGGGTCTAGTCCTTCAACACACTATCTACCTTACATTTCTCTCTCTGACATCCCTTTTGTTGTCTAATGATTGTGTTCTTACAACGTACTTCGGTCATACGATTTGCTCCTGACACTCGCACGCTGGGGGGAAATCTGTTACACCATTTTTTGGTCATCTAACCTATTATCATTAGATGGACCCAAGTACACTATGTAAGACCAATTTTACCCTAAGTAAAATTGCTTTCACTATGTTAAAACAGGAAAACCCAAAAGGAAATATTAAACAAACCTATATTTGTTTGATTTTCCTCATGGAATAATTAATTAAACCATAATTTAATTATTATTCCCAGTCATGTTTAACCTAAAATCAAAGAAATTAATTAGATAAACCTTTATTTATCTTATTATTTTCTAGGAATAATTATTTAAATCTTATTTAGATAATATTCCTTGTTAAATATGACCAAATCACCCACAAATAATTAAATAAATCATTATTTATTTGATTATCTTCCAACCACTTCTTTAAAAAGATAAATAAATCATTTATTTATTTATTTTTGACTAATCAAGGGATTTGACCCAAGTCAAAGACCCTTTCCCTCCAACAAATATAATAAAGTATTCCATAAAAGGTGGATCTAGATTTGGTTAACATTATTTTAATCATGCACCAAGATCTAGAATGACCCAATATTTTGTTATAAATATGAGGGTTTTCCCCATCATTCTTCACCTTTTGTTGCCTATTAGATCACTGTGGATCTATACACTTGGTCTCATTTTTCATCATTTGCTCCCATTGAGCTTCATTTTTGCATTGGGTTTTCTACACCTACAAGAGAGAGAAAGCTTAGATCTGAAGTGCTGAGGACTACAAAGAACCCATCCCATTGAGGAGAGCTGGATACACCTTCTTGTTTTCCTCCCAGGTGCCCTGTAATATAAAAATTCCTTCAAAAAATCGTGTTTTTGTCTTGTCTGTTGGATGCATGGAGAAAACCCCTTTATTTTACCGCTTAATGTATTTCCATTTATAGATCCTGTGTTTTGGCAAACTATTTTCTCGTATAACTAATCGCATATCTCGAAGATATTACAAATCACTTTTGTTGTTAGGGCTAATAGTTATGCGTAGCTGGGGCGGTATCTTTTCGTACACTTCTCGACACTGGATTCATGGGCTAATGTACATTTTGGCTCCTAGGAATGGAATATCAATTTGTATTCAACAAACATTTTCAATAGGCTCATGGTGTCATCTCCTATAATGCTCCTGTGCCCTAGGATTTTTCGCTCGTGGTATTCCCTGCTTACTCATTTAATAACTAACTCTGAGTCTCCCCTTACGGTTATCCTACGGGCTCCTTTTTTTTTAACAGATTCAGACCCAGGATGAGAGCCTCGTATTCAACGACATTATTTGTGTATTTTAAATGCAGGCTATAGGCGCGGCTCTCAGCGTAGTCATTTTCTGTATTGTGTAACCATACCCCTGCCCCTGCAGTCCTTTTAGTATAGGACCCGTCAAAGCTCATTTCCTATAAGGGGTTATTCTCATGATTATCATTGTTTTCTCCCTTGCAGATGGGTCCGCCATTGTGTTGTGTTATAGGGTCTGTACTAGGCTGTGGATCACTTTGTTCTTTGTGAAATGTATGAGGTTTAGGGATCTGGCTAGATGGTTGTTTACGCTCTGTTTCTTGTTCAGTCGGAGTAAGGTCTCCACCGCATATCCTACAGGTTTCGTTGCGGTTTTCTTCTTCGTTGTCCTCTAAATCCGCAGGCACCTGTTATCTCTATACCTAGTATTTCCATAACTACCTTAGGCATTAGGTTGTGAGATTCTTCGAAATCATGCATTGCATTATGCAGGATCTTATCATGAACGTTGAGACTGATATAGAAAGGTGGAACTACCCCTTCCTGAAACTTCCCCTCTATCTTAGGTCCAAATAAGAGGGTAGGTTGATCATCATTCAAATTGACAGAGTCACCATTCTCACCTAAGTTCAAAGCTCTCAAAATCTGGCCTTTATATATGTCTTGGATGGCCAGCTTAGAAAGTGGGACAAAGATTTTAATTCTTGCAATCTCACTTAGAAATAATAAAGGGGACCGACTCGGGCACACTCATCTCTCGCTTTTTTCTGAGCCGTTTTTAGTGGTTAAATCAATGGACCGATTCTTATGTGCTAATGCTTTCAGGATAGCTTATCGTGGAGTACCAATCGTTATTAGTGGCCGCTAGCTGGTTTACCTTTGTGCACCAGTGTTTTTGTTGTCTTTTTCACTCTTTCCAACTCTCACCGTTGATTTGCTGTTTCAACAGCTTGCTTCTAGGAAGATTTCTTGTGTCTCTCTTGATTGTGGCCTCATAAGCTTTTGCAGTTTCCCTGTTCTTTTTGCTTCTAAGCTCATATTTCTCTGGCCCGCATCATGGCATTTTCAAATCTCATCTTAATTCTATCTCCAACCATTCCTCCTCCCAAATCCGTAGGGTGAAGGTCGGTCTCTTTCCTCAACAGCTATACTGAATATTCTATTTCGAACATATTTATTGTGTTTCCCTCAGACTCTTCTATGATTCCTTCATCTTCATCAAGAAAATTCTCTTGGAATGGGGGGATAACTTGTTGATCTGATTCTCTTTGTCTGTTGGGAGTGTTATTGTTTCTTCTAAAGTTTTGGTTCTGGTTTTGGTTTCTATTCTGGTTACTGACTGTGACAACCATTTTTTCCATCATTTTTTGTAACCTTTCCACATTTTTAGACAGCTTATCATAATTTTGGTCAGATGTGGAAGCTACGTTGTCATCCCTATATGTTACCCTTCTCTCAGATTTCAGTCTTGCTCTTTTCTCAATCAGGTTGGCTTCTATGTTCACTGCTCCTTTCTGCATGTCCTCCAATGTGTTGTATTCCTTTTCTCTAAGCTCATAGGCCATGTCAGCATCAAAACCCTCAGGGTATTTTTCTAGGGCCATGCCTTGTGGAGGTTTCATATGTGGAGGGAGAGCATTATAAATGTTGTTGAACCTCGTTGTGTAATCGTGAACACTCTCTCCTACGTTTTTCTTGAGGGTCATGTATTCCGCTAGGAGTTGGCGAGGATTTTCCCTAGTTTCCCATTTGTTTATGAAAGTCTGATACAAAGCTGGAAGATCGTTGATGTTGCCTGGAGATAGGCCCTTAAACCATTTCTTCACATCACCCCCTAAGCTTTGGGCAAAGATGCTCATTTTGACTGTATCATCATCAATTTCTATGTTGTCAAAAGAATCTTCCATCTTATCTACATGTTGTTGGGCTGTGATGGACTCTTTTGCAGTGAAGTGTGGAATCTTAGACTGATAATCGTTTGGTAAGGGTACTAGAGGCTGAGGTAAAACTAGAGGTGCATACCAAGCTGCCATGATGATGTTTTGATGAGGTAAAGGGTTAATTTGGGCAACTGGTATATGGGTGACAGGGATATTATGACCAGCAGAGAACTGATGAGCAGATCTAGGGTGACTGAGCCCCAAGTTTTGTATGAAATGTAAATCAGGAGGTGTAGATGGAGGGGTCTGTCTATTCCCAAGGTGTTTACCACCTTGCTGTGGTGAATCAGGAAGCTCAGGGTCTGGCTGGTCTAAGCCACTGAATGACCTAGTTCTAGATAAGCTGTTAGGTAGGTCTAGGTCAAGGTGAAAGTGTGATAGAGCTGTGAGATCTTCTGGTGTAGAATTAGCTCTATGGATGCGTTTAGAAAAAGTTGATCTTTTAGGTGTATGAGCTTCCTTGAGGATGCTCTCAGGGTTGTCAACTATCTCAGGTGGGTCTGGGTCTGGGTAAGCTCTTGTATGAATGGTTCTAGAAGCCATAATGTTGTTTCTGACCAAGCAACTTAACCCTACTTGTTATTTCTATTGTGGTTGATGTTGTAATGGAGGATGGTCTCCCAGTGGAGTCTAATGTGAACCAAGATAATCAGCAGGCCTACTGATCACCAGTGGAGTTTTTGAAACGTTTATGGTGTATTGGAGTCGCCAGGTGGAAGGTTTTAGGATGTTTTTGGAGGGTACACTGTCCACCACAGTGCTTATGAGATGTCCTCCTTCAAGGATTTCTTAAAAACACAGAAAAATCTAACCAGAGATTGACTGGGAGGGCATTTACCAGATATGTCACCTCTGAAAGAGTGTGAGATATGGAGGCTACCTGGCCCTTTCTAGAATCTGTCCAAGAGTATGGGAAAACACAACAAATGCTATAGAGGTTGATGTGAGAATAAAACTGTTTAACTTCCAACCTAACCAGAGATTATAGGTCTTTGAATGCTTAAGGATGTTTAAGGTGTAATGCACTCAGAATGTCCCCAGTGGAGTCGCCATTATGTTGGTGACGAGACTGGGAGACCGTTTCAATGTTTAGCAGTTGCAGGCATTCAGAAATTCCCCAGCGGAGTCGCCATTATGTTGGTGTTCCCATGTTTTGGCCAGATTGGCAAGACCAAAAGATGAGACAACATCAGAACCACTTTTAGACCTTAGGATCTAGCCCTCCTAGGTCCAAAGAGGCATCTCTCTAATTTTAGCAAAGGTTTATGTCTATGAAGCTTGAAGTTTAAGATGTTAGGCTAGTTATAGGCACAAGGTTTGTTTGTTTGATTTGTTTGTTTTGGTTGATGGTTATCAGGAAAGAAGAGTTCAATGTAAGACCAAGATGAGAAAAGAGGGATAAGGCAGAGGTGAAACATTCCAGGAAATATTCAAAACCATTGGGCAATGGAGTCAGGAAAGGATTTTCTTGCTACTCAATAGGCAGGCTTTCAATTGGGCTAGTCATCTGAAACTTGGGATCTTCAAGATGATTATGTGATATGGAAAGTAGGAGGGAGGAGATAACACAGATTTCAGAGCACAAAGTTACAGATCAGCAGGTCGTACAAGGATCCTAGTGGACAGGGCTCACACTAATCCCCAGTGTTCCTAAATCTTCCAACTGAATCTATAACAAGAAGCATCTAAGAACTGAATTCATTTAATTCATACATCAGAGAGCAGGAAATAACATCCACTACATTGGTTAAACCAACTGAAAACATTCCTTAGATAATACATTCAGAAGAGAAACATAAATGGCAAGGAGAGCAGGAACATAGGGTACCTAACAAGGGTAAATCCTATGCCAAATTTCTGATGCAAGCCAGTAGAAATGAAATGAAATGAATGTAAACATAGAGATAGGAAAACATCACCACTGCTTCAGATCAGGATCCAAAGAAATGTGCTTGTCATATTAAATAACAATACCAATCAAGTACAATATTTCCAATAGCTGAATACTCAGTCTGAAAACATATCCTTCAACCTATCTTACAATATTTACAAAGAGACTGTCTCTCAAAGAAACTACTTGCAGTTCTCTGATAACTGATCAACAACCATTACAATGAGTTCTTCATGAATTTATAGCTTCGGAGGAGCAGTGGAGGTAGGTGGAGAACTAAATGCAGTATTAAACTTCTGAAAAGAAAGAGGGCCGAAGCCCATTCTGCCTGAATGCTGAGTATTTCATTTATGTCACCCCTTGGATGAAAGAATGGTCTTCTTCTAGTTCTATTTATTTCTGATATGACTTTGATGCATTTTGGCTGCAATACTCTTTGTACTTCTGGGGAAATAAACAAATGATAAACAATCGCTGAGAAGTTTGCCACATAAATGCTCTGGTGGCTTTGAATTGCTGTCAGGGGGGAATTTCTTCAGGGACACGGTATCGAATAAAGACTGTATGAGCACCCTGTACCTTATGAAGAAAAACATTCTGCTGGCGAATAAACCCTGATGTTATCTTTACTGCGCACAAGACCCTCTTCTCGATCCTCGGGGTCTTCAAACTGGTACTTTGCCTCTCAAACCACTGCATAGGGTTCAAAAATCTTCATTGGTGTGCCTTAAGCTCTTTGTTGTTCCATTTATATCCCTGTCGGAGAAAACTGCGCTTTTAATGGCCCCGGGGAAGATTGTACAGATTTCTCGATCCAGTTCTTTAAATGCAGTCATGTCCATAACCTTCCTGGGTTTGGCCTCACTGATTTAATCTCTGCATCTGATCTTTTCTACGTTCTCTGTCACTGTCACAGAGACTGAGAAATTCGGCGGTTTCCTACGGCTCATAACCTTGCAAAACACGCAACTTGTTAAGAAAACAATGGAGGGGTGGCGGATGATGTGGATGGTAGTGGAACTGCGAAGGAATGGTGGAAAACACTGTGGAACGGTGGAAGAAAGAGATGGCGCAGGTTGGTGGAATGCGGAACAATTATACGTGAAAACCTTAATAAACCCGACCTTTGAACAAATATATGGAACAGGAGGGCGAATGTACGGTGAGACACGTGGAGGCGACGTGGCGGGACCGGGTAACAGTGGAATAGTCAACAATGGGAGACAATCAGGACCGTCAGATCTGGGAGAAGATCGACGGTGGGGGACACGGCGGAGGGCAGTGGAACAGTGGGCCAGGGGTACGGAGGCTATGGTTAAATCGTGGGCGTCTCAGAGGAGCGACAGCCGTTGGATGGGCGCTGACAGATCGGACGGATATTATACATATCGCTTCGTGACTTGAGTTGAAAGTTAATGCGCGATGGAGGGTGGTTTCAGGGCCGTACGCGGGGACACGTGGCAGAAGGTGTATGGAAGCGCTGGGTCATCAAGAAAAACCACCCACCGCGCAAAGGCGGTGCGATAGAAACCGGGTTGTTTTCTGAATAGCGTGCGGCGGGGACCACAGGGGCGGATGCGTTCTGAACCGTCAGATCACAATTTAAATGGATCTATGATTTTCCGTCAAGTTATAACTGGGAGAACACAAAAGGTTGCGGTCAACGAACACCGTCCGATCAATAAGATCAACGGCCGATGTTGCACCCAATTAACATTGGAGATAGCACTTTCTGCCGGCGGTGGTTCTATCGATCACATGGGGGGAAAAGGTGCGGGCTAGGTCGAAGAGGGTCAAGCCCTATTATAATGTGGAAAATGGGTTTTTAGGCCATTTTAATGCATTTTGAAGCCTCTAAAGGGTAACGATAGGGAGATAAAGGGGAAATTGGGGAAAACTTGGGATGGAAAGGGGATTTTGCGAAGGGGAAGAGAGGGGCGACATGGAGAGTTTTCCAGAGGGAAATTTATCAAAGGCAAAGGCTTAAGAGACCTCAAGGATGATGTGTCTTCAGGGAGATGCATTCCTTGAGGGACCTGAACAAATTTAGCCCCTCGATTTGCTTTGTCAAAAATTTATAGGGGGCTAACACAAACCCATTAGACCATTCTTTAACCTATTCCATGTACTTGACTTATGACTATTAGTCTTAGCCACAATACATGACTCAAGAATGTATCTCTAAGATGTTTATCCAATCCACTATTCTCCTTATCTATGTCCATGTACTTGACTTACAGCTGTTATTCCTAGACATAATACATGACACAAGGAGAACTAGGTGTCCAACCTCACTCCCTCTCAACCTCGGGAGGAGAAATCCACAAGCTCAAGCTTTTCTGAAATTACTCATACTTCCCTTACATCAACTACATGTTAGATATATTGTAACTCTCGACTCCTATCCGCATCACATATTAAATATTAATGTGCTTTTACCTTTCGAGAGACCACATTTTTTCTCGTCAATCTTCATACAACGTATTACAAACTATCACGGTCGAATCTAGCACACCATCAAATGGTTCATTAAACATCTCTTAGAGACAAACTTCTTCACATATAATTGCACAAACTATCATATATTTTTTCCTCTATATTTCTCAATTTGACATAATATTGCTCCATTTTCTTCTAATAAATCATAGAAATGATCCAGGGGATACCGGTGGCCACCCACCTATTCCATTTGGACCCGCACCATCACGCTTCTTTCATTTTTTTCACTATCAAGACAAGTTACTATTTTTTAGCAAGTTGCTCTGCTCCTAAAATTTTAGAGCCGTTTGGAGGCCCTAATGAGCCACGTGGATATTGGTAGCCACCCACATATTCAATTTTAACCCCCCACCATCATCCCTTTCGCTTTTTCAGCTAGCACAACTTACTATTTTTAGCAGCTTTTTCGAGTCCCGAACTTCCGGGAGCCGCTTTTGAGGCCCTCTAAACGACATTTTTTGGGAAAACCGGGAGCAACATGGGGCCATGGGAAAATGTTTCTCACACAAAAAAGTTGTACTCCTTGGATATATGTTTCTAACGAGGTATGATGCATGTCAAACGAAGATCGTATGCCAAAGCTACGCTCATCGGGAAGTTGAAACATCAATTTACCCAAACCAGGGCCCATAGTTTTGGCGCTTCATCTCCTACGGTTAGGTTTTTTGGATGTTTAGGGTTTTACATTATTTCTCAACAATAAATAGGCCTTCGAGCCTCATTGTAACACATTTCTAAGTGCATGTAGCGGCCACATATTTTCTCGTAGATAAGCTACCATCGCTCTAGCTAGTTTATTTACATTCTATCCGTAAAACATATTTCATTATTTGATATTAATTAAATGAAGTGTTATTTATGCTACTTTTTAACCATCGCCCTAGCTAGTTTATTTCCATTATGCTCGTAAACATATTTTAGTTATTTGATATTAATGAAATGAAGTATTATTTCCATTGCATCTCCGTGTTTATGTCTATTTTTAAATTTTATCGCGTTCCCTCGCACAAATCGAATCAAGGGTATCGGAGTGGTCTCGCTCTTTATTTGTTTTTTCTCGCATATCCCCAACGAGGTTAGGTATAAGGAGTTAGGGCTCAATCTAGTTGAGCCCTTGCAAGAGCAACCTCGCAAACCCTCGACGACCTCCCCATGGCGAAGAAAACAAATACGAGGGAGCAGAAGATCCTATCAAAATATTCCTCGTTCCCTCGCATAACCGGATTAGTGGTATCGTAGCGTGGCCTCGCTTTCTTTCTTTGTTTTTTCTTTGCATGTCCCCAATGAGGTTAGGGGTATAAGGAGTTAGGGCTTGATCTCGTTGAACCCTTGCAAGATCAGCCTCACAAACCCCGACGACCTCCCATGGCGTAAGAAAAGAAAGACGAGGGAGTAGGAGATCCTATCAAAATATTTCGAGGAGGCCCTCGAGAAACAAAGGAACTTGATGATGGATAAATTTTTCTCGCATTCTTCAACTACTGCCCACCTATGGCGCATCTACATCCAACAACCACTCTAGAGGTTCCACTCCCTTCAAGGCATAGGTAAACTTTTGACATTCCCGTATTTGAAGGCCACTAGATGTAGACGTCGTAGATAAATGGTTGAATTTGCTAGAAGAGTATTTCTCGGTCCATGATTTCTCCGACCGAGAAAATATTATTTTTTTACTTCAAAGCCGGCCCCCCATGTCAAAGACCGGTGGGAAACTTACTTTGAGTAAAAGGACGAGGGGGAACCCTCTCTCGTTCTCGTCGTATCCACTTGGAATTCAAATCCCGAGATGACATCAAGGAATAATATTACCCCCGTAGAGAGCTATGAGGACATGTACATCCAATGGACCATGTTGCAAAGAGAAAAGGGATCAAGATGTGCACAAATTGATGAATTTGTTCCATACCGCGTGACAAAGTTGGGTATTAAAGATTTAGAGAGACATTTGGTGCTCAAGTACCAAAGTTGTCTACACGTACACATTTAGGGAGGAAATGGAGTTCCTCAACATTACCTTGCTTGGAACGACTTATCGCTTATGCCGCCAAGGTTGAGCAGAAATTCTGCTGCAGAAGCGAGACTTTGGATCCGCAAATTCGAAGCGAAGGAAAGGCACCCCCGAACCATAGAATAAGGGGCAAGCACGAAAGTGTAATATCCCAAGTAGAAATAAAAAAACAATATAAAGCAACATAAACATGAAACTACAAAGAAATAGAGAGACATCATACATAGACCGAAAAATATGGAGAACGTTGAGCCATTTTATTATATAACCGAAAGTGAAATGAGTACAAAGGTGATCTGAATGATAGCACCTTGGCTCGCACAAGGCAAGCTAGAGAAACTCTCTGTAAATGCTCTCGAATGGATGCTCTATCAATGACCGTGTTATCTCCAAAAAGGTTGTCGCTTCTACAGCCTGGATTGTTGTTGCTACCGGAATAAGATGACTCTTTGGGGTTTTTCCCCTACTCGTAAAAAATATGGGACTTTGGGAATGAGCTCTCACTCAATACCTGCAAATCTCTGTAAAGGGTTTCCGAATGGATGACCCTCTGAAAATCACCTCTATAGAGAAATCACATTGTCCCCGTGAAATATGCGTCGACCCTCGAAGATGTCTCCCGCAAATGATGGCCTCCTCCTCTAACAAAACGATGGAATAGCTAAGGGTTGATCCCTCCTCGTTATTCCGAGCTAAATCCCTAGATAAATCTCAACTCCCGCACTACCTCATCCAAGAACTATGTGGTCCCTCCTCAAGACCGCGCCGCCCAAGCAAGTGTGTAATCCCCGTTGTAGATGCTATGGTTCCCACCTAAAAAATCCAATGATAGAACTCCTCACCCGAGCAGCACTCGAAGTCCCCCCGGGTTGAGGTTGGGATCCGCACTCGGAGACACCTCGGTGTGCTAAACACTTGCATACTTTGCTCAACAAAGAAAAAAGCATTCTCAATGTCAATAGAAAAAACAAGATGCATAATTGAATGAGAAAATTAAGGGCCTCTCTCCCACTTTATTATTGGAGTGCCTTTCTCTCCCATAGGCCCCCACCAAAATCGCGCCGTCCCTCTTGGCCACATTGTCTATCCACCTCTATGCCGCCTAGGACCCACGATGCCCACGCCGCCACTATCTCCATGTAGTCACTTCGACCCTTGGGCCCCACGATGTTAATTCAAGGTGCTCAAGTGACTTTAGGAAGTGTTTTATTTCCCCTAAGTGTGAGTTGAGTGTCTCCTAACCCACTTTATTTACGACTTTAATTTTTTATAAAGTAAAATAGCCAAAAAATTAATATTACCAATTTGTTGTCGCTAATTGGGAATATTACAGGGCCTCCCCGCCAAAAAATTTTTCTTGTCCTCAAGTAAATCGCAATGATGGATATCGCAAAATATTCTCACTCTCCCAAGTGGCATCCTCATCCCAGAGATGTTCCTCCACCTTACCAAATACTCCCTTACCGTCCCGCTTCCATAGTTGTCTCTCTCCCGGATATCTATGATAGCCCTCCGGTTGTAGCACCAAATGCCCCCTCATCATCTCTGTGGGTGGAAGCTCTTCTGTAGCGATCACCTATTTTCCCATGCCTTTTTCTATGAAAGATACATGGAAGATATTATGGGTCCCGCTACCTATGGGCAACTCCAACTCATATGCAACCTCCCCGATCCCTCGCGTACCACCCCCCGTAGGGTCCATATAAGCGAGGCTTGAGCTTCTCTACCCCCTTCTCGCTTCGGGGCAGTGGACCGCTCGTGATGGTCGGGCCGTAGGTAGACAAAGTCCCCTACCTCAAATCGCTCAACTCGTCCCTCTATCATAGCATAGAGTTTTTTCTGATTTTGTGTTGTAGCTAAGTTGTCCTCGAGGGCCCAGTAGTATATCCCCGACTCTCCCGGATCCAGCCTTTGGCCATGGGGGCCTTACTAGCACCAAACATCACATCGTAAAAAAGACAAAGCATGGTATCCGTATAAAGCATAAAATGGAGAGATACCAATGGACATGTGATACGTCGTGTTGTAGCAAAGATTTCCCCCAAGTGAAAACCATCGTAACCATGCCTTCCCGGTGCCCCGTCACATAGTTTTGCAAGCAGCCCTCCACCCACTTGTTCACTATCTCTCGTCTACCCATACGTCTAGGGGTGGTAATTGGTGCTCTGAGTCAACTCTATACCCACCAACCGAAAGAGCTCTTGCCAAAAGATGCCCATGAAACAACTTGTCCTAGTCACCGACAATGGTCTTTGAAGACCATGCAACCTAAAAAACATCCCCCTGAAAAACAACTCAACCACGTGAGTCGTAGTAGCACCGTGATGATATGGAAAATAAGTGTGCGTACTTTTGTCATTTGATCAATGACTACAAAGATACAGATCCTTACTCTTGCACCGCGGGCAACCATGTGATGAAATCCATCGATATGCTCTCCCATTTCCCTCTCGGAATGGGAAGAGGGCCGTAGTAACCCCGTTGGATGGATCATCTCCCCTTGTTCCGCTGACATACTTTGCACTCTTGACATGCTCGGAGTACGTCCTCCTTGAGGCCCTTCCAAGAGAACCTCTCTCTCGATGGCCCTTAGAGTTTGGTGAACCCCTAGTGGCCTAATAGTGGTGACTCATGTGAGGCATGTAGCACCTTCTCCTTGAGCCGAGAACCCCCAATCAAGAATATCCAAACTCAAGTATATCACCTCATCCATCACCCTATACCTATCATCCGTGACATGTCCGTCCAATATCTCATAGGAAAAACCGTCTTTGGAGTACTCTACCAAAGAACTAAGCCCTCCAATCCATGTCTAAACTCATGAAGGACAACACCGTTAGTTTGCGTGATAGTAGCATTAGCCACCACATTGTTCTTCCCTTTGACATACTCAATGTCAAAATCTTATGCCTAGATCTTGTTGACCCACTTCGTTGTCTCTCCGAAAGAATCGCTTTCTACTCTAAAAATAACCAAAGGTCGTTGTGGCCGCCCTCACCCCCGAACTCCGTTCCCTCACCAAGCATCGTCGAAACTTGGCTAGTGCATGCATAATAGCCAAAGCATCTCCTTGTCGTATATGGGATAAAACCTCTCATGTGGCAATATCTTCCTACTCTCAAAAGCTATGGGGTGGCCTCCCCGCATCAAAATTGCGCCTACCCCTCTCCCCGATGCATCACACTCAAGGAAAAAAAGTCAGCGTGAAATCCGAAAACACAAGAACTGGCAGCCTACTCATCATCTCCTCGAGCTTGTTAATGGCCCTCTACACCGTGTCTATCCAAGAGAATGCCCCTTCTTTGTAAGATCCGTGAGGGGTGCAGCAAGTTTGGAAAATCCCTTTGATGAACTTCTGGTAGTAGGTGCAAATGCCTACAAATCCCCAAATCTCCGTCACATTCTTTGGCTCGCCAATCCCGGGATAGCCCCGATCTTCTCCCCCGTGGACTCTCACTCCATCCACACCAATGATATTCCCTAGATAGAGCATCTCCGTCAATCCAAAAATCACACTTGGAGAGCTTAGCATATAAATTCCACTCCTCCAATATGTGCAACACAACCCTCAATGTGTCGTCAAGTGATCCTCCCATGTCCGGTTGTATATCAAGATGTCATCAAAGAATACCAACACAAACTTCCTTAGTTTACCACGTAATATGTGGTTCATGCAGATCGAAAGGTGGTCGGTGCATTGGTTAGCACAAAGGGAATCACTAAGAAATCGAAGTGACCATAATGACATCCGAAAGCGGTCTTGGGAACAACCTCGGTCCCTCACGCGAACTGTGGTACTTGGATCTCAAATCAATATTCAAAAAGAACTTCAATCCTCCTCAATTCATCCATCACCTCATTTATCCATGGAATGGGGTATCGGTTCTTCATGGTCTTTTTGTTAAGAGCTCCGATAGTCAATGCACATCCCTCGCAGTGCCATCCTTCTTCTTCACCAGAAAGATGTAAATAAGCAAAAATGGGCTAGTGTTAGGACCGATGTGCCCTGATGCTACAGAGCTCATGAATGGCCCTCTCAATCTCAACCCGTAGAGACCTTAGGATGCCTATAGGGTGTAGTGATCACCGCCTAGATGCCCTTCTCCACCCTCGACGGTGTGCTCAAATGCCCGATCCGGTGGTCGCCCCCGGTGGTATATCTTCGAAAATCGTGGCATATATGTCTAAGATGGACCGCACATCTAGGTGTACGTCCTCGCCCGTAGAACCTACTTTCGAAACATGCAGCTCCACTACCCACTCTATATCTCTCTTCCTAAGTCTTCCTCCATCCTGTGTGCTAAACCGTCTCGTGGCGATAAGTGTGCATGCCCCGAATCATCTCGTGATTCCCCGTCTTCCCGTCCATCCACTCCATCTCCAAGGTCTTCCAATCTATAGTGACCTTCCCCGCCGTGATAAACCACCGCACTCCCAAGATCACGTTGGTGTCTGCACGTCCACCACAAAGAAATGATCCGTCGCAGTGTAAGTCCCCCATAGTCACCGCCAAGGCCGGCACATTCTCGGAACACCGCATGGTTTTGGCACCCGGACCCGCATCGAAAATCCATCAAAGCCCTCTCGTTGGTATGCTCCTTCGCTCTACCAACCGTGCATCAATGAAATTGTGGGTAGCCCCACTATCCACTAATACCGAAACACATTGTCCCCCGCACAAGACTTTCGACACGTAGTGTCGAGTATTTGGGAACCCCTCACAAAGAAGCAAGAACTCCCCACAGAGTGAAAAATGATGCACCTCCCTCTCCCCGGTTGTGGAGGTGGCGTATGATCTCCTCTCCGTATCGCACCGCTACCTCCTCGCCTCCATCTCCTCATACTCATCCTCTTCTCGACGCCGGGAGAAAATCTCGATATAGTGTGTCTTCCCCGTGGCACAATGATGTCCAAGTGCCCATGGCTCCCGGCATGTGAAGCATAGCCTCTTCCAAACTTCGTATCTCTCTTGGTATCATCATCCAAAGGCCCTCGCCCTATTTCCCTTTGAGGCGTAACCCTCGTGTCCTTCCCCTTCAACCGAAATGTCGGTCTCGGGGGAAAGGAGCTCTGGGTCCCCGGGTAGGGAATCCCGCAAATACCGTTCCTCCCAACTACGTCATGAAGTGTAGCTAGCCTCATCAATCTAACTAACCCCCCGAAGTGGTTCTTCCAATCCAATGATGAACATGTAAATAAACTCCGTCGAAGACAAGTCAAGCACCATCACGAGAGAGTCTCAAAAACTTAGAAATGTATGTGTCCCGGGGACTCCCGCAAGATACTTGAGCTTAGTCGCTCAACAAAGTGCTCCTCCCGGATCCCTCCGATCAAACCACTCTATCACCTCCTTGTAAACTCAACATATTTTTTTCACCCTTGAGTGCCCCAACATGGCTATCCCATGGAACCACCAATCATGGGCCTCACCCTCCGGTGCAAGAGTCGCCACCTCGATGGCCTCTACCTCGCTATCTCGATTGAGCCGGAAGTAGATATCCAACTTCTCCACCCAAGCCTTTGTCGAACACTTGGAGGATCCATCAAATGTCAGCAAGTAAAATCTGCCCACCGTAAATTGTAAATCCCCATCCCGTGTGTATCCGGCCCCTCTCGTTATGGTTGTGGGGTTTTTTTGTCCTTATTGAGCCGCACAAAGTCATGAAAAGTGAGAGCCTCACCAAACTCTCGCCTCGTAGGACTAATACTTGGAAAAATAATCCCCCATGTGAACCAACTCCTATTCCCGAGGTTCTCTTGCCCCCATGCCTCGTAGCTAGAAATGTAGGCATCGTGGAACATGGGGGGAGTTAGTGATACCATCTGCTACGCTCGTGAGGTGCTCTTGCAAGTGATGGGATGTGCTCTGACCCTTTCTTCCTGTGGAAACCCCTTGGGGTTTCACGCTATCTATGATCTGCATTGAACTTTTGTCTCATCTCCTCTATCCTTCTTGAAAACTTCTACACGTACTTCGAGGAGGAGTTCCCCGAACTCCTTCCCTTCATCTTTATGCTCCGCTCATGGGTTCTTCCTCTTTCCGTATCTACTACCGGAATGCGCTCACCTTCTCCAAAAAGTGGCCCTCAAGCTCGCCTCTCTCGGTCCTTATACCTCCTACCCCGAGAAGTGATGTATGGTTTTCCCAGCCGGTGTCATAGACAACTGCTCCCACAGTCGAGCCAAGTCTATGAGCTTCGATACCACCGTAATATTCCAAGTAGAAATAAATGTAGAATATAAAGCAACATAAACATGAACCTACAACAAATAGAGAGACATTATACATAGACTACAAAATATGGAGAATGGTGAGCCATTTTAATATATAACTAAAAATGAAATGAGTACAAAGGTGATCGTAATGATAGCACCTTGGCTCGCACAAGGCAAGCTAGAGAAACTCTCGTAAATTCTCTTGGAATGATTGTTGTATCAATGATTGTGTTATCTCCAAAAAGGTTGTTGTTTCTACCGCCGAATCGTTGCTCGCTATCGAATAAGATGACTCTTTGGGGCTATTCTCGCTTTAGAAAAATATGGGACTTTGGGAATGAGCTCCCTCACTCAATACCCAAAAAAGCCCGTAAAGGGTTTCTAGAATGGATGACCCCGTAAAATCACCTCTCTAGAGAAATCACATTGTCCCCCGTGAAATACGCTCGCCCTCGAAGATGTCTCTACAAATAAGGTCCTCCTCCTCTCGAAAAAATGATGGAATATCTAAGGGCTTATCCCTCCTCACTATTCCAGGATGAATCCCTCGGATAAATCTTAGCTCCCCGACACTACCTCCTCCAAGAAGTGTAATCCCCGTTGTAGATGCTATGGCTCCCACCGAAAATCCAATGATAGAACTCCTCACCCAAGCAGTGCACTTGAAGTCCCCCGTCGAGGTTGGGATCTCCGCCGGAAGACACCCGATGTGCTAAACAACACTTGTAAACTTTTCTCAACAACAAAAGCATGCTCAATGTCAATAGAAAAAACAAGATGCATAATCGAATGAGAAAATTAAGGGCCTATCTCCCTCTTTATGCTCGAGTTCCTTTTCTCCCCTAGGCCCCACCAAACCGTGACGTCCCTCTTGGCCACGTTGTCCATCCACCTCCGCACCGCCTAGGACCCATGCTACCCATGCCGCCATTATCCCCACGCAAATACTTCGACCCCTTAGGCCCCACGATGTTAATTAAAGGTGCTCAAGTGAATTTAGGAAGTCTTTTTATTTCCCTAAGTGTGAATTGAGTGTCTCCTAACCCACTTTATTTACTCGACTTTAACTTTATAAAGTAAAATAGCCAAAAATTAATATTACCAATTAGTTGCTGCTAATTGGGAATATTACACAAAGCGTGGGTGACTCGTAACACCACCACAAATCCAAAGAAGGACAGGGGAAGTGGTGTGAATTTCTAATAGCCCCACTCACAATACAAATGAGTGTCTGGGCCAAACAAATACTGGTGGTCGAACCGAAGGCACCCGAATCCGATGCATGTTATGATCTTGAGCCGTAACTAGACAAGGGATATGACAAAGGGAAGCAGCATCATTGATGCGGACCCTAGTTTCATTGTTGCCACCACCAAGCTCCAAAGGGAGGATCCCGAGCATCCGTAGAGGATTGAGAACAACTCTTCCTTTCGCAGACATGTGGGTGAAGGGTTCTCCACCGCAATTTATTGTCAATAATGGAAGCCAAAAAGAACCCTCATTTCAGCAGATGTCATGAAGCATCTTGGCCTACCGACCATAGCACACCCACGCACCAGTATACCATCCCGAGTGGGTTCACCCATGGATAGATCTTCGTGTCTCGCTGCAGATGCCGCCTTCCGTACAAAATCAAGCCATTCACGGATGAGATATTGTGTGATGTTGCTCCTCTTGATGTAGATGATGTATTATTGGGCCAAACATACTTGTGGAGGTGACATGTCGTGTATGAATCTAGGCCTCGTGTTATCATTATTACTTTGGGAAATAATCTAGTACGAGATATCAAGGTAGTACCGCTCCCTTCCATCTCTTTTACTACCGCAAAACAACGCAATAAGATTTTTTCCCAAACAAGGAAATTTATTTGCATTACCATTTGACCACGATGAAATAAGAAGATTGTGGCCATAGCCTCCAAATAGGGCTCCCCTACACAAAGAATACAGATGGACAAAGGCGAGGAGGAATACAAATACATTTTCTCCTCACCCATAGAGGTTCCTCTACACCGTCCGGATAAGCACTTCATTGATATGACCCCCCGGCGCACCACCTCCCGATATTTCCATAACTCATGCGATTACATAGACATAATCCACACATTTACCGTATAAGGAAACCAAATTTATTGAGCGCATCCAACACGTCCGCCACAGATAGTCCACGACATCTTGGACAAATCCAATCCCAAGTTCACCGTAATTTGCCTCTCATGGAGGAACTTAACGCAATGGGGACCATTGCTTCCCTAAGGAGGGAGGAATGATCCAGTGGATATTGGTGGCCACCCACCTGTTCCATTTGGATCTCGCACCATCGCTTCTTTCATTTTTTTCACTATCAACACAACTTACTATTTTTTAGCAGTGTTGTCGATTCCCGAAATTTTGGAGCCATTTAGAGGCCCTAATGAGCCACGTCGATATTGGTGAACACCCACCTATTCCATTTGAAACCCCCACCATTGGTTCTTTTTGTTTTTTTTAGTTTCGTGACAACTTACTATTTTTAGCAGCTGGTCCCGAACTTCCTGAGCCATTTTGAGGCCCTAAATGACATTTTTTTGGGAAAACCAGAGCAACATGGGTCCATGGATTGATATTTCTCACACCAAAATTTTTTACTCCTTGGATATATCTTTTTAACAAGATATGATGTGTGTCAAGCGGAGATCATATGCCAAAGTTACGTCCCCAGAAGTTGAAACACCAATTTACCCAAACAGGGACCATAGTTTTGGCACTTCATCTCCTACGGTTAGGTTTTTTGGATGTTTAGGGTTTTACATTGTTTCTAAATAATAAATAGGCCTTTGAGCCTCATTGTAACACAATTCAAAGGCATGTAGCCGCCACATCTCTTCTCAGCAGATAAGCTACCATCACCCTAGCTAGTTTATTTCCATTTTTTGTCTCGTAAACATATTTCAGCTTATTTGATATTAATGGAATGAAGTATTATTTCCGCTCGATTTTTTTACCATCGCCCTAGCTAGTTTATTTCCATTCTGTCTCGTAAACATATTTCAGTTATTTGATATTAATGAAATGAAGTATTATTTCCACTACATCTCTCGTGTTTTTTGTCTATTTCTATATTTTATCATGCTCTCGCATAAATCCGAATCAAGAAAAATCCCAAGAAGAGACAAAAACTAGTAGTACTTCTTCCATTGTCAACACTTCCATCCTTAAGTCTCAAGTAGTAGTGTGTCAATCCAATATTCTTCATGTCAATTTCTGCTCCCAAATTTCTCTAAATGCAACATCTTTTCCTTTGACTATCATCAAAAACCAAATCATAATATCATTCTTTCTCTCAATAAATTTATAGCCGCAAGGCATTCTTCAATCATGAGGTGCTCTCAAAATCCATGGGTAACTCTTCCAACTCGAGAAAAACGTCTTATCATGATCCTCTCCTCTTATTGGGAGAACCATCTTGCTTTCATTTTTCCATCTAATTCGTGTTATATCTTGCATATTTCAAAATGTTTGCTCCTCTTGTATTCAAGAACATATGATACCATGGATAATCTGATTTCGATAACAATAACATCCTCTTGATTTACTATGTTATTCCATTTCCTTTACAATGCGTAAAAAAGACTAGACAACCCTTATCATTGCAAACTTTATTAGAAGGCTATAGAAGCACAAACATAATTAAGAAAAAATACATAGGCAAGATACTATCCAAATATAAAGACAATAGAAACAAAGTAGTAACTAAAGAAAGGTGATGCATAGTACATATCTTTTTGAGAAGAGTCAAATCCCTCTTAATATTGGACCTTTTGTAATTTTCACCAATTTTTTCCTCACATCAACATGATGTCATTTTTTTTCATTCTCAAGAGCTAGGGCTTATTCTTAAAGCGTAAAATGATTAGTCCTATGGTTTTCTTAGTTCATACTTTTGCTAAGGTTTACTATAAAAAACTCCGGTCAAAATCCATGTAATAAAGTTAACAAAAGAAAAATAATAACCATGGTAATGGGACACGTATTCCAAGCAAAAAATTTGGGAAAAAAATAGTGACTGGGGATCATTTGTGATTAATTAATGGATATGGAAATTGGCAAAGGCAATGGCAAAGGATTTGGAAAGGAAAAGTTGCATTTATTGGCAATTTATCTATGAAAATAATGTAAAATAAGAGAAAAGGAATGTGAAAGGTCACAGAGTTGCATGTGAGGAGGAAAATGAAGAAAATAGAGGCCTCATTGATAAAAAAGGCTTATGAGGACTCGCCATAGCCTTTTTGTTAGTTCGGTTTTGGAGCTCTCATTTTATTCTCTCTCTCCCATACTCTTAGATAATTACATTTTCTTGGAGAACCCTTGGAGGAGTATGGCATATTTGGGATTTGGAGAAAGAAGGAAAAAGGAAGAGTAGGAAAGAGCAAGAGGACATCAAGATCAGTAGCTACAACATTTTTTTTCCCCGTAGGTATCGAGTTGCATGTATGATTTCCTTGCTAGTTTTAGCATGCATGGAACATGGATGTGGTTTATTGGTCATGATTTTTTCATTGGCATAGATTATTTCCTGGATTAACGATGGTTTTTCCTTGCCTTTCCATTTTGTGGATAGCCATCTTTTTATGTGTTTCTTTCCTTTTTGTTTCGGTTTTTTTCTCATGTTCCTCATGGTTTTGGGTTGAGTTACTAGTTCCTTGAAGCCTTGGTTGGAAAAAATGCTCTGGAAACCCTATAACAGACTTGGGTTGAGTTACTAGTCCCGGAAGCCATGGTTGGACAAACGCTTTGGAATCCTTTGGTGGGTTGAGTTACTAGTCCTAGAATCCCCGGTTAGACAAACGCCCTCGGAAGCTCGATAGAAGTTGTGGGTTGATTTACTAGTCCCCGGAAGCCCTAGATAGCTTTGGTAGAGACCGATCTAGTGATGGTTAGTGATGTCTAACCGTGAGATGGAATAATTGGTTGAGGGTTAAGGTGGCTTTACCTCTAGATGCCCTAGTTTCGTTTTTGGTTGATTTGTTTCGTGATATCCCACATTCACGCTCGGGAATATGGCATGATGGTGATTGGCTAAAATAAAGACTTGGTTCATCCCAATCTATGGCTCTGATGGTTCATGGAAGTCCCAAACCCGGGTTGCATTTTTTCATATGTAAATAGGGATCTTTCCTCTTGTATTGTATGGGTAAATTTAATTGTTGTTATGTGGTTTATATGGTTGTTATATACTTGTTATTTATGTTGTTTATATGTTGGTTATGAGTATGTTTTATGAAAATAATAATGTATGCCTATCATAATGTTTTGATTAGAAAATGAATTAAAAATGAATATATTACCTAATAGATGATAATGTAGCTATTTTGATAAGGCGTCAATGTTGATTAAATATTATGAGATAAGTACGAGACCCCTATGCTCGTATATGGTGTTATGACTTGTAGAATGCATATTTGTGACATGTTTAACAAAATGTCCATCATGGATAGTAGGGTTTCGACCAATTCCTTGATCAAATGTTTGTATTAGTAGCCTTGTTCCAATGTTATTTATCATTTCCCAAAGATTTCATGAATTTTTGGGCAAGTGGCTTTAGTCCTAGCCTTGAAAAAAGTGGCACAAAAATATAGGGTTGTTGGCTTAGAACTAGCTAAAAAATTTCCCACAAACTATTGGCATGCCTTTTTGTGGGAGTGACTAGAGGGCTTATTACACTAAAATTTGTCACCGTGATCGTCAATTCGTATATCTCGCCATCCGATGGTGTGTCTCAAGTGAATCCCATATAAAGCTTGAAGTAAAATAATACCAAGGAAAAAAGGAATTTTGGTTTTGATCGCTTAAAAACCATTTTTTAGCACCTCGCTCAATTTTCTTGAACAAAACCTATGCACTGCGCAGCTTTTCTTGAACAAAGAGTGTGTAGGTATGTTCATGCACGTAAAATAAAAAAATTAAATTCTCGAAGCTTTGTTTGAGGAATATTATCCAAAATTAGAAACCTTGAACCACTACATACCCGTGCCTCATCCCTTGGTATAAGGAACTAATCTCCTTTTCTCAAGGATCATATCCCTTGAGAAGTGGAACTAGAAACCTCCTCATCCTTCCTATAAATTCAAAGATAGGAATGGGAGGCTAGGGGGAGACTTGGATTGGTAAACTCATGTCGTTGGTTTTGGGTTTGAAGAGCTTGTCATCAAGGGAAGGAAAGGATACCATTGGAAGAGGCTTGTGACATCAAGGCACCAGTGTTGTAACCTTCTTTTCCATTTTTATTTTAATACAAAGTAATTGTTCTTTCCTAATTGCATCTATTTTGATGTTATTTGTGGGATTCCTTGATCACTCACATGGTTTATAACCGATTATTGATTCATTTATATGTTGTATGTTAGACTAAGTATTTCATTTACTTTTTTCTTTTATATGCGAGATGTTTTGATCCCTTTGAATTTTTTTTTCTATGAAAATCTCCTTTGGTGCATCATGGAGAAGTTGTGGAAAGCATTTAGAGATACCGTAAAGCATTGAGGAAAATATGGTTGTGTAAATCACCGAAAGGACTTCTACAAGAACTTTGTTAATAGATAAGTGATATTTCGCATACTACATGTTTCATGTTTCATTTATAGAGCTAAGGAAAGTGCCATTGTTTTGTCTATTTGTTTCTAGTTACTCATTGGAGTACTAGGGAGATCGCTCTTGTCCACAAGAGGGATTAATCTTGGTAACATACGCCCCTCACCACATGAATGGATTTCCATGGGAGCGGTTAAGGGTCCATATCAAAGCAAACCGATGAGTTGTCTCATGGGTTGGTCACCTAGAAGGGTTGGTTGGCTCCCTCGAAGGATATGTTACATGTGTGGAAGTTTTGATTGGTCTTGTCATGTTGGTTCCACTTCCTTAACCGTACTTGGGGAGTTGAATCATATCATAGTAACTCTTCATCACATTTTTTACATGGGTGGAAAAGTTATCTTGGGTAAATGTGGGAGGAGGCGATACATTTAAACCCTAGATGCTTCAAGATCCAAAATCTTCAAAACCTCGCCATATTCCATATTTGCAAGTTCTACAAGCATACTAATGTGTTATTTATATACCTTAGAATTTTCATTAGAACAGTATCGACTATATCAATTATTTCTAATGTCCACAAGAGAGAGAAGACACAAAATAGTATACTCCTTTTGATGAATTATGAAATGAACTTGTATCCTATTGTTGAGGAGGTAAATCTCCTCTGCGGACAGAGGCGATCCCTACTAGCCCAGCAGGGGTCTAGCAACAATCAGGAAATGTTACAACGCAAGTTCCTAGTTATGAATGAAAAGACCAAAGATGGAGGCCTACCTGGAATCCAATGCTACGATCTGAAGAAGAGAGCATTCCCGTTCCTCGGCCTCGGCAGATCACGATCCTCCACGATCTCCGCGGATGGACACCTGCACATGCAAGAAACAAACAGATACAAGCATAAAATCTAGCATACGCAACTAAATATCAGTCAGAAAGGATACTACTCATATTAACATAATCGAAAACAGAGTGGAACCATAATCGTAATCATTCATTAAATAACAATCGAAAGAGATTACAACCAATGTTCTGACATCGTGGTCTCCTTCGGATGGGTCTCCAGTCATTCACGTCTCGCAAAGCTCGCCAGGGAAAGGGCAAACCTCTCCAGAGTCTCTCGACGATAGTCTCCTTACTTGAGTCGGCCTTAAGGGAAGAAAGAGGGCTCTTACGGCACCAAGGCTCTTGGGAATTTGGAGATTCAAAGCTTAGGCACTTCAAGACTAGCTTGCCATGGAATTGAGCAGGCTTTTATAGATGGGGAAGGAGGGAGTTGGGATCCCTATTATTGTGGGATTGGCCCTATCAACAAGGAAGGTTCCATGGGAGGTGGCAAACTACTTCCCTTCCATAGAACTCCCGCAGCCAAACCTCCCAACTCAAGATAGGCAATGGTTTCTGAGTTTTTTGAAACACAACTTCTGCCATCTTAATTCAAAAAACACTCCTTAAATTGGCTAGCGCGACTACTGCTCTGGGACAGAGCGCCAGTTGGCGTGGCCTCTTTGTAGGATTTTCCCCATTGGCACGAGTGATGAACTGTTTGCCCGCGCCAATGCAAAAGGAGATGTTTTCATGATTTTTTGCAAGGAGATGTCTTTAGGGCAATTGAAGCTCATGCTTAGAGGAATGCATTGATGATGTTTTCAAGACATGACAATGTTCACAGGTCACAAAATGGGTCCTCCATTGTGCGGGACGAGGAATGGTAGGAACGGTGACAAATTACTGTGTAACTGATGCCCCCTAAAGTATGAGGCCCGAGAGAGAGAGGGGTGAAATTATTTACGAGAACATGTTCAACTGAATCCCCACCGTCGGAAAACCTGTGTAGAAAAATACAACTGATATCTCAAGTACATGATATATATGTGGTATGGGCGTAGCCATCCGAAACAGAGTACACTATAATCCGGATCCAGGGTATGGGCGCAGCCATCCAGCGAGGATCAAACAAATAGACTCAGGTATGGTCGCAGCCATCCAATCGGCGAGTCATATACATAATGATAATAATCCACAATCGTAGCCTGGATTACAACAGACACAATTCAGGGTCTTGCGCTCCATCTCGACCCAAACAAAGTACAAGTTTGAGCATGCGAATATGTGAGCTGAAGTCGAACATGCAAGAACATCGTCTGATTACCAGCCAATGATGAAAGCTGTTAACAGACGCGAGAGGAACCACCAATAATGACAATGGTCCTCAAGGTACTACAGGTACAATCTACGGCGTGTGAATCAATGAGTTGGCGTCGAACACCTGCAGAATCACTCGATCGGAGGCCAATGATGAAAACCTCACGTCGAATGCGACGAACCTGCCATTGAGGCATGCAGGCTCCAAGGTACCATAAGGGAGTCTCTAGATCAACTTCCCGGATAATGAGCTGAAGTCGACAGGAAGTGACCTTGATCGAAGGTGGGCCATAATGTTTCCCACATCATCGACACGAGACAGAGGAACATGATGTTTTAGTTGTGAATCAGAATCGTATGAGAATCAGAGGAAGGTTGATATTTGCAGAGGCCAACTTCTCTTGAACATATAAACGGCACGACAGTGGACTTGGCAGTATTTGACATCAATGGATCAGAGGTCATGGTGACAAGGCAATGAGCAGAGGAGAGGTCAAAAAGGATTATCCAAACCCACGGAGGCAAAGTGAAGAAACGAGATGAGATGTCCCCAACCCGACACGAATGCAGACAAGTGCCATGTTCAAGAGCGACATACTGCCGACGACAACGACGATGGTTCCATTTTTCCCCCACCATTTATGGCGAGTACCCCAATTATTTTTGATAACAAGCTTGAAGGGGATACCATATGCTTGTAATATAAGTCCGCCCTTCGGGCGAATCCATCCTAGTGCATTTAACGAGTCCTAGGAAGGAGGAACTCGGAGAACGTCATTTCGACTGGATCCAATGTCATCAGGTTTTAACGAGTCTGACAAAGGGAGAACTCGGCGTCTTTTCATGTTTAGAGAGTTTGAAAAGACAGCAGAAAAGTAAACTCCACAGATCCCTTTTCGTGAATAGTTCCTCAGATCCGAAAAGGTAGAAAACAATATCCGAGAAAACCTCCTAGTCGCGATAGGCTAGGGTATTCCTTTTTCGTAATCAATCCATCCCAGCCCGAAAAAGGGGTAAACGTATACTGGGTAGATGTCGATTCGTGTCCAATTTAGCGAGATCGAAACGACAAGGGCCTCGGCAATCTTTTCATGTTTAGAGAGTCAGAAAAGAGCTGAAAGATGACTCCAAAGTGACTTTTTCGTGTGTTTACCAAGTCTAAAAAAGTATAAAATACAACTCGTTTCCATCGTTAAAGTCACAAAAACCTGCTGCTGCACATACCAAGCAAGCGTAAAACCCATTTTCGACATAACATATTAAAATACTAGATAAAAATGACTTTTTACAACTCATTTTATGTCAAAAAGTTATAAATATGCCAAATTGGTGAAAATAAAATTACATTTACTATTTACCTTGGTAAAAAGCAACAGTGATCCATTTGGAGCAGAAACTTCTGACGGCGATTGCGACAGATCCGGTTGACCATTCAGTTTCTCGTCTGCTACAGGTAAGAGGCGCTTCCCTGCTCTACATTTTTATCCATTTTTTAATAGTTTTCCTTTGTAAATCAGTTCTCTGTGGCCACTTTCGAAATTTTAGGGCCGCGCTCATTGGCGCGGGTATCGGGCACGGACCCGCGCCAATGGGCTCTTTTATACAAAGGGCTCGCGCCACGTGGCGCGAATGTTCACAAAACAGCCGCGCCAGTGGCCGAACCTAAAATTCCGCCTAAAAAATCGATATTTAAACCAAATTGCATGGAATTTGAGGCCTACCAGAGATCTAACTAAGGGTTTATGACCATATGGATGCAAGTAATCAAGCAAAATGGTGATTGAATGGAAAGAACGAGAGCATGGAGAAGAGGATGAACAGGCCATCCAAAGTGAGGCTTGCATGAATGCCCTCATAAACTGTGGGCTAAAGAAGTTCTTCCTTATACCCTGTCTACGAGCTCAGCCCGAGCTCCTCCAGTATTTGATCAGTATTTGGGATGAGCATGAACAAGTGTTCAGGTTGCGAGATCAGGTATTAGAGCTGGAGGTTTCTGATGTTTATTTTATCACCAGATTATCCCGCAGAGGTCCGATCCCTGTCTTGACTGGAAGCAGACCATCTGGGGAGAAGATGGAAGAAGTGATGGCACGAGTGTTCCGAGGGGCACAAATGGGATCAGGAAGCAAGAAGGTGGATATCCACACTATCCCCGATTTGGCATTGAGAGTTGTCCTACATACCATCACGCGGGCTGCAGGGTCGCAGGCACCGCATGAGGCCACAAAGGCCCAACTCCTGCTGGCCTCAGAATGCATGAGTCCCTTACTGTTCAACTGGGCAACAGCAGTAACGATAAATATGAAAACGCAGCTCACAAAATGCAAACAAGCTAAACTGAAACAGTTTGGCTATGGTTCCATCCTGGTATCGTTCATTCTGGAACGCTTACCAATATTCCAGGGCCAAGGGGCCTCAGTAGCAGATCCGATACCACGAGAGCCAAGAATGGCTCGCTGGGCAGCATTAATGCCCAGAGCTGGAGGCGGCCAACAGATGTCCTGGAGGCCGGAGTTCTTTAGGTGGTTACGGCGCCAGTTGATTGTAGTGGAAGACTGGCCCTATGCAGGAACTGACTTCACCGGAGACCCAGATCTCCCACTGCCAGAAGGAGATGACTGGGACGAGGAGTTGGGTAAGACCTCATGTTTTTGATTTTATGTTTTATGTTTTTTTTGTTAATACACATTCGTCCTAACACATTTTATATATGTATGCAGATGTGGGACCTGAGAGACCAGCTGGGATGTCTCCAATCTCACTGAGGACTCAACTCGCCCCTGATCCTCAGGGAGAGGGTACCGGAGGAGAGGAGTTGATCCAGAATCTCGAGGGCATTGCCCGAGGGATCCCGGACTATGCTCGGCTGGCGGACGTACCGATGGCATACCAGCGTCACATGGTGGGAGTTCCAAGTCGGATCCACCGAATCCTGAGACGCTTAGTGCGTGCAGTCACATGATATCATGAGCACCATGCGGATTAGCTCTTAGGATTTATACCACACCTATTTTTTGAGAGACGTATCGTCTCCGGATGTACTTAAGATGATTATGTATATTTTGACTTTTATGTGACACACTCTATGTAAACATTTCGATATCTATATATATGTGCATATCTATTTCTGGATGGATCTTTCTTTACATGTGATGATGATTTACAAATTGCGCAAATGTCTATCTAATACCAAATTTGCTACTACATCTGTTAATGTATTCAAATGCCTGGGTATATGATGATATGTAATGTAGCAAAATTTCTTTCCAGTAATCGAATACGTAGATACAGACATAAGATGGACGGGTTCCTTACCGAATAGTGTCTGTTCATTTGTAACACCACAAGTTGTGAATCTAGATACACGAGAAATTCACGGATACCAAGGTTTACTTCCTCGGTTAATAATTCTAACACAGCACTATATTCCCCGATGTTGTTCGTGGTACATCCTAGACACACTCCTTGCAAGTTGAACAACTCACCATCAGGATCATAGATTACCCAGGCTGCTGAAGACAGATTCCTGGTACTGCGGGAGGCACCATCCGCGAAACCAACAAATGGATGAATAGACATCTGCACAACCAGGAAGACCCGATCAGTAGAAAGATGTTTACAAAGCACACCACACTATACATGCACACAAATTAAAATCACACACCTATTTACACACACCACACCAAGAAATCACTTCAGGCATAGTACTTTTTGAGGTACAACCCATTTCTGGGCTGCGCCAGTGGAACTCCTTCATAATCTATAAGCTCATAGGCCCCGTTTTTCAAAACGCGTTTTACTATATAGGGCCCATGCCACACAGGCTGGAACTTACCAGCTCCAAGCTTGTCATGTGCTTGATCGTACAGGAGGATGAGGTCTCCTTCAATAAAGGAACAAGGAGAAACAGATTGATCAAAATGAGTTTTGACCCTCTTCTTTTGTGCTTCGATAACCAAAGCAGCCAGACGACGGGTTTCATCTAACCGTTCCAGATAAAGGAGATGTTCTTCCTCAGCAGAAGTATTAGGTAGAAGCTCCACAGCTAATTTCAACGAAGGAATCTCGCATTCAACCGGAAGAGTTGCTTCCAGACCATACACCAATTGAAATGGTGTGAACCCAGTTGCACTCTTTGCAGATTTTCGGTATGCCCAGAGAGCTGAGAACAGTTGGAGATGCCAATTGGATTTGTGAATACCAACTGTTCGCTGAAGCATAGTGACCAAAACCTTGTTCACTGCTTCAACCTGACCATTCGCTTGAGGGTAATATGGTGTCGAGCTGTCGTGACGCAAGCCCAACGTTGAAGTCAGCTCCGCCATCATATAATCTCGAAAATGAGTACCGTGATCAGTGACGATGGCTTGAGGAACCCCGAAACGTGCAATAACGTGGTTGAATATAAATTGAGCAGCCGTTTTCCCGTCAGCAGCTAGTGTAGGAATCGCCTCGGCCCACTTGGTGAAGTAGTCGACGGCAACAATGATATACGCATGCCCCCCGGCCGAGTGAGGGTTACACGTCATAAAATCCACGCCCCATTTCGCAAAAGGGCCGATGGTAATAACGGGATGCAATGGTAAAGGCGGCGCGTGCATCTTGCGCTGAAATATCTGGCATGCATGACATTTACGGACTGCAGTGATACAGTCTTTGAATATGGAAGGCCAGAAATAACCTGCTCGCAGAATCTTCTGGGCAGTAGCATACCCGGACATATGTCCACCACAAGCGCCACTGTGGCAGTCATTTAGGACCTTTTCAGCCTCTTCCAAGGTTAGGCATCGCCGGAGCACCGAATCTACTCCAATGCGATATAAGGTATCTCCTACTATCCGGTAGGGCTGGGACTGGTGCCGAATGCGACAGCGGGCAGCTTTATCCAACTCAAACCGAAACGTCGAGGTCTGAAGATACACTATTATGTCACCGTACCAAGGGTCACGAGTACTGATGAGGAAAAGCGTTTCGTCCGGTATATGGTCTTCAGAGTGTGAGGGAGTAGAGTCTGTAGGGAGAGAACATATCAAATCCGCGAAGACCAGTGATTTAGTTGACTTAGCAGTAGTGAACTCCAAGTCAAACTCCTGCAGGATCACAATCCATTTGGAGTACTTTCCCCCCAGTAATTGTCTAGAAATAATATATGTCATAGGGTTGCAGTCTGAAACCACTGTTATCGTACGCAAAAGGATGTAATGGCGAAAGCGTTGTACAACGTGTACTGCTGCTAATGCCAACTTCTCGACATGAGCATAACGTGTTTCTGGGTCGAGAAGATTCCGTGATAGGTAATAAACAACATGTTCATCACTGTGATCGTCATCCTGCACCAAGACCATGGCTATGGTGCTAAATGCGGCGGCTAGATATAGAGTGAAGTCGCGGTGGTAGTCCGGAGGACGAAGCAATGGAGCATTGACAAGCAACGTCTTCAGCTTCTCAAAGGATTCCTGAGCAATTTCGTCCCAATGAAAGGGAACGTTCTGCTTTAATAAACGAGTGAATCCTTTGGCCACCTCGGCATAATTCGGGATAAAGCGCCGAAGAAAGTTCGCTTTCCCTTGCAGACTCTGTAACTGATACAGGGAGGAGGGTGATGGGAGATTTACGATGGCCTCGACCTTTAGAGGGTCAAGGTGAATTCCGTCTTTCGAGACTATGAATCCTAAAAGACGGCCAGAATCAACGCAGAAGGCGCATTTATGAGGATTGAGCCTGATATTGTAGCGCCCGCAACGAAGAAAGATCTGACGGAGATGCTCAGGATGGTCCTCTCGCTTACCCGAATGGGCTGGCAAGTCGTCCAGATAAGGCTGAACGATATGGCGAATGTCATGAAAAGCGTAGGACATCGCACGCTGAAAAGTGGCTCCAGCGTTCTTCAAGCCGAACGGGAGTTTTTTATACACGAAAGTACCCCACGGACAGATGAATGTGGTCTTGTGTTGATCCTCAGGTGCAATATTGATTTGGTTATATCCTGAGAAACCATCCATTAAGGAATAGATCTCACTCCCGGCACATTCGTCGATGATCTGGTCTATAAACGGAGTGGGATAATTATCCTTTGGACAGGCGCGATTGATGTCGCGATAATCCACACAGAATCTAATCATACCCTGCTTTTTATCGACAAGGACAATGTTAGACACCCATTCTGTGAGGGGGATGGGATAAATAAAACCCGCGTTCAGAAGTTTTTCAACTTCTGCCTTGATGGCGGCGGATTTTCGAGGATGCATGGGGCGTAAGCGTTGGCGCACGGGTTTCGCACCTGGATAGGTTGGAATCTCGTGCACTACGATACTGGGATCAATCCCCGGCATTTCCTCGTAAGACCACGCGAAAACATCTCTGAATCCTTTGAAAAGCTCAGAATAGACTTGAATCTCATCGGGAGAACAAGTCACACCCACGTGAATATTCTCAACGATCCCCGGTTTAACGGAGATGTTGATTGGAACATTTTGAGTAATGTTACTCAGGTTACCCTTCGAAAAAACCTCGTGTGTCAAAAGGGGCGTTTGAAGAGGAGGGGTAGGAACTTGAGTAGCATAACGCTCCAAACAGTCAGTCATTGCCCCCAAGCTAGGCATAAAAGAGGAGCGATGATGTCCATCGCCCCAAGGCAGCTCCTCAAGAGACATAGTTTCAATGATAGCCTCATCGGAAGGAAAAGTATCTCTGAGAGGATCAGGTGAATCAACCTGACCAAGCCAGGGGGATTGAGAGTAGACGTCGAGAGCCATGCTCAAAGGAGCATGCCGAGGAGGTGGAGGATCAGATGTGGCAACAATCTCACAGTAGTTGATCTCTACTGGCGTTAAAGGCATTGATTCTCCAAACTCATACACCTGCTCAGGCGTAGGAATAAGCCAGGGGTCATCAGACCTGGACATCATGTTGACTTGAGCGGTGTGCGGTGGTGGTGCGGGAAAGATACCCATGAGGACTGGGTCTTTGAAGAGACCAGGTCCTACACTGTCCGGGGGATTCGGAATTTGATCCACGTATGGCACGTTGTTCTCAGAGGAAGAGGTGAAAAATGACAACTGATCCATCGTGACAATCTTGCCCTCGTGAGGGAACTTAATGAATCGAAAGACAGTGGACGGCACGCAGAGCATGGCATGGGTCCAGCTGCGGCCAAGAAGTATGTTGTAGTTGAGTTTAGCGTCAACCACTTCCACTTCTACGTTGACAGTTTTTCCCTGTAATGTGATCGCTAGACTCTCGAGAACGCCCAGGGGTTTAGATTCCCGACCATCAAATGCCTCAAGGGCATTGGGAGATGACGACAGGGCTGGAGAGCCGATGGCCTTCCAGCAAGCGGAGGACATAACGCAGGTAGATGCACCCTCATCCACGACGGCCCTATGAATATTTAGACCGTTAATCCCGACTTGAATAACCAGAGCGATTTGATGTGGAAGTCGGGGAGTGAAATTCTCTAGATCGAAGGTGAGAAGACTCGAGTCGGCAGGATCAATGCCCCCGATCGCAGACAGTAAAGCCTTCTGTTGCGAAGGACAACTTTGAAGAACTTCTAGCGCAGACATGGCAGACGACGCCTGTGCCAAATCCTCAACAATGTTGTAATGTTGAGCAGCACGAGCATTTGGATTATAAGAAGATCTTCGAAGGACACCTTTGGGAGGTGGCTTCACAACGAGTTCAGGAGAAGGCTTCTTGATTTCCAACAGACTGGAGACAGGTGGGGGAGGCGGCCCATCTGCAACTGCCTTCCCGGGTGCCTGCCGCGATTCGTTGTAATCCTTCGACCGCGTAGCGACAGAGATAGGTGCAACACTCTTGACCATGAAAACCTGAGACCCAAACGGTGCAGATGGTGACGACTGTTCGACCATCTGGGTCTGCTGAGAGGGAAATGGCTCTTTTAACATGGTCGGAGTCCCTTTTGGGCCCTTAAGAAGTTGACTAACCTCGGATCGTCGTGGACAATCCTTAGTATAATGGTCCCCTTCACAGATGAGGCAAGGGTACTTCGGTTTACACTGGGAGCCATCCTCAGTACGAGATTTAGATTCTGGTTTCGGGGCATCAGATTTAGATTTTCCTTTGCCCTTCTTCTTCCCCTTGGAGGATTTGTCCGCAGGATTGGCCTGAACGGCATTCACCTCTGCGGTTTTACCAGAATTGGATGAGGTGGGATTAGCAGAGGTATTGTTGGAAGAATTAGCCTTCTGCTTCCCATTCGAAGATTTCTTCGAATTCTGAGAGACAGAACCAATGACACCATCCACCGCAGGGGTAGGCGGAGCCTTAGAGGTCCCGGGCCGTGGAGCATCAGTCAAGATGTCATAAAGCGTGCCGGACTGAGAATAGACAAGATCCAGATATGGGGCATGCGCGATGGCTTGTTCCTCTATCACGCACGCTCCCATTGCAATATCCTGAGCGATTTTATTCACAAAGGAGGTGGTGAACCAGTGAGTTAGTATCTGATCAGGTATGTGAAACTTGATCAATCTACGACGGCGCCGCCACTCATGAATGTGATCTGAGATGTGAGTGGCTTTATCCTGCTTCAAGGAAGTCAGGAGGTGCGTCCCGGCTTCATACCGAACCAGTAACTAAAAATGCGTGAGGAAAACCATGGCTAAAGAGTTGAAATATTGGAAAATGCCACGGGATAACTCTATGTACCACTTAGCATCAGCTCCAGTTAAAGTACGCTGGAAGAGGCGCAGGCGAATCGAATCGTCGACCCAAGAGTTAGACGAACACTAAAGATGATACGTCATCACATGCGCCTGGGGGTCCTCTCCAGCTTTTCCCTCAAACTTGGGGCAATCACCTGGTATCTTGGTGGGAACCGGAGGCCAATACGGATTATGTAAAATCGGATCATTGGTCAACTTTGAAACATCCGGCAGCTCCAAGGTAGCCAGGAATGGCAATGGAGGATTAACTGTCATGCCAGGCCCAGGATGAGGTCCGGTACCCATACTCCATGATGGTTGTGAATATCCTTGCCCCCACGGGTTCTGTCCTGCAGGATTCTGACCGTAGGGGGCGTAGGTCGTATAACCAGACAAATTTGGATGCTGGTAACCATAGTGTGGGGCTTGATAACCAGGGTACGGACCCTGATTATGTGTCGGCCCCGTATAAGCAGCGTTTGGATTTGGCTACTGAGTGTAGGTAAAACCGAGTGGAGGAGGATAATACTGAGAGCCTCTAGGGTGGTTATAGTTCGGTTGAGACTGACCATGAGGATAATAACCACCCTGAGGATGAGTAGGCTGCTGAAAAGTGGAACCCTGCGGAGTCTGATAAGTAGGGTGCAGCTGTTGATTTGGCTGCGGCATTGAATGAACCGGCTGCTGTGCAGGGTTAATGGAATGAGCGGGCTGCCCTGAATGAACAGGTTGACCCGACTGAGAGGGCTGACCTGAGTGAACAGGTTGACCCGGGTGAGAGGGCTGACTTGAATGACCAGGTTGACCCGGATAGACAAGCGGCGCCGGTTGCGCAGGTTGACCTGGTTGTAAGTGAGCCCCAGGTTGTACCGGATGGGCCGGTTGGCCTGGAGGCGGGACACCAGGTTGTACCGGATGAACTGGTTGGCCCGGTGGTGGAACAGGACCAGGTGCTTGCTGGAAATCGGTTTGACCTGAAGTAGAACCATAGGATGGTCCCGGCTGATATGCAACGTTAGAAACAACAGGATACTACGGTTGCATCAGTAAAGAAGGTTGGATTTGCCCCCCAGGACCATATACCGGTCCCGGTTGATACCCCGGCTGAGGCTGAACAGGTTGACCAGAAGGGCTATAATACTGTCCTTGCGGACCATACGATGGCCCTTGTTGGCCGACAGGAAAGCCTTGAATGGGCTGCCCCTGTGGATCATAAAGATAGCCAGGTTGGCCCGTAGGTTGGCCTTGGAAGGGTTGTCCTTGCGGGTTATAAGCCTGGTTATAAGGTAAACCTTGAGCATAGAGATAAGCCTCAGGAGCGGGTAGATGCAAATCTCCCCGTGCTCGTCATACTGACCTGGGAAAGCATACACGGGAGTACCATCCTGTGCATAGTGCGAAAAGTAAGATCGGTAGGGATCTTGGGAGGATGGTCCAACCTCGGCGTTCGGCTGTTGCAAAGACAACCGATACTCCTCCGGAGAGATATTCTCCGGTATAGCAGTCGCTAGATAAACATCTTCCGGAGTTGGCCTAGCCCTAGTAGCAGATGCTAAGACAACAGGAGAAGAGGCGGCCACACAGACGGTGGGCCGGACGGGAACAGAAGTGACGGGCATCTGAGGAGACACCCCGGGTGTAGTAGCAGCTGGCCTCGAAGCGGGAGATGATATCCCCATAGAGGCTGCAGCGGAAATGATCTGACCCAGAGATCTGTATCCCTGTGGTAAAGAAGGACTGGCTGTTGACATGGCAGCCAGCTCAGAGTTGTCTCCCTAAAACAATCTTCGTGGGAAGAGTTGTTAGTCTTCACTAGACGTTGGGATTTCCTCACCAGAATCACTCATGGTTGATCCTGCCGTTAAATCTCGCAAGAGACGACGAGGACTAGGAGGAAAAACAACAACAACAAAAGGCGAACCCGATGTAAGAGAAAGGAAATCAGCTCCCAATGTCAATTCAGACACAGGGTCCGAAAAGGGCCAATTGAACTCAACTGGTCCTCCAAAGGGTTGCTCAGCGAGAACCGGTCCCCCGTCAGGAAACTCGGAAACAACAGGCTGCTGCGGTTCGACAGAGGATTGGGAAGCCTCTGAAGAATCGTCCATGTAAGGACTACCAGTAGACGAAACCGAGGGTTCTGCCACTGTGGAAAACGACAAGAGAAGAAAAAACCAACACACACACGGGCTGAAAAAGAGTCAAGACACACGATCAAACGGTCAACAAGCAATATCTAAGCGGGCGTGTAATCGTGGGTGATTAATTTTTACCACATTGAAAAGTAAGAAACTCTACCGTTTCATGCTTTAAGAGTCGAGAAACGATAGAAATATGAATCTATCTCTTTCAGATTTGGTACAAGCATGAAAGGAAAAGTGCTTGATGGTCTTTTCAAATTTAGGGAGTCAGAAAAGACCAAATGACTGCTCAGGAAAAAACTAGGCACAAAGGGTGTACCAGATATCCATGAACTGCAATATACACCTTGGTTTCAATAATGAAACAGAAATTGACCAAGGACTTTACGTACGTGCAGGCAATCTCCCCGAATGCTGTGTTCGGTGTATCACGGGTATAGGGCGGCAGACTCGGCTTCCTGTGGATAAAGGATTGAAAACCTAGAGGGGTCTCCCTTTATATACGCGACGGTACGGGGAGCACAAGTCCGTACTAGCACTGTCTAAAGCCAAAAGGCGAACGACAACTGCTAGGTTTAAAGACGCCGGAACACATCTCTAGCCTAGACCTCTAAATATGTTTCGTTAGATTTCAATGCTGCCTTAGGTTAATTGAGTGGATTTTAAAGTTGATCTTCAATTAGGTTTCAATTTTCAGGCCCTAACGAATGTATTGTTTCAAAAAACTCCCAAGTGCAAAGCTACATGCCACAGTAGACCATTTTGTTCAATGAAAAATAGCTACAGAAGAGTTGAGAGTCTTTACACAAACAAAATGATTCGGAAGACAAACAATGAGATCTCTAATGCAACTAATGAAATTGAAAACTTTTCATTCAAATCACTAATTACTAGTAAAATCGAAAAATTTCAATTTGCACTAATTCAACCAAAAGCACAAGAGATTTTTTTTGTAATTTTCAACGTTTGATAGCTAAATGCACTAAACAACTGAAAACAAAGGGAACAACTTGAGAAACAATATTGAGAGAGCAAAACAAGCAAATTTCACTCAACGACACAAGCAATCAGATCCCAAATCGACCAAAGTCTCTCAAAACCAAGAAAAGACTCAAAGGCTCCAATGGACCGTGTGATCTAGGCCCAAAGCAAGACCAAACGAAATTTGAATGAAGGAATGAGCAATCACCCAAAAATCACAACAAAACAATGAACAACTACTAAGAGGATGCGGAGGAGCAATCAGAAAGTCGACTGGACAAACGAAACACCAAAACTCCCAAGGAGGGCTCGATACACAAAGCCACTAGATGCCCTAGGGCTTAAAACGTGAAATCGATAGATAAAAGCAAACAACCAAAGGACGGAGGCAAATTCCCAGTCAAACAGGACTCCAACACACTCAGGTAGTCGAAAAATCAAGAAGAAAAGCACTGACCAGACCCAGAGAGCTTAAAACTGAGCAAACTCAAAAACCTTACAGGAGTGGCGTGACTGTAAGGCTGCAACTGGCGCCAGAAAGCAATTGGCGCGGGCTAAACAAAAGCAACATGCGCCAATTGGTGCGACTGTCGGGCTAAAAAGCGCGCCAGTCGAGTTTCTCAGCCAAAAACAAAAAAGAACTACTCCAGAAGCAGATCAATGTATACTAAGCAAACCAAGAAGCAAAAACAGCAAAAGAACCCAACCCAGAAGGCTCACCAAGCAAGGAAAATCATAAAATAATCAAAACGAGACAATCATAATCGAGACAGTGAAATCTAGACGATCCCCAGTGGAGTCGCCAAATTTTTGAGGAGGTAAATCCCCTCTGCGGACAGAGGTGATCCCTACTAGCCCAGCAGGGGTCTAGCAACAATCACGAAATGTTACAACGCAAGTTCCTAGTTACGAATGAAAAGACCAAAGATGGAGGCCTACCTGGAATCCAATGCTACGATATGAAGAAGAGAGCATTCCCGTTCCTTAGCCTCGGCAGATCACGATCCTCCACGATCTCCACGGATGGACACCTGCACATGCAAGAAACAAACAGATACAAGCATAAAATCCAGCATACGCAACTAAATATCAGTCAGAAAGGATACTACTCATATTAACATAATCGAAAACAAAGTGGAACCATAATCGTAATCATTCATTAAATAACAATCGAAAGAGATTACAACCAATGTTCTGACGTCGTGGTCTCCTTCGGATGGGTCTCCAGTCGTTCACGTCTCGCAAAGCTCGCCAGGAAAAGGGAAAACCTCTCCAGAGTCTCTCGACGATAGTCTCCTTACTTGAGTCGGCCTTAAGGGAAGAAAGAGGGCTCTTACAGCACAAAGGCTCTTGGGAATTTGGAGATTCAAAGCTTAGGCACTTCAAGACTAGCTTGCAATGGAATTGAGCAAGTTTTTATAGATGGGGAAGGAGGGAGTTGGGATCCCTATTATTGTGGGATTGGCCCTATCATCAAGGAAGGTTCCATGAGAGGTGGCAAACCACTTCCCTTCCATGGAACTCCCGCAGCCAAACCTCCCAACTCAAGATAGGCAATGGTTTCTGAGTTTGTTGAAACACAACTTCCGCCATCTTTATTTAAAAAACACTCCTTAAATTGGTTGGCGCGACTACTGCTCTGGGACAGAGCGCCAGTTGGCGCGGCCTCTTTGTAGGATTTTCCCCATTGGCGCGAGTGATGAACTGTATGCCCGCGCCAATGCAAAAGGAGATGTTTTCATGATTTTTTGCAAGGAGATGTCTTTAGGGCAATTGAAGCTCATGCTTAGAGGAATGCATTGATGATGTTTTCAAGACATGACAATGTTCACAGGTCACAAAATGGGTCCTCCATTGTGCGGGACGGGGAATGGTAGGAACAGTGACAAATTATTGTGTAACACCTATATTTTTTATATCCTCGATATAAAAATAAAAGAATATACTTACCTCTTAAATTAACGAGTGTGATAAGTAATACTAATGTGTTAGAACAATATCGACTATGTGTAATAAGTAATACTAATCCAACAAGGGGAAAACCCAACAATCCTTTCATTATAGAATATTTTCCAACAACATAAATCCAAGTCATATCTCACCAAACTATTAGACCAAATATCTAAGTGCCAAGTCAGCCCTCCATGAGGAAATATCCTTCAACATTCCACAAGAAGTCACATGCAAGATCTTATACCACAGAGATAAGGTGCCTAAAACAATCCATAATATAATTGCTTCAGAAACCTTTAAACCACTACCTTAGAGACCTTAAACATGTTGCCTCAAATTATTTAACTTTTCTACCTCAATTTTTGTAACTTTTTTGCCTCGAGATCTATAATTTCACTGCCCCTGGATCTATAATTTCACTACCTTAGGGTCTGCAATTTCGCTTCATTGGGGTTTGTAATTTCACTACCTTAGATATCTTGCATTATTCAGAGATAAAGGTCCTATTGTAGCTCACATTCTCATAGAAAATTAGTGCTTCAATAATCTCGTATACCATAGAAAATATGTCGTATACATCTGAATTATTCTTCCATAGATGAGCACCAAAATTCTTGCCAAATGGTGGATTAATGATCCCAATATATAGTGGTTTCCTCATCTAAAAAGGTGCCTCTAATGGAAGATCTGACTTGTTCCTTAGAGGGTCGACTTAGCAAATTTTAGGGACAAATGACACTTTTAAAAAATAAAATTTAATTATTTTACAAGGGTCGTGAAGAACATGGCCTTTTACATTTTCTTTTGACTAAAATAAAGCATGAAGAACGTGCTAGAAAATTATAATAAAAATTATTCTTATGTTTTTACATGAAATACATATTGATACAAGTACAATGAAAATTATGAAGATCAACCCTAGTTATAATTCCAACAGTTGAGATCCACTAAAGGCAGTAATTTCATTAAAAAAAAAAAATCATATGTATGTGTTCCATCTTTAAGGACAAACATGCTCCTACAACAATAAAACTAAGGGAAACAAAGAAGTGCAATTGAGATATAAGCATTATGTGAAAAACTAGGAATTGAAACCACTTCCTAAGTTGGACACCTATTTTTGCATCAATGAGAAATCATATTGAACTAATCTATCTAATTTACATGGGTTAAAACCCATTTTCTATGGATGGTGTAATTATTCTATGCAACAATGTGGTTTCTTTGATGGAGTATATTATCTTATCGCACAATTATAAAATTTGGATATGGATGGCCTAGTATCTACCAAGCATGCAAGGATATAGAATTTGTGGAAATTATAACAAAATGAAAGAAAGGCTAAAATCTTTAGAAAATGATGTGGAGTTTCTAAACATCTTACATCCTAGAAGAGAGAAAATGTGACCAAATTACATGTTTAAACTGCATGATGGAAACAATGTTGTGGTTTTTGCAACAAAACTAATAGCTATTTGGGATGAGTTGTCGATCAATTACACTTCAAATATAATTAAGTAAACAATTATTTTGTTTTACAGTTTATAGTCAGTATTTATTAATTGTGTTTGAATATGATTTTTAATATTTTTGACATATAGATATTTTATCTGATTAGATATTGGTATTTATCTTGTTAGTTGATCACAAAAAAAAAAAAAATATTGCACTACAAATAATGTAATTGACATTTTTTTCTCTATTAATTTTCACTATTGTTTTAATCCATCTGAACTATTGGTTGCTTTTATGATTCCACTCCTTACTTTCATGCAATATATATCCAACCAAGGCATTGGTAAAGAACAAAAATTGATGTAAAACACCGATCACTAGAAGGTGTGAAATTTGATGAACTTGATTTCTTTAATGTATACAAAATATTAATTTTGATTAACTATATGTGTGTGTGTGTGTGTCTTGATCATTGGGAATGGTAGCACAATTTATACCACTATTGATTGGCCCACCATGAACACCCCTACATCTTCTCTTATTGCTACTACTCATGCTCCTTCTACTAGTGTCGATAGTCCTACTAATACCACACCATGTCCTCATGCATCTAAGGCATACATGTGGATGATATCCTTGTCATAGCCATTTGTTTTCATCCCTCATCAATTGTGATTGTTAATATCACTAGACCATTGCCTATTAGTTTACACATGGATATTCAAAGAATAATTCTAATGGTAATACATTATTACATTAGCAAGGATCAACATGTTGTATTCTAATTTTCATAAAGCATTTAGCCTTTTCACACCAACAATAAAAATTTGTTATAAATACCATGTTGTCACTATGAAAAAGGGTTGATTGATTACATGGTGCACCTTGTTATACAAATATTCAACTAGAAGGTAGTTTCTTCTATGGATGGAAGTATTTACAAACTATGTGGGACACTTACCACACAAATCTACAATGTGAACCTAATTATTAACATTATTTATTAGTTACCAAAAACAAGTGAGATGCACTATTGGTGAATTATAGGGAGAAGGAGGTGAAAAAAAAAAAGAGAAGTTAAAATTTGAAGAGCCAAAAATTTATTATAATATAATATTAATTGAATAAATGATTTTTTAGTTGACCTAAATAAATAATTAAAATTAACATGCTCTTGAAACTTTTGATCAACTTAAAAACACATTTAAGGCTAACAAGACAAAGATTAGACAAGGTTAGACAACACAAACTTAGCCCTAAAGGATATCTCAAAGTGAAAGGAAGGTATATAAGTATTATTTCATTATTCTATCATTCAACTATTTTATTCAATTATAAGTCAAAACTAATTTTGTTATGTTATTATATGTAATCAACCAAGTTTGGAAATCCACCTTATAACATGCCCAACCCCCAAGGTGACTTTATGGAGGTGGGGTGTCAAAATTTTTCTTTTCTTATGACCATCTCAAACCTCTTTTCTAAAGTCACCATTGCCTTCTGCTCATTGAGATATTTCCAATGATATACATTTTACTTCATTCTGAGTTCTTAGCACAAGTTCATGGCCCTCAAAAGATTTGCTATATTTTTCCATGTTAGCTTCCTTAGAACTGACACATGGTATTCTTGTTCCATGTGTCACTGCCACATTATACCGTGTCCTCTGACACATGGCCAACACATGTCACTACTATGTTATGCCATGTCACCAAGTCACGTGGCTAACATATGGTTTTCATGTGCCCACCTGTCACAACCATATTATGCCACCTCCACAAGATAAGCATGCCAGTCACCATGTCACATTTGGATATGTTTTTTTCATAAAATCATCATTTATAAAAAACTTCATATTAACATATTGCAAATCCAAATTATATTTAAGAATAGGAAACGTCGATGGGAATGACAACTAACAAATAATGGCTTCATGTTATCCAAAATCTATATAATGGCGGGGAAGGACTTTGGAATCAAAAAGTGAGGTCAACTAATGATTTTTTATTCAAATTCTATCAACATTTGGGCTTTCCAAAAATTTCTCATTAACAAAATTTCTAGATAGTTCAACCTCCTTGATACCTTTTAATTCCATGTTGACTCAATTTCCACATCAACTCCTTTCTAACAATCACACCATGTCAATATTCCACATCATCCAACATTATCATCTTTCAAAGTACGCATGCCACAACACAGGTAACACATCAAAAATCATACCATATCATTTTTTTTAACTGGCCACCAAGTGTTATAAGCCACTAGGTTAACTCAAAATGGATTTGTAAGGTTTGGCCATTTTTGTTAATGAAAAACAACTAAGAGATCCAATTCCATCAAATGGCATATATTAATTTGGCATTGGGAACTTTGGATAAGTGGATCACTGGGATAACACACCATTGCAACAAATGAGAGATGATCATAATTTATTTTCCTAGTCTGATTGATGAATGTCAACTAATTGACATCTCTATCAAATGAAGGACATGTTATTAGGTCCATTGGATGACCAATTGTTGGGTGTGGAGCCTAATTATCATCCTAATTACAAGGTATTTGTTTCAGTCGGACATATACCCCAGCAAGACTGTACACCCCTCCATGCAGTGGGTGCGGGGGGGCCCATCCCCCCCAACTGGGTGGTCTGGGGGCTGGCGGTCCCTTGGCGGGGGTTCGAGGGTAGCACACCCAAAGCTAAAAATAGATGTAAATTTTCCTTGTAAAATATTGTACTTTCATAGTCAATCTGGTCTGTTCATTAGGCGGATGATCTGATGGTAGAATTTATGTTTAGTTTAGGGTTTTTTTCCCTAGAAGGCAACCCCTCGGTTAACATGAGGGAATTGCAATATGGATGTGTGTTGAGTGTGTATTATGAGCGAGAAAGAGAAAGGGGGACTGTGTGAGAGAGTAGATGATATTACAGCGGATTTTTCGTAGGTTTTCTCTTCATTTTTTTGGATAATATAAAGGAAGGCTCGTTGTTTCTTCCTGGACGTAACCCAAGTTGGGTGAACCACATATATTTGTGTCTCTATTGTTTTATATGGTTCATGTGTTTGTATTTCTGCATATAATTATGTGTTCGATTAATATGTAATATATAATTTCCTAACACCAATCCATCAAGAGAACCGAGGATGTTTCTAAATCCTTCCAAATTCTATTATGTGACTATAAATACCGACAAAAGGGAAACATGCCAAAATATAGATATGACAGACATCCAAAGTATATAAAGTGACGTTGAAATATTCATTAATGGATGACATATGGATACTAGAAAATATTTAAGCATTCCTTTTTGTAAATCCATATCTCTAGATCATATGAAACATTTATTCAAATTTCCAATGTAACAATTCTAACCATCTAAGTCTCCAAAATATGGGATATTTTGTTAAGTCCCTCTTTTAAAATTTATATATTCCTAGTAATCTAGTTAACAAGGAAACCTACTCATTACCTAATCTCCACCTCTTCATCCCCAATTTTTGCTAGGCCCTTGGTATTGGCCCCACTGACCCATGTGACCTAGGGTTGGAGCTAGGAGGTTCATCCCCAAATTTCTCAGGAAATTTATGGGATTATCAATATTTTCTAGCCATCTACAAAATATTGGATACAAATCCAACAAGGAAAACTAACCCTACAACCTCTTAAGAAATAATTCATCCTCACCTACCTATCAATGAATCTATCTACTACTCATAACTGATAAATATTCTTAAAGATTTCAAAAAGGCTTCATGAAGACAAAATCCCCAGATTTTTCTTAATCGGAGGAATTCCCTCCACACTATAATAGTCTAAGAACTTTTAAATTAAAATATTCTTACTATTACAAATAAGAAGGTAAATTCCATGGTTTACTTCTTGGAGAGCACCATGACCTAAATCATGTTTTAGCTATTATCTCATTAATAAATTTAATCATGAAATGACTTTATGTGATCTAAAAATAATTGAACCTTCAACATAGGCTACCCTAATCCTGCATGATTAAATCTAGCCAAGGAATTTTCATCATCCATCCAAGGCTTCCATCAGGAAAATCATCCAAATTCTTTTATTTTTCAAAGGGGCATAGTATAATTGTACAATTCCACAACCATTCCAACAAGAGTCCCTTACAATTCATTTTTTTTTAAGGCCCCTTAACCACATTCTATAGAAGTAAGATTCCCATCATTATCTCATACAATTCACCTTGTTATATATCATTCATATACTCAAAATAAGTTTTACCATCTAGTATGATCCACGTATTTGTATGGAAATATATAAGTACAAGAACATGTTCGATGTCATACAACAAATTACAAGTAACATGCCTAGCATTATTAGTAAATGATTCATGGGAAACATGGATAACATGGACATATCGGAATATATGCAACATTCTTTAATTAATCACATAATTTGGGAATACTTTTATTTTATAATTAACAACAATTTGTTATATACATATGACACTCCTCCTATCCATAGGCCACTCCAAGAATCTCAACAATCAGTCTCTCAAGAGTTGGGTTTTTAGTTCCACAAGGGAAAAAGTCTATCCCCAAGCTAATTATGGACACATGATCCATACCATTCAGGCATGAGGTCTCACACTCATATACTATATCAACTCCTTTTTCCCTTCAATCTCTAGCCTTTCCCCGAGGTGAGAAAGTATATTTTTTCTATATAATTTATTGGGAACCCCCTCCAATCTCAAATCTTTCCAAATGTGAGCAAGGAAAATTAATTTTTACATCTCCACTATGGAAATTACGAGATTCCATCAAGTCACATGGTTTGAGGTTAAAATACACTCTCACCATTTATGTATGTCAATCCACCATAAGGCATACAAGGGTTAGCTACAATCCAAGGCAACTACCAAGAATTTTTTTCAATCATGTATAGTTCAATGAATTATAGGAATGATGGACAAAATGAGAGATATGTGACTTTTGTATGAATGAGTAATTTTTCTGATGTTTCACTTGGGGAACTCTTTCCCCCCACTTGGACATATAGCTTTTTGACTTAGGATATACAATGGTTATTCCCCCTTACTTTTACATCTTGTGTAGTTTAACCCCCCACACTTTGTTTGTTTGGAGATCTGAAATTGTGGCGCTTTATATTACATGGTGTGATTACATATTACAATATTACATTTCTTGTTCTTTGCACATAGTCTCTTAGAACATAACCACACAGGAACTATGGCCTCAAAATGCATAACATAGGCACATAAGCCCTAAACAAAATGTATTTACATGGGTATTCAAGCCCCACAAAACCTGGTTCACCAATATAATCAAAATATGCACAATACCATATAGGAATATTTTAGGTATATTACATTAACTTCCCCTTTATGTACTATCCTTAGTGAATTATATCCATATATATAGTCAAAATAAGTGTGGGGATGCATATTGCATCACTTCCTCCAGCTCCCACATGGAATCCTTGGGGCTATAATATCTCCATTGGACCTTTACCAACCATATGTCCTTGTTTTGAAGTTCCTTAACCCTTTGATCTAGGATTCATATTGGTTCTACCTAAAAGTCCCGTACGAGATCCACCTAAATCACATTCCAATGAATCATGTGGTTAACATCATGCACATACTTTTCAAGTAAATATACAGGAAACACATCATGAATATGCATGGATGCAAGAAATGAAAGTCAATATGTGACTAGACCAATCATTTCTAGGATCACAAATGGTTCACAAAATAGGGTTGCTAACTTTGAGTAGTTTACAAATTTTAGTGAACTCTTTTTAGATTTTACTGTTAGGAATATGTTTTCTCCCACTTTAAACTCTTTTTTTATCCACATTTATATACATATAGTCTTTTTCTATCCTTTGCAGCCTTCAAGTCTTGTTTAATATCTACCAGTTTCTCTTCCATTTTCTTTAGTCGTTATGGCCTAATGATGCCTTTTTCCATCGAGTTATCCCAAATTTCCATTGTGTTTCATATATGTCCATATAGGGCTTCAAATGGACTCATCTTCAAATATTATTAGTATCTATTATTGTACGCAAACTCTACTCAGTTCAAGAATTCTTCTAATTAGATGGTTTTTTCGTCACATACATATTAATCATATCCTCGGTCACTTGATTAACTCTCTCAGTTTTTCCATTTGATTCTAGGTGATATGCTATGCTAAAGTTTAGGATAGTTCTGAACCTTTTGAACAATCCCCTCCAAAAGTTTGAAGTGAAATTGGGGTCCCTGTTTGAGATAATGGTTTTAGGTACTCTATGCAATCTAGAAACTGCCTTCGTAAATATCCATGCAATTGCTACCTTGTGTGTTGATTTCATTGGAATGAAACATTCATATTTAGTAAGTTTACAACCACCACTATAATGGAATTGTGTTTACTTTTAGTCCTAGGAATTTTATTAATAAATTTTACCAAATTAATCTCCCACTTCCACTTAGGAATGGGTATAGGATGTAGTAACGCTGTTGGATGTCCATTTCAACTTTAAATTTTTGGCACTCCAAAAAATTAGTTATGTACTCAACTATTTATTTGTTATACCTGGCCAATGGTATTTCATTTTGCAAGCTATTATAGTCTTCTAATACCCAAGATTCTCAACATATGGAATATTGTGCATCTCATTCAATATCATTCTTTTTAGTTCTTGTGAATTGAGTATATAAGCTCGATTTTATACATGAAAAATCCATCCTTTCTTAACTCATGATCCTTAGATATATTTCGTAAATGGTTTTGTTCAAGTCTCTCTTTGATCTAAATATACTCCTAATCTTTATGCCCGACATCTAGAATTTTGAATCTTACATAAGATTGGCACTCACTAATGTTTTTTGCATGTACTTTGTGGATTCTTCTGCTAAATCATCTATGATTCATTCTCCTTGCCTTTAATGTATTTTATTTCAAAATCATACTCATCTAGAAATTCTAGCCACTTGATTTGTCTTGCATTTAAAGCTGGCTATTCATACAAGTGCTAGAGACCAATATGGTCAATTGTTAGTTCAAATTCTTACCCATAAGGTAATATCTCCACCTCTTGGGAGTGTGAAGTATTGCAACTAGCTCTAAATCATGTGTTGCATAATTTATCTCATGGTATTTTACCTTTTATTTTTTAGGATTATTCCTAACCCTTCCTTATACACATTAGTTCATAAAATTAAATTTTCATTTGGGTGAACTATTTGTAGAATTGGTGGACTCCTCAAAAGGAGTTTTAGTTGCTAGAAATCCATTTAAAATTTTGTGTTCCATTCAAATTTTATCCCTTTTTTCTGCAAAGAGGTAATTGAGTGTGTTATATGTGAAAGCCCCTCGATAAACATTTTTTAGTAGTATGCTAACCCCATAAAGGATTTGGTCTCAATTATAATTTTAGGTGTTGGCTACTCGTTGATAGCTTTAATATTTTCTAGATACGTAGCTATTATTTTATCTAATATGATATGCCCCAGATAATGAATCTACTCTTGATAAAGAGAGAACACACTTAGTTTGGCATAGAGGCAATTCTCTCCCATAACTTTCAATACCATTTTCAAAGTTTGTTCATATGCTTCTTTTGGTTTTGACTCCATGAGGATTTCTTCTAAGAGAAATTTGACAAACTTGTCCAAAAATTCTATAAAAATCCCACTCATTAAATACATGAAAATATTTGGTGCATTAGATAAACTAAAAAACACCACCAAATATTCGTAGTGACCATATCTGGTTTTGAAGGTTGTTTTGTTGATATATTCTTCTTTGGTCCTGAATTGATTATTGATAAGCCTTATAATAGCCCCATGTTAACCCAAAAACCAATGATTAAGCATTATATATTTAGGTACTATGTTTATTTTGTTCTATTATTAATGCTGGTCATAACCTTTCATCGAACTGTTTCATTATAATTTTACCCTTTTTCTCCTATATATATACCAATGAGAGTTAGACTTAAGATCATTAAATATATCCTATACATTGTAGTAATTGTAAAATGAAGTATTCCCCTTTAAGTGAACTATAATTATTGGCTTCTTATCATTTTTAAGGTACATGGTTCATAAAATTTGTATTAGAGCATACGAATCTAGGGTTTTGGTGCTTCAAATGTGTCATCATGGAATGTTCAATATAACCTTTTTTGGGTTTGAGAAGATAGAGAAGTTTTTTTTTTTTTTGAAGAAAATTTGTAATTTTCATTAGTAGAATTGAAAATTACATTTTGTATATGCATCGAGATGCATTCAAAAAAGGCTAACATGAAAACAACCATCCCTCCACAGAAAAAAAAACATAAGAATCAGGCTTGTCTAGCCTATTCAGAACACTATGTGGTAATAGTAACACTAGAAAATATGCATACGTCAAAAAGGGAATACTGCCATCTAGAAAGTTCTCTGGAGAGAGCCACAATCAATATTTCAGATTCATCATCGATACAAGATCAGATATTCGACTACAGGCCTTCTATAAAAGGCTTGTGGTAGTACTCATAATGTGTGTTTCCCACCTGTTCCGCAATCTTCCAAAAGCCCAGGTTCTATTCCAGGCCTTCCTTGAAAAATCCATCAAAAATGGAGTTCCTATCCATGTATATATGACAAAATTAAATCTGGTCAAAGAGAAGATAAAGAAGATATATCAAGGTATGTCTAGATTCTGGCTTTCTAGACTTCTAGCGATATACTTTATGAAATTTAGGGTTTTTGAATGGTCCTGAAATCAGTTTCAAACAAGTGATTTTGGAATTTTTGATATAATGTTTTTGTAAGAAAATTCAGACTATGAAATTTTGAACATATTTAGAAACATCTCAAATTATGTCTAGTAAAAACTTTATATTTTTTTTCTCTATAATTTCAAAGATATATCATTTGGAAGTTAGGGTTTGTGAATGGTCCTTAAATCAGTTTCAAATCAGTGATCTTGGTATTTTCACAATAAATGTTTTTTTGGACCCTTCAAACTGTGAAATTTTCATTCATTTATTTTTCCTAAAGAAAAAACCATAATTTTATTCAACCTGAAAACCAAGGAACAAAATTAAATTTTGCATATTCCTGAAAGCATTCAATCATATTAGCCTTTCAGACAAAGCACAAAAAGAGAAAAAAAAACATAAAACTGTCGAGGTAGAGCATGATAATAATCAGTTAGTTTCCCCTTTTTTCTTTTCTTTTTTTCCGCCTTTCGCCAAACTCCTTGATTGGGAGTGGCTGAAACTATATCCACTTGGTTGCCTTCCACCTTTAGGATAAATTCTTTATCAGAATCCCAACTCTCATATGTATGGGTTTTCTTTGTGCCCCCTACTTCATTTTGAAAGGGTATGACTACCTTTTTTGCTCTGCTACTATAATCTATGTTGTTCCTTAAATGTTTCCATTTTCCTCAAGTTGATTTTCTAGACTTTGGATCACTACTAAATTAGTGGCTTTTTCAGCATATTTAGCAGAATCCTTTTGCTTCTCTTCTCCCTCCTCCACTTGGGAACCTTATTGATTTTGTGCTTCTATTCTTTGAAGACTCTCATCCATTTCTTCATCTTCGTCATTTGAAGAAGGCGGATCTAAAAATTTCCATCCCTTTGGCTTTTGCCGTCTTTTCTTTGTCCTTTTTTTTGCTAGAGGGCATGAGTTTTGCAGGTGCCCTGTCTGATGGTATATCCGACACCAAAATGCAATATTTTCAAAGTCTAGCCATTGTGTCCACTTTAAATCTTGATTAGTTAGATGGATTTTTATCTAGTACGCATTTCCTTAGATCTATCTCCATGTAAACGTGGACAGAAGTAAATATACCTTTATCCATTCTTTCTCGATCCATCTTTAGAAATCTCCCCAATGAATTTCCAATGCCTTCTAAAACTTTATGGTGACAAAAATTAAGTGGAAGATTTTGAAACCTTACCGATACCGACATTTTTATGATCATCATTTTTGTGGCATCAAAAGTTGGAAACAATGGAGTGACAAAGAGACCCTCCCTTATGAAAAACCATGGTCCTTCATTTATGACACAGTCCAAATCTATTTGATTGTTAATTTGAACCACAAAAATCCCTTTGCACACAAGTATATATCACAATTTTTAGTCATGTTGAGATAGATCCATTGATGTAGATCTCCAGACTTGGGCTAGAATCCATTAAATTACCAAATTATAGCTCTAGCTTGGAGAAGAATGAAATTCCCACTCAATTTTGTCAATTTTACTAACAAATATGGTGCTTTCTCCATATTCTCAACTAGGTAAGGCCTTGGGAGAGTCACATTTGGGATTTGTGTGGAAAATTTCCCTCCCACTGCAGCCTTGAAAGAACTTGGACCATTAACCATTGATGTTGTTTCAAGTGGAATGCTCGATCCTAGGGATACACCCTGCAATCTCAAATTAATGATGATTGTAGAATTGCAACTAATGGCGTACTCTTTCAATTTTATGGCATCCTATTGCAATGATTTCCTTGCATAAATCAAACTTTGAAAATTGGTTGGAATACTCAACTTTTCTTGAATCTTCTGCTTAATATTTCGTACCATATCCCAAGTCGAAACCCTCATGAGTACAGATTTCCCACCTAGAGTTTTGATAAATCTTTAAAAATGAGCTCCCATCTCTAGATCTGAGTCTCGTCTATCAAACGCCTCCATATATGTTGGAAAACGTATTTTTTGAGCAAATATGACGCCTAGTTACATATATGTACTTGGAATTTTCTTTGACATGTTTTATAATTTTTGTAAATTTAATTTTTTAATGTGAAATTTTCATATATGTAAGGAGACATACCAAAGTACCTTAGGTAAAAATTTCACAATCATATTATTAAAAAGAAAAAGAAAAATTGGGCATGCCATACACTATACAAGTGCACATTTGGGAAGAGGAAAAAAATCAACAAATTTTGGGAAAGTTACCATAACTTTGACTTAGAATATTGAATTTTAGCCAAACCTAGGGAATTATAGAGAATATATATCAAAGTAATGTAGACAAAATTTTGAGATTCAAAAGGGCTCAAATTTTTTAGATATATTGAGACAAAGATCAATTATCCAGATAATCTACAAATTAGGGTTTTGAAAGATACACAACTTACAATTGGCATAGTTTTTTATTGAAAGATATTTTTTGAAAAAATTTTGGTAAAAAAAAAGAGAGGAGAATTATTGTTTACTCACATGGCCCCTAAAGGTTCTTCAAAAGTTACTTTACCACTTAAAGCTCTAGAAATATCATCTATGCATCATGAAGAAATAGAAGATGCCCAATATCAAATGTCCAAGTTAGAAGGTCAGTTTTCATAGATGCAAGGTTCAATGAAAATATTTAACAAAATATGGAGGAAAACAAGGAAGAAATAAAAAAATCCATCACGTAATATAATACAAAATCAAGGAAAAACACAAAAAAAATTAAGGAAGAAATACAAAAATATATGAATTCCATGGAAAAGCTTCTCTCAGAGAGGCTTCCTAAAAGAGATATGGAGATGCAAATAAATTGTGAAATTAAGGAGAGCAACTGTGTTGAAATTCAATCACGTGTGGGGAGTATTTTATCACAATTGGAGAGCACAAATATTGAATCACGGAACCATAACCATGATTTTTCACTCCAAGATTCACATAATTAAGGCTTCAATTCAACACCAAGAAAATACTTCATTATAAAGATTCATATGATCAATGTTTATGGGGAAAAACCTATGACATAGATATTCCAGATGGATCAAAACTTTGATATACACCAAGTGACAACATTGCAAAAGGTAAATATTGCATCCACGTTTTTAGAACAATATCAATTTGTATGGTATCAATGAATTTGTGAAATAAAAAAGGATTCTACTGTATCTGTTAGGTCCCTATAATACTAGTGCAACCCCCTTATTGTTATTCTTATTGTAGCCCCATTATTGTTATTTTTGTGCCCATGTATCCCCATATTGTTATTGTTGTGCCCCATAGAATCCCGCTATTGTTATAGTTGTGCACTTACATTATTATTGTTATGTAGGCTCTGATTATATTGTGACCCCTTAGAATCCTATATACACAAAGGAGGTCTTGTCATTTGTATCATCCAAAAATCGTTCATTTATGTGATGTAAAGGAGGTTACCCCCTCGAAGAGGTTGATATTCAGCTTGTTGATCAATCTTTTCTGATATTTTGTGATCTGGTTGCATAACATTTTGTAGGAATTTACAGGGTAAGTTCCTTAGGTCAAAACACCAAAGGTCACCACTCACAAACAGATCAAAGATCAGTACACCAGTATTTGACATGGTTAAAACCCTCAAAGAGGGAAAGAGTCCGCCGCCTGAGCCAATGCGGCCACTTTAGGAAATTTATTAATATAAAGAAAGAAAATTTACTTAAGCTTCTCCCATAAATGGTTACTGGACAATGACCTTCCATGCTCTTTAAATAGAGATCATGGATCGATTGGGTGTTAAGCCACAGATCAAGTGTCGGTAATACCGAGGAGAGAATGAATTGTCAGATCACTACAGATCGTGACCGTCAGATTATAAGTTACAAAAGTACATACTAAAGAAACACACTTTACCTAACTTTACGCTAGACCAAGTTATACTTAACTATTTCCTATGTGTCGGAATATCCTAACATCCCCCCTTAAGAACAAATTGGGATAGGATTGAAGGATTTATAAAGGTGACACAATAGGATAAGGAAGGAGGCATTAGAGTCTATCCCCCCCTTAATAATAACTTTCCTGAACTCCAAGCATAGATCGAAGTTTGGTAAACTTCTCTTCTATGAGAGCCTTTGTAAAGATATCAACAACTTGATCATTGGTTGAACAATAGTGCACTTCAAGAACACGATCATGAATTAGATTTCTGATAAAGTGCATGTGTAGCTCAATGTGTTAGTTGTATTGATGCTGAACTGGATTTTTGCATAGCTGAATGGCACTCTAATTGTCACACCAAAGTGTAGTTGGATGTTGCTGATGAAGACCAAACTCAAACAGGATCTGACGAAGCCACAGGGCTTCCTTTTTGGCTTCAATAGCACCAAGATACTCTTCTTTTTCCGAAGAAAGAGATATGGAACTTTGTTTCTAACAAAACCATGTAATAGGTCCTAAACCAAGATTGAATACATAACCTGCAGCAGACTTTCGATCATCAGGGTCACCAGCGCAATCAGAATCGGTGAAACCAACCAACAATGGAGATGCTCCTGCACTATAATGAATCCTGAACTGAACTATATCTTGAACATATCGAAGTATTCTTTTAGCTGCGTTCCAATGACTTTCATGAGTTTTGTGCATAAACAAAGCAACAAGACCAACAAAAAAGGAAAGGTTGGGATGGTTATGGGTTAGATACAAAATTTTACTAACAAGTTGACAGTATAAAGTAGCATCAAGCTCAGGGGAAGTACAAGTGATTGAAAGCTTGAATCCATACTAAAAGGGAGAATGGGTTCGCTTAAAGTCTTCCATGTGAAAGTGGCGTAGAAGATCACATGCATACTTGGACTGAGAAAGGGTAATACCTTCTTTGGGTTGCAAGACTTGAAGACCAAGGAAATAATGAGAGCGTCCTAAGTATGTCATTTCAAACTTCATTTTGAGGTTAGACTTCACATGGTTTATATGGTTGGGATCACTACTACTAAGGATAAGATCATCAACATAAAGAACAAGAATGATTAAGGACTTACCCACTTTCTTAGTGTAGACAGTGTTGTCAGAATGACATCTAGAAAATACATTATCTAAGATATCTATCCATTTTGGCATACCAAGCCCAAGGGGCTTGTTTGAGACCATAGAGATACTTCTTAAGATTAAAAACAAGGCTAGAGACTTTTTGGATAAATCCAAGGGGTTGAGACCATAGAGAGACTTCTTAAGATTAAAAACAAGGCTAGAGACTTTTTGGATAAATCCAAGGGGTTTTTCCATGTATATTTATTCATGCAAGTCCCCATGTAAGGAGGTGGATTTAACATCCATATGATGGACTTCCCATTTAAAGGAGGCAACAAGGGAAAGAACAAGGCAAATAGAATTCACTTTGGCAACAAGGGAGAATATTTCATTATATTCAATGCCTTCAACTTGTGAATCCTTTAGCAACAAGACGAGCTTTATGTTTATCCACTTTTCCATTTGGTCCAAACTTTTTTTTGTAAACCCATTTGCATCTCACAAGTTTTCTTCCCTTTGGAAGAGGAATAAGATCCCAAGTATCATTTGTCAATAAGGAACGATATTCTTCATTCATAGTTGCATCCCAATCTGGATTACCTGAAGCTTCTTCAAAGGTATCTAGATCATAATATTTTGGAACTTGAGCCAATAAAGGAGAGGCTCTATCGAACTGAGAACATGTATGGTGTTGATCTGCAGGGTCACCTACAAGAGAACTTGTTGCATATCGAGTACAGAGAACCCATTTTGGAAGTTTTGGAGCTTAATGAAGATCCTAAGGAGGTGGAGGATTGTAATCCTCGTTGTCATCATCCGAAGTAGAAGGAAATTTTTCAGAAGTAGAAGAGATAGAGAGAGGTGGCACATATGTCGAATCAGGCTTACAGGCCAAAGGTAGCACACCCACTGAAATAGGCTCGCAGGCCAATATATTTTCATCAAATTTTACATCTCTTATAATGATTACATGTTTGAATTTGGATTTAATATGTCTATATCCTTTGACATCTTCAGAATATCCAACAAAAATACATTTTTCACTCTTAGGTTCTAAGGCTTTATGTTTCTCATCTGGAATATGGGCCCAAGATTCACTTCCAAAAACACGAAAATGACTTACATCTAGTTTGATTGAGCTCCAGGCTTCTTTTGGAGTGATATTCCTTAAAACCTTAGTAGGAGTGAGATTTACTATGTAATTTTCACAGTTAATTTCTTTTACCCAAAAATTAAGACTAAGTCCTTTGGATTGAAGCATATAATTAGCCATTTCTTTTAGAGTGTTATTATTCCTTTCAGCTACACCATTTTTTTATGGAGTATACGGAACAATATGTTGCAATTGAATGCCATGTTCAGTGCAAAAGTTTATAAATTTGTTGTTAACATATTCTCCTCCATTGTCAGATCTTAACATAATAATTTGATGTCCAAATTGTTTCTCAACAAAGGCCTTAAAGGCCAAGAGCATGTTAAAAACTTCACTCTTGATTTTTAAGAAGTATACCCAAGTGCGTCTGGAAAAATCATTAATGAAAGTTAAGAAGTACTTGTAGTTAGAGAAAGAAACAACTGGATGTATTCCACATAAATCACTGTGCACAATCTGCAAAGGTGATGAAGCGTGCCAAGAGGCACATTTGTCAAAACTATCCTGATGATGTTTTCCGAGTACATAACCGGAACAAACACCATCTCGGCAAGATACCATAGGAAGACCTGTCACCATATTTTCTTTACATAGAGTTTGAATAAATCGATAGTTTAAGTGACCAAATCGCTCATGCCAAAGTTTTCTCACTTCATCATTATGAGAAACTAAAATGGAGGGAAGACATGATGACCCAAAATTTTCAAACGTATAGAACCTTTTGGAATCATCAGCAATGTCAGTAGCTAAAATATTGTTGATCAGTGATTGTCATTGATGTCAACCCAAGCAGCACCAAGGGCTACCCCAATATTGCATGAGAATTTTGACCTACCAAATTAATATATTCTGGGTCAAGAATGTTTTTTTATGGTTTCTACTTGTCGAGATGTTTCCGTTGATATATGGAATTCCATGTAATTCTTCACGGTTTGAGAGATATTCATGTTTAAAGTTTGTACCCCCAGTTAGTGGGCTAAAACCCCATGGGGTTGTGGCATGGGTCATTGAAAAGTCACAATTAATATTTTTTAAGCTCCTAAAATCCCTCCCAAATTCACTTGTTGAATCCCCTCTCAACCTAAGGATTTATATAAATTGTGATCCTCATATCCTCCTTATGCAAGGGATTTCGCCATCTGAAACAGGTCATCGTAGAATTTTCTCTCTAAATTTTTTTTCTACGAAGGTTCAAAAGATGAAAATTTTATGAGGCAAAGCCGAAATCTTGAGGAATCTCCTGTAAAAATTTCAGATCAAGGTGCACGATATTTTTGGAGATATGATATGTGGAAGTCAATGTTTTTGCAGGCTCCTGAAATTCATCTCAAAGAAGTGACCTTGGGAAAATCGTCATAAATATCTCTCTAAGTATCAGATTGGAATTATGTAAAAAGTGGCAGATAGTGCACGGACTTTAGTTTTCGCTCTATCAATTTCAGAGCCGAATGAAGAAATAGTGACATGTGGCACATCGTACAAGTTCACTCTACTGAAACAATCCATAATTAGGGCATTGTGAGAGATTGGACATAAATCTCCCTTGAAGAATCTGAATTGGGTCATACCTATGGCATTGGAAAGAAGACTCAAAGGACTACTATAGGACCAAAAATCACATATTGGGGATTTGAAATAATATAGATACACCAAATTCAATATCGAGCTTCTAGAAGGCAAAAAAAAGCTAGATCATGTGTTGTCAAGGGCTGCAAAGGACCAGACATTCTAGGGCAGCAAAGCAAAGCAAGGTATAGAAGAGGGTAACATGACAAGAGTAGAAATCAAGGTGCAGCACAGCAGCAAGAAGTTCATCACATGAAGTTTTCAAGTGGGTAGCACTGCATATAGTCACTGTAAAGGTATCATTTTACTAAGTCATTGTAAATACATTATTGTAAAAATTGTACTGGTATCTATCTGCCAAGAGTTGAAGAGGTAGCGTCGAGAGGTCTAGGATCATCATTAGATGGTTGTGTCATAGTTGGGGTTATGTTCTAATGTGTCTTCTTCTTCTACGTCATTCTATATCATTGTAAAGTGGACCATTTTCCCTCGTACGGGAGTCCATTCTTCTTTTATTCTTCTATAGGGTGGTAGGGTGGCTGTTAGTATGAATCCTTTGTCGAAGTGTATGAAAAAGGACCACTTTAGCTACGCATAACTAATAGCCCTAACAACAAAAGTGGCTGCCAATATCTTCAGATCTGCAGTTAGTTAGACATACAAGAGCTGCAAAAAACCAGATCTATGCATGGAAAGACATTAAGCAGAAAAAGTAAGGGTTTGCTCCATATACCAATAGACAAGACAAGAACAATTTTTGAAAGAATTTTTATATTAATGGGGCACCTGGGAGGAAAACAAGAAGGTGTGTCCAATTCTCCTCAGTGGGATGGGTTCTTGGAAGTCCTCAGCACTTCAGATCTAAGATTTCTCTCTCTTGTTGGTGTAGAAGACCCACACAAAGAATGGAACTCAAAGGGAGCTCACACAGCGAATGGCAGAAAATGGTGACCAAGTGTATAGATCCAGAGTGATCTAATAGGCAACAAAAGGTGAAGAATGGTAGGAAAAACTCTCCTATTTATAACAAAATATTGGGTCATTCTAGATCTTGGTGCATGATTAAAATAATGTTAACCAAATCTAGATCCACCTTTTATGGAATATTTTATTATATTTGTTGAGGGAAAAGGTATTTGACTTGGGTCAAATCCCTTTATTTCTCAATAATAAATAAATAAATGATTTATTTATCATTTTAAGGAAGTGATTGAAGGATAATCAAATAAATAATGATTTATTTAATTATTTAAGGAAGTGGTTGAATGATAATCAAATAAATAATGATTTATTTAATTATTTGTGGGTGATTTGGTCATATTTAACAAGGAATATTATTTAAATAAGATTTAAATAATTATTCCTAGAAAATAATAAGATAAATAGAGATTTATCTAATTAATTTCTTTGTTTTGGGTTAAACATGATCAGGAATAATAATTAAATTATTGTTTAATTAATTATTCCATGAGGAAAATCAAACAAATATAGGTTTGTTTAATATTTCCTTTTGGGGTTTCCTGTTTTAACATAGTGAAAGCAGTTTTACTTAGGGTAAGACTGGTCTTACATGGTGTACTTGGGTCCATCTAATGATAATAGGTTAGATGACCAGAAAATGGTGTAACAGTGGTGTTAGGGTGAGTTGTAGCTCATTGGGTGTTGGGGCATCCGTTCAGTTGACTACTAAAAAAACTCGGGTGTTGGAGCATCCATCCAGTGGGAGCTGGAGAAGAATTATTTTTCTAGATTCTAGGAAGTTGGAGCTTTATTTTCAATTGGAGTTGAATATTAAAGAATTATTAGAAAAGAATTAGGTGGTTTTTGTCCCAGAGTGGGTTTCCACCTTAAAAATGTGTGCATTTGTGTTCCTTTTTATTACTGCTATCATTGTACAAACAATTATAATAATTGAAGATTAATTAATGCTCTAATTGAAAGAAATATTGATTCACCCCCCCTCTCAGTATTTCCAACAATTGGTATCAGAGCTTGGTTCCTTCAATAGTAGTTTAACAACTGGAAGGAGTTCATGGAGCATACCAAGAATGGTGTACCTCTGTTCAATGAAAATAATTATGCACTCTGGAAAGGAAGAATGGAGGTCTATCTCTTGGTGCAAGGTTACAAAGTATGGGACACTGTTCAAAATGGATTTACATCAACCACAGATGAACAAGGCAAGAAGAATTTGGTAAATGATGCAAAAACAAAGAATATTATTATCAGTGGATTTATTGAATCTTCTTATCATAAAGTGTTGGGTTGTAAAACCGTAAAAAATGTATGGGACAAGCTTGAGAATATATTTGCAGGTGACTCAAATGTCAAAGAAGCAAAGCTTCAAATCTATAGAGAAAAAATTGAGCAACTCATAATGAAAGAAGATTGCAACATTGCTGCATACTTCCAATACATTGATGAAATAACCAATACTCTGGAAGGATTGGGAGAGCTAGTTGACGAGAAGAATATTATACAAAAGATTCTTAGAACATTACTAGGGAGATTCAACCCAAAGGTATCAGTCTTAGTATACAATGCAAATCTGGAAAAAATCAACAAAGAGGAATTACATGGAGTTCTCATAGCATATGAAATGAGACTTGATGAAGAACAGGGTACTTCGAATCTAGAAATTGTGTTTGTTGCATCTAAGAAAACCAATAAGGACAAACAACCTTCAATTGAAAAGACATGCACCTGCAAGTGTGAAGAAAAGGGAGATGATGAAGAAGGTCTTTCGGATGAAGAATATGCTTACTTTACGAGAAAACTAAAAATTGGTAAGGGAAAATTCAAAGGTAAACTTCCATTGATATGTTTCGATTGTGGTGAGGTTGGGAATTTTGCAGAAAAATGTCCGAACAGAAGTGATGGCAACTCAAAAGGAAAGAATGGCTTTAAGAAATTCAACAAGCAAGAAAAAACGAAAGGATCCTAACGGAACTTTCTCTATAAAGAAGATAGATCATCATTCGATGAAGACAGTAATAGCAAAGAAGAAGCCAATGAGAGAGTATTGTTTATGGCCAAGCATAATAAACAAGAGGTATCAAACAATGAAGAAGAAGGGTTGACCATAGAATAATTTTCTAAGGAGGCAATCAGGCTTATAAAAGAGCTCAAGGTTGAGAAAATCCGTTCCAATACTCTTGAAGAACAAGTTCAAGGTCTCAAAATTGAAGTTGAAGAACACAAATATATTAAAGAGTCACTTCAAAAGAAGTTGGAAGAAAGCAACCAAGAAAGGGAAGCATTAGAAGCTGAAGTAGTCTCGCTGCATAAGGAAGTGAAGAAGGGAAAAAAATTCCAAAACTATGCCAACAGCTCAAGGGAATTGGAAGAAATCATCAAAAATCAACGATCTTACAACAACAGAACTCGCCTCAGTTACAAAGAAGAAGAAGCAGGACCTTCTACAACAAAATACAATGAACCTATGAGATCTGACATGCATGTAGACTTCATTGGACAAGATTCGCAAGAACATCCTTGGAAGACGATTCCTCAACGAAGATTTCCATCCAGGTACCAACATATTTTTTTATGGATATTGTTATTCGTGTGGAAAATCAAGTCATAAAGCTGTAGAATGTCGCACATACCCTAGGAACCAATAGAATTCCAGGAGATCCTTCAAATATGAACCTCCCAGGGCTCAACGAAACATCAATAGATTTTAACATTTAAGAAATAATATGGAATGTTACAAATGTCAGAACTTTGGACACATAGCTAGAGACTGTAGACTTGAAAATCCTCCAGAAGAATCTTCGAAGCCACAGAATGAATGAAAATGGAAGGAGAAGAAGACTGATAATTGTGCTCTCGCTCTCAAGGCTCAAAACAACAAAAATGTGTGGTATGTTGACAACGGTTGCTCAACACATATGACTGGAGATAGAAGGAAATTTTCATCTCTATAAGAGAAGAAGGATGGAACCATATCCTTTGGAAATGATGGATCTTCAAATTTTATAGGATCAGGTACCGTCCCTCTCGTAAGCAAAGATGTTATAGCCAAGAATGTTCTATTTGTTTAAAACATGAATCACAATTTGCTCAGAGTTGGAAAAATGTGTGATCAAGGACACACAATGCTATTCAACTCCACAAAATGTGAAATCAGGAAAGGCAGGCATGGTAAAATTGTGGCTACAGCAAGTCAAGCTCCAAATTACATATATGTTCTAGATGAAGCAACTAAAGCATGTCTACTAGCTAAAGAAGATGAAAGCTGGTTATGGCACAAACGAATGGGTCACATAAACTTTGACAATCTTGTCAGGATAAGCAAAAAGGAAGCAATACGAGAAATGTCAAAAATCTCAAAACCTTCCAACACACTATGTGAGGTCTGTCGGCATGACAAGCAGACAAAATTCAAATTTAAAACAAAAGAACACTTTGCATCACATCCATTGGAATTGATACATATTGATCTATGTGGTCCTGTGAGAAAAAAAGGCTTAGATGGAGAGTTATATTTCATGTTAATGATAGATGACTATACCAGGATGACAGCCGTCAGTTTCCTAAAGAAAAAATCTGAAGCATTTGAGTGATTTAAGATCTACAAGGAGTTGGTTGAAAATGAAACTGATTTGAAAATAAAGTGTCTAATATCAGATAATGGCGGAGAATTCACTTCCAAATTATTTCAGCAATACTGTGACAAAAATGGAATAGAAAGACAATTTTCAACAACACGAACAGCTCAGCGAAATGGAGTTGCTGAAAGAAAGAACATAACCATACAGGAAATGGGTAGAACAATGTTGAAGGACTCAAAATTGGATGAAAAATTCTGGGTTCAAGAAATTGATAAGACAATCTTCTTTATCAACCGAAGTCTTCTCAGAAATAATTGCAACAAGACCCCATATGAATTATGGAAAGGAAAATCAGCTAATGTAAAATATTTCAGAATCTTCGGAAGAAAATGTTATATCAAAAGAGAAGATCAAAATTTGGGTAAGTTTGAATCACATGTTGATGAAGGTATCTTTGTTGGTTACTCACGCAAAAAAAAGGCCTATAAATATTATAATCTAAGGTGAAAATAGATAGTGGAGAGCATAAATGTTACATTTGAAGAAGATGGTGTTCTAATGAATAATGATGAGGATATAGAATCTTTGAAACTTGAGACAGAGGCTGAAAAAGACATAGATAAAATTCTAGAACAAGAAGCAACTATCAACCAAGAAGAAGTAAATAATGATCATCAAGATGTACCAGAACAACAACAAGAAACTCCTCCAAAAAGAACAAAAGAATGGATTCAAAAGAACCATCCATCAAATCAAATCATTGGTGACATAAATGAAGGTCGACAGCTTCATTCATCACAACAAGCTCACATTTCTTTCCTAGCAACCTTTGAACCTAGTAGTTTTGAGGAAGCCAGCCAGAATGAACATTGGGTGGCAGCTATGAATGAAGAATTGGATCAAATCAAGAAGAATAACACCTGGGAATTAGTTCCATGACCAAAAGATAAAAAATTTACTGGGACTAAATGGGTGTTCAGGAACAAATTGAATGAAGATGGACAGGCTACCAGAAACAAAGCAAGATTTGTTTGCAAAGGCTATGCACAAGTGGATGGAATTGATTTCGACAAAACATTTGCACTAGTTGCAAGCATGGAAGCCATCCACATGTTTCTCTCCTATGCATGTTCAAGAAAAATCAAAGTCTACCAAATGGATGTTAAGTCAACATTTCTGAATGGAGAATTAGAAGAAGAAGTTTACATCGAACAACCTGAAGGTTTTCTACTATCAGAAAAAGAAGACTATGTTTGTAGGTTAAATAAAGCTCTATATGGTCTCAAGCAGGCTCCTAGAGCATGGTATGCTTGTCTTGATGGATATCTATGTCAACAAGGGTTCAAGAAAGGTATCGTTGATAGCAATATTTATGTACAAATAGATAAATATAATTTAACAATCGTTGGGGTATATGTGGATGATGTAATATTTGGTAGCAATGATGATGAACTAAGTAAGAAATTTTCTACAAATATGCAAAGTGAGTTCGAGATGTCTTTACTTGGTGAGCTGACATACTTCTTAGGGCTTCAAATATCTTAGCAAGAGAAAGGAATATTTATATGTCAAGCCAAGTACATCAAGGAAATGCTCAAGAAATTCAAAATGGAAGATTGCAAACCCGTCCTTACTACGATGGTAATAGGATGCAAACTGAGCATACATGACTCAGCTAAGGATGTGGATCAGAGGTTGTACAGATCTGTGATTAGTAGTCTTCTATATGTAACAGCTTCCCGGCCAGATGTTATGCAAGCAGTTGGACAAGTAGCAAGATTCCAAGTAGCACCAAAAGAATCACATATTATTGTTGTCAAAATAATTCTTCGATATCTAAAGGGCACAAAAGAATATGGCTTGTGGTATCCCAAGGGTAAAAATCTCATTATTCAAGCCTTTACAGATGCAGATTGGGCAAGAAGTGTTGATGATCGTAAGAGTACTAGTGGAGCAGTATTCTATCTAGGTGGTTGTCTCGTATCATGGTTGAGCAAAAAGCAAACCTCAATCTCGTTATCTACATCAGAAGCAGAATACATTGCAGTGACAACATGTTGTACTCAAGTCCTTTGGATGAAACAAACTTTGCAATATCTTCAAGTACAATTCAGTGAGCCTATTCCCATATTCTGTGACAACACCAGTGCCATCAGCATCTCCAAGAATCCTTTCATGCATTCAAAAACAAAACACATTCCGATCAAATATCATTTTTTTAGAGAACAAGTTGCTGAAAATAATATCAAACTTGAGTATTTTGGTACAAAAGAAAAAATCGTTGATATCTTCACTAAACCTTTACCTCGTGAAGCATTTGAATATCTTCGCCAGAAGCTTGGGATTCTCCCAAGTTCTCATTAGATTTTCCTTATTCAAAATACAAAGGGGGAGTGGAAGTGTGTACAGGTCTATAGGATGGTTGTGTTTCAGGGGAAGTGGAAGTGTGTGCAGGTCTATAGGATGGTTGTGTGTCAGGGGGAGTTACCCTTTACCATTGATGTCAAAGTGGGAGATAATGTTGTAGTAAGAGGTGTCATGATCGCAAGGGGAGTACTTGTGTTGCCATCAATGCCAAAGGGGGAGATTGTTGATCAGCGGTTGTCATTGATGTCAACCCAAGTAGCACCAGGGGCTACCCCAATATTGCATGGGAACCTTGACCTACCAAATTAATATATTCTGGGTCAAGAATGTTTTTTGATGGTTTCTAATTGTCGAGATGTTTCTGTTGATATATGGCATGCCACGTAATTCTTCACGGTTTGAGAGATATTCATGTTTAAATTTTGTACCCCCAATTAGTGGGCTAAAACCCCATGGGGTTGTGGCATGGGTCATTGAAAAGTCATAATTAATATTTTTTGAGTTTCTAAAATCCCTCCCACGTTCACTTGTTGAAGCCCCTCTCAACCTAAGCATTTATATAAATTGTGATCCTGATATCCTCCTTATGAAACAGGTCATCGTGGAATTTTCGCTCTAACTATTTTTCTACAAAGGTTCAGAAGCTGAAATTTTGATGAGGCGAATCCAAAATCCTAAGGAAGCTCCTGTAAAAATTTCAGATCAAGTTGTACGATATTTTTGGAGATATGATCTGTGGAAGTCAGTGTTTTTGTAGGCTCCTGAAATTCATCTCAAAGAAGTGACCTTGGGAAAATCGTCATAACTCTCTCTCTGAGTATCGGTTTGGAATTCTGTAAAAATTGGTAGATATTTCACAGACTGTAGTTTTTTCTCTATCAATTTTAGAGCCGAATGAAGAAATAATGACACGTGGCACGCCATACAAGTTCGCTCTACTGAAACAGTCCATAATTAGGGCAATGTGAGAGATTGGGCATAACTCTCTCTTAAAGAATCCAAATTGGGTCAGACTTGTGGCATTGGAAAGAAGACTTAGAGGACTAATATAAGACCAAAAATCACATATTGGGGATCTGAAATAACATAGATACTCCAGATTCAATATCGAGCTTCTAGAAGGCAAGAAAAAGCTAGATCATGTGTTGTCAAGGGCTGCAAAGGACCAGAATTTCTAGGGCAGCAAAGAAAAGAAGGTGCAGCAGAGGGTAGCATGATAATAGCAGAAATCAAGGTGCATAATAGTAGCAAGAATTTCATCACATGAAGTTTTCAAGTGGGCAGCACTGCATATAGTCACTGTAAAGGTATCATTGTACTAAGTCATTGTAAATACATTATTGTAAAAATTGTACTAGTATCTATCTGCCAAGAGTTGAAGAGGCAGTGTCGAGAGGTCTAGGATCATGATTAAGTGGTTGTGTTATAGTTGGGTTTATGTTCTAGTGTGTCTTCTTCTTCTACATCATTCTATATCATTGTAAAGTGGGTCATTTTCCTATTACGGGAGTCCATTCTTATTTTATTATTCTATAGGGTGGTAGGGTGGTGCTAGGGTGAGTTGTAGCTCATTGGGTTTTGGGGCATCCATTCAATTGACTACTAAAGAATCTCGGGCGTTGGAGCGTCCATCCAGTGGGAGCTAGAGAAGAATTATTTTCTAGATTCTAGGAAGTTAGAGCTTTATTTTCAATTGGAGTTGGATATTAAAGAATTATTAGAAAATCATTAGGTGGTTTTTGTCCCGGAGTGGGTTTCCACCTTAAAAATTGTGTGCATTTGTGTTCCTTTTGTTTACTGCTATTATTGTACAAACACTGATAATAATTGAAGATTAACTAATGCTCTAATTGAAAGGAATATTGATTCACCCCCCCTCTCAGTATTTCCAACAAATATGTCTAGGATTTCTTAGATATTTCCCTTCACCTGAATGATTTATCTGATAAACAGATAGAAGGTTGCAGGACAAGGTAGGAACACATAATATATCATTAAACTGAATATTGTCTAGATGAATGGTTCCATACCCTAAAACATTACGAGATCTATCATCACCAACATAAATATTTTTGGTGTTACAATCATTTAAAGAAGAAAACATGGCTTTATTCTCTTCCATGTGGTAAGAGGCTCCAGAATCAATGAGCCACTCATGAGAATGAGAAGAAGAAGATACATTCAATGTATAACCAAATCTTGATGCTTCAAAACCACATGCAGAAAGTGTCGTTCCCGAAGATGAAGTTGAAGAGTTCTCCAAATGGATGTTGTGCTTCTTCATTGTCGCTTCCAAGTCTTCCATATTCTTAAAATAGTTTGACTCTACGTGGCCATCACAATTACAAAATTTGCAATGTTTATTTGTCTTCTTCCCTTTGTTTTTATTTGCCTTATCAGTTTGTTGAGTTGTTTTTTCAATTTTTGGCTGAGATTTATTAAGACCCTTGTTTGGTTTATTACCATTATTTTTATTATGTTGCTTCGTAGGATTCTTTGGATTTGGTTGTTGTTGGGCTGCTAAGGTTTTCTTATAAGAGTTTCAAGTATTAATAAGATGAAGGTGTAATATTTTTTCTTGTTCTCTTATCAAAGAATCGTAAAAGGCATCAAAAGAGGGGAACTTGTAGGGTGTTCCTTGAGAAATGAGGGATTCTCTAGTGGAATGGAAGGTGGAAACAAATACAGAGTATGCAGGGCCTAACTTAGTAAGAATGGAATAGATAAGAATACCATCTTCATTTTTGACCTTACAACATTCTAGGAGAAGTCTAAGGGTCCTGAATTTGGACAAAAATTCTTCAATAGAAGAGAAATTATTACGTCCAAAGTAAGAAACTCATTTTCAAGATGGTGGACTCTCATTTCATTTTGAATGCCAAAAACAGTATTTAGTTTTTTCATAGCTTCATCAGGGGATTCAATTCTTGGATATAAAATCTAAGATCTTGAGCAATGGAAATTCCTATCAACCCTCGTGCTTGATCTTATTTATTTTCTCATTTATCCTTTTTATCTTCATCAGTAGGTTTAGATTATAGTCTTGAGGCTATTATATAAATCCCTTTACATCTAAGTAAGTATACCATGTAGGATAACCATTGGAAATAATTGGCGTTGTTAAGAATAGTGGGCATGCACTTTCAATTTTTAAAAACTGAAGCTGTACAGGTTGAAACTAACTACTCCAATGGAAAGGTCTCAAAAAATTAGGTCAGTTAAAAAAAATGGCTCTGAAAACGGCTTCCAGATGAAGAAGTTATGCATTTTTGAAGAAACGTTGAAGTAGATGCCAAGTAGTCACATGATAAGTTGAAAGTTGATGATGAAGTTGTACTTTTTTTTTTAATTCCCCACTTTTCCAAACTTAATATAATAAGCTCACTTTAAAAAAAAAAAAATACTACTTTATGTGACCCACTTTTATGAATAAGTGAGAGTCACTTTTATAATGTTACTTTATGAACTAATGACCAACTAGAGTGTAATTTAAATAAAAGATAAAGTGACTCACTTTTTATAATGGGTGAGAAACACTATTACATAAAGTAACTTTAAAACATAACTTACATGTTTTTTTTTTTTTAACTTGACAAAAAACCATTTTTTTTAGAAAAAGTAACATGACAAATTTTTTTTTAGAAAAATTAACTTGAAAAAAAACTTCTTAGAAAAAAGAACTTGACGAAAAGACTTGAACCCAAGACCTCTATTCTCATAAAGTAACTTTACACTAAGTGAGCTAGTTAAAAGATTTAGTAATTGCTGGAAAGAAGGAAGGGGGGGTTTCTTTTTCTTTTTCTTTTTTATTTTTTTATTTTTTGGGTGCGTGCTCTTTTCCTTGCAAAAAAACAACCACAAAAACAAAAACAAAAACAAAAATACAAACCTTTTGGCTTGATGTTAGATTTATTATTAGTTCGACCAGAATCTAAATATTTCTCTCGCTATTTCTGATTTCCCGAGATCGAACAAAGTCGCAGGGAAAGAAGCATACGTAGGAGAAAAATTCGGTCTTTTTGTTTCTGGTTTGCCAGATCGCAAAGAAAAGAGCATTGGCAAAGAAGAGAGTGTAGATCTGGTAATAAAAAAATGACTATAAACCGAAATAAACAGAGGGATAAATAAATATATCTGCAAAAAATACTTTATACCTCCAGATCTAAAATGACATAGCTAGGGCAACAGGAAACCTTTTCGTATGAAAAGAAAGGGGTCCTCATCGGAATAGAGGCTCTAGACACAACAGTAGTTCACCCGACCCAAAAGTGCATTTATGTCACAGATTTGGAAATGGGCGCTGCATGCACTCAAAACAAGCCCTGGATTTGGATCAACAATGACAGGCCCTTAAACAACTCTGATACCATGTAGGAATTTATAGAGTAAGTTCCTTAGATCAAAAAACCAAAGGTCACTGCTCACAAACAGATCACAGATCAGTACACCAGTGTTTGACGTGGTTAAATCTCTCAAAGAGGGAAACATTCCATAGCATGAGCCAACACGGCCACTTCAGGCAATTTACTAAAAGAAAGGAAATTTACATAAGCTTCTCTCATGAACAGTCGTCGGACAAACGACCCTCCATTATCTTTAAATAGAGATCATTGACCAATCGGGTGTTAACCCACGGATCAAGTGTCGATAATACCAAGGAGAGAATGACTCGTTGGATCATGTTGTAGTATTACAACAAATCCCCATTTTTCTAGTATAATAGCTTAGAAAGAATAATGGGGATCCTTTTAAAAATTTTAGGATAAAATTCATTTTATTAGAAATAAAACTTAAAATTCAATTTTTAGACTAAGTTTTATTTTTCTTGAAAAACATAAGAAAATCATAAAAAAACGCTCTAAGGAACCCATAAAGGCTAAGAGTATAACAGCGGGAATTGAATCGCCGAAATGCGAAATGCCGAAATAGCGAAACGTCGATACGTAAAACAATGAATTGTCGATATGTGAAACAACGAAGTCCGTCAAGTAACGATTACCGATATTAGATTATGTCATCTGACGTATCCAGATATCGCATTCCATCATAAAATTTATCACAGTATCACATTTCGCATGTCACACATTGCTTTGAGGTGCCAAAAATTCGCTAATCATGAAAAGGTTGATCTACAGATCCTGGTAAGATAATAATTTTTAAACTCACATGAACCCATGCTTTCAATTTAATGATAATTTAGGTGTTTTTATGATCTCAAGGTTTGCAATAAATTTTATAATTTTTCATGTTTAATGCCAAGGATTCCCATTATGCGTGAGTTAAATTGATATGACAGTTAATAGAATTTGATGTGATCTTAGCTTACCCTCTATGGTTTTCTTTTCGACAGGGTATTTCTGGAAACTTAGGCATAAAAGGATGTCAAGGCTGATTAAAGTAGGAAGGAAGTCCGCCACCCCACCTCAGTTAGTTGTTCAGCAAGAGGAAAACAATGAGATAACTCCTTTAATCTCAGACACAACATGCAACCCAAAAATTGGTTCCTCAAGCTGGGAAGGGATCTATCAGTTGTTTGAGAATAAAAATCCATAATTAATTCTAAACAAAAAAGTTGTAGTTGATGATTTTGCATCCACAGATTCATACTCATGGTCCAACGCAACTAACTCTTTTCTTCAAAGAATTGTTGCCCATCCTAAAATGCTGACATACATTGAATTGTAAAATTGGTGTTGGATCATGTGGACATTCGAGATAGACAGTTTGTTACTAAAAGCAAACCATCCACTGGCTCTCTCAGGCCATCAGATTTGAAAGATATGTATAAATTTCTAGAGCCCCAGAAGAGATATGACAACTAATTTGTTCAAGAATTCATATGAGAGAATGAACATCCTGAAAATGTAATCAAAGATTGGATAAATGATCCTAATCAACATAAACGTGACGACAAGGGTATGTACTCAGTAATTTCTCTTAAAATCCCATTCTCGCAAATTCCTGCAATGATGTGTCATCTTTTTGGGTCTGAAAATACAACCAAGTTTAAGGAAGATTGGACACCCTTGATAGAAGACACCTATGATGGATATATTCTTGATTGGGCTAATATTTTTTCTGATAATTTTATTAGATGTATCACTATCTATAGAGAAAATCGTAATCTCCTGTCCAATATAGTCACTCCTTTTTATATGAGTTCTTTTATCCTAAATGTTGTCTATTTTTCTATTGAATTTCCATCATTAGGATGGAAATGGACCAGAGAAGTCAAAACCCCCATCTTTATAAAGTTATAATTCCTGTGGGAATCAAAATACCACTCTCATATGTTAATGCTCCTAGTTTTTCAAGTCATTTTCGAAAGAAAAATTCCTAGAGTCACCCATAAAGCCAATAAAAGTCTCAAGCCTATAGGAAGGTGGTTCGGTGAAGAATTTTACACATACATCCAAATTTTTAGAAGTCGTGCTCACCCTTATGTCTTACCCTTATAGATACCAGACAAATTATTGGCTAAGGAAATTTCTTATCAGACTGTAGGTAATGGGTTGACTAAATTTCTGAAAGATGCCAAAAAGACAATTTGGCCAACTTTTCCTATTTCATGTGGGTCATATAATCTCAACAATTTCAAGCATTCCTATCTTGAAATTGATCAATTAAAACCCTTCAATTTTCCAATTCTACCCAACAGAAGTTATGATTCATATGGAATTTCTAGAGAAATAATGGATCAAGTTAAGCTACGGGAATTTCCAAGCGAGCCTGATAAATTCGACGATGTGTTCGAGTCAAACCTAGAATTTTCAAGGGTTCATCAAATAGCAACCAAAAGGTTCAATCCAAAAGATTTGATACGATTCAAAGAATATAGAGAACAAAGAAATTCTCATCTGCCAGACTACATGTTCCATAGGCCAGTGCCAGAAGCAGAACAGATTTCGGTTCTGATTCCTTCAGTTCAGGTACCAGTACCAATAACATAACCAAAAATCACGGATATTCCATAGGAAGAGAAGTTTAATTAAAACTCGGAAAGTTTTGAGAAATCATTATCTGATACTAATACTCCTGCTGATGAGAGTGTTATTTTTCCAAAAACTCTCCCTACTGAAGATACTCTAAAAACAACAATTCATACAGGTGAACCAAGTGTTCAACAAGTTTCTTCTAGTCTAGATGACTCCAAATATCAAGGAGAAATTTGAGAAATCTCATTTACTGCAGAAATTTCAAAATTTCTCTTGAGAAAACTCATATAATAAAGCTCAAAGATACAGAAGAGAAAGAAGGAGATACATCAGCCCAAGATATGGAGATCATCCCTTCTTTCCCAACAACAGAAATAATACTGAAGATTGAAGAAATACCTCCATTGGATTCTCCAATCAGTAGCAAGATACGATATCAATGCAAGTCCTCTGGAAAGGAACTCAGTTAACTCCAAGAAAAGAACTTAGCAGATTATCTCAGTTTGCAGGTTCTTATGTAGAAGAAACTATTCATAAGGCAATAGAGATTGAGTCATTAATTATGGAGGAAGATCAAAAAATTGCTCAAATGGAGTAAAGTTTCTTTAATGAAAAACAAAAGATCGAGCAGGAGTTGCAATAAAGTATTAATAATTTGCAACAGGAATTTGAAGGTCTCAAAATCAAATTCAAAAATCAAATTAAAGAGAATGATCCAATAGATCATCAATTACAGCAGAACATTCAAAAGCTCCAAGAGAAACCAAATCTTAATGAGGTGAAGAAAGAAGCAACAGAACTGGAAACATTACAGTAAAACAAAAAACATATTTCTGTCAAAAGTACAAACAGATTCAAGACCAAATTAAGACAAGTGATCAGTTAGTCACTCAGATTTCTAATTTTAGGATTTATTATGAAGAGACTGATGATAAGGTGTCAAAGTATATAGATTGGAAAGACATTGTACAGGGAAGAGCAGTTGATCTTTCTTGTCTTGAAGAATCAATAAAAGATATAATATTTGGAGATTGGGATATGAAAATGAAAAGTGTTGAATTAGCTATCATCAGAGCTAAAAATATCTCCTCCAACATCTCAAAGTACATAAAATATTCTCTTCTACAAGCCAATCTTATCCAAGGAATACCAAAAGATGCCATGCCAGAAATCATCTTCTTAAAAAAATACCGGCAAGAAACGTCAAACAGAAAGGCTCTTGACATAGAAAACTTGACAAAGGTAAACATGGAGATTTACTGGTACTTGTTGATCAAACCTCACAATCAATTGGGAGTGCTGAGGTGTCTTTCAAACACTACATTTCAACTTCTTCCAGCACTCAATGATGCAATATTCACGTGCCAAATGAGAATGCAGCCAATTCATCCCCCCCATCTTGAATATATGATCAAAGCATGCCAGCTCAAGGAACAACTAGAGTGTGGATCCAAGAAACAATCATGAGACTATTATAACTTATGCATTTTATTTTCCTAGCTTTTAGTTTATATTTTATATTAATATTAGAATACTTCTTTCACAAGTCTTCTATTTTTGTGATATTAATTAGTATTTAAACCCCTTTCATGCATTTAGAAAGGGGTCCATATTTTTGAGAAGGAGGCTTTTGGAACTTGCACTATTGTTTGAACAGAAGTATATAATTGAAAGTCTGAGCCCAAAAGCTATCTTTTCATAACTAAGCTATGATGCAACCGGTACTATTATCTGTGTATTGATCGTTTTATGTTTATGAGATTTTAGAAAACTTGTTCTATCTATTTGTCTCTATCCGATAAGCATTGAAATGACATATATTCTTATTACTATTGATAAAATGTATTGAATGGCATGTTGTTAGATGAGCAACTTAGAGATTTGTTATATGATTAATGTTCTTCATCAACTAAATCAATTACATTGATTTAGTTTCTTTAATGTGCTTATATTCATTTAGTATGTGATTATCTATATTGTTTCATGCTTATGAAATATTATTCCATAATCATATAAATCAGTCCAATCCCGAGAATTAGTTAGATTTAGTTTTATTTATGTTATCATTAGAATAGATCACTCCATTCGTATTGAGTTTATTCCATTGTTATATAAATTCTTTCTTATACGGGAAACTAGTCCCTATATCCCCAATTGGACCCACCATTTCAATGGAAAAGGAGTTGCTTTAAACTCCTGACCATGTGGAATCCATAATGTTGAAGAAGTCACTCTCCAACCTTCAACATTTTTGGCGCTAGAAGGAGGGCCATCCGACTATATATGGAATATAAAGTTGAATCTCAATTGAAAAGCCAACAAAAGAGTCAAACTCCCTCCAAAGCTTCTACAGCTTCTAGATCTCGCTCACTATCTCCTGGTCATAAGCCTAAAGTTGTAGAGCCATTTCTTACATCTCCTAAAACATTACCTCATAGACCTTCTTTAGAACATATTCCTGAATCTCCTGAAGTTCAGTCTTTAATTGAAAGGTTAGAACAAATATCTATCTCTCCAGATAAGACAACCAATCCGGAAATTTCTGAAGAAAGTATTACATCTAAGTTTCGAGGTACTGGTGTGTTAGCCCGATCATAAAGTGAAAAACTTGGGATAACTCCTTTCGAGTTTCCTATTTTATCTCATCATAAGAAAGCAACCACATCAACATCTCAATCAGGTATCAGTGAGACCACATCATCTTCATCCCCAATTACTCCCACCATCTCCTCTAATCAACCCATTTCTATTCATCAAACCATTTCTACTCAAATAATCAGTGTTGCTATAAGTAGTACTAGTCCAGTAGTAATTTCTTCTCCATCCACATCTACTTTTGGACCTACTAGCTCATCTTCACAAACAACAAGTCAAACAATGGCCAACCTACCATGGTTTAATCCGAGTGTTGTTCAAATGGAAAATTTACATCCTCTCTCGGATCTTCTAGAAAAATGGCTACCAAAATATAATCCTAATTGATACCTTCTCATCACATGATCTCAATAATTTTTATGTCGCCAGAACTCCCATGGTATGCAACATGATGTTGGTATTCTGGTCGTTTCCATGCCATCTCTTCAAGGATCTCAGAGATTCTCGTATTCCCCCCCCCCCCCTTCCGGTTCTATAGGAGATTGGAATACTTTTCAAGATCTATTTCTTGCTAAATTTGGTGATGATAGGACAATTGCCTCATTAATTAATGATCTTTCTAATTTAAAAGATAATTCAAATGAAAAAATCAAAGACTTCAACTCCAGGTTTAACAAGCTATTGAACAAAATTCCAGTTGCCTCTAGACCAGGATTGGATGTACAAATAGGATGGTACATATCTTCCCTTCCTTCTAATATAGCAATCTTTGTAGATAGAGCCAATAAGGTCACACTTGTAGAAAATATGAAAAAATCTTCGTCTGTTAAGAGAAGAATTGTTGATTTAGAGAAGAAGACTGAGTTGGAAGATAAAAAATCTAAAAAAGTAACATTTAAAGATGATAAAAAGAAGAAAACCCCCAAAGATCCGTTTGATCTTGAAGAATTGCAAAAGGTCTTGAAGACCATGTCCAATGAAATGGTTGAAATCAAAAAACAGGTTGCTGAAACTTCCACTAGAAAACCCTTTAGATCATTTAGAAATAATTAGTCGTCTGTATCACAGCCCCCCAATATTATTTCTAATACTGAATCCGAAGAAGAAGAAACTACAACTTCTGCCGATGAATCTCAATATGAAGAAGTAGCTAAATTACATGGATTATGGGACTTTTTCATACACTCCTCTGATGAAGAGATAGAATCTGAAGCTGTGGATGTTAGCACTAGAAGTAAGACTTCTGCAGAACTAAATCAATCCATACAGAAAAAGAAAATCCCAACTTCTATTGCTAAAGAAAAATTTGTCAATAAAAACCTCCAGTCAAACCATCTCAGCAAGCTATTACTGAATCCTAGTCGATCAAATCTACACCCAATCCTCAATCTAAAACTTTGGTAGTATCTGACACTATTGAATACAACATTGTCAAGGACATGAAGAAGATTAAAGCCAATATTTCTCTTCATGAAGTTAGAAAATTAAAGCAGCAACATAATATTTTATTGAAAGATTTGAATGTGGTTACTGCATCTCCTCTTTCTTCAACAATTATTGTTAAATCTTCTAATGGGATAGGGAAACCTCCAATCGACAATTCAAACAAATTTAATGCTTCAAATGTTATTTTTATTGGCGATAGATCCAATTCTCACACCCCTCCTTTCCTCTTAACCTATGAAATCTACAATAGAAATGTTCATAATTGTTTGATTGATTATGGGGCTTCACCTAATATAATTCCATATTCAATTTGTGAGAAGTTAAAAATCGCACCCCAGAAGTCATCAATTAGTATAGTTCAATTGGATACAAAAAAGGTTAAGGTCTTTGGAAAAATCAATTCAGTAAGTATTCGATTGTCATCAAATCCAAAAGATGCTCAGATTATCGAAATACCGATTACTAACATCTCGAAATTTTATGGTTTAGTTCTTAGCATAGACTGGTCTTAAAAATTACATGGATATTTCGCAACGGACTAGTCCCACATGTGGCTTCCATATAATGGAAAAACGAACCAAATCAGATTTGATTGTGAAAAATGTATGAAATACTCAGTTACAAATCTTGGGGAGGAAAATGAACCCATAGAATTCAATAACAATATTTTGGGTAATTACTCTACAGATTCATTCTTGGGGAATTTTAATGCTAAAAGTTCACCTTTCTCGATTGATTTTTTAAATTCAAAAATAGAAAAAAATTCCCAAAATGATTTAACCAGATGCTTAAATTTTTAAGAAGAAACAATAGTCCATTCTCCGTTTTGGAAACTTTTCTTTGATGGATCAAGATCCAATGATGGTGCAGGAGCAGGATGCATGCTTATTAGCCCAATAGGTGAAAAAACTATGTTAGCTTGTAGACTTTAATTTGAATGCACTAACAATATTGTTGAATACGAAGCATTAGTTCAAGGTCTTCGTAAAGCAATAAGTCTTGTTATACAATATATTCAGGTATTTGGAGATTCAGAAATTGTCGTAAGACAAGTACGAAATACTATTCACTGTCTCTCAATTCACTTGAAACATTATCAATCTCTGGTTCAAGACCTCACATCTCATTATTTAGCATTCAATATCTCTCCTATTCCTAGATCAAAAAATGCCAATGTTGATCTTTTGGCTAACATTGCATCCAAGCTGATTCCACCAGAAGATTTTAGTCTTGATAGATCCTCTATTGAATTGATTTTTTGTCCATCTGTGTAGATAATGTTACTAGTTGGTGATTTTTCAATGATGATAGTGATATTTTAAGTTTTCTTACTTCTGAAAAACCATATGATGATCAAATTCTAGATGAAGATGAACATGATAATCAAATCAAACAACAAAGTGATAAGAATATTTTACCAAAATCTATGGTAAAACTTGAAGATTTATACGATATAAAAGACAGATTCAAAAAAATCAACAATTGCAAACTACAAAGTTCTACTTTATGGTTTGAATTAGTTAACTTAGGATATGATAAAGTACATCAAGATATAAATCTAGGGCTTACCCTTTCATCTGGAGAAATAAATGCATTCATTTCATCCTCTTCTTCGACAAATTTGTTCCTCAAAAGCGCCATCCTCCCAGATATAGTTTTTTCAGGTATATGATCTCAAGTTTGTTCTTCTGAATTTAAGGTCGTTTTAATAATTAAAGTATTTGCTTTTAATAATTATCCTCACTAATTAATTTTTATTTGTTTAAAAAATAAAATTAATTGATTAGCAATAATTATTATGGGTATCTACTATTTTTAAAATTATAAAAAATAACCCTAATTTATAACTTGGCATAAATAAAATTATTAAGAATTAATTTAACATAATCAATTAGTTATTATTATGAAAATATATAATTATTTACTTTATTAATAGTTATTTACGTCTTTAAATAAATATTAAAATTAATTAGTGAATAATTAGTTTATTTGATTTTTAAAAATAATTTTTTTTAATCTAGATCTTTCTTTTCTTATCTTATTAGTTATTATAATAATTATAGATAATATTTCTAAACCATATCTAAAAAAATTTAAGGTTTTTAGTTAGTTAGATTATTTATATTATTAGTTCTAAGTTATTAAAAATGAATATATTAACCCTATTTAAATCTTAACAAAATTAAATAATAATTAAATAAATCAACTTAAATTAATTTAATTAGTAACCATATAACATAATAAAATAAAATAAATAATTATTTTAATATTTGTTTATTAAATAAAAAATAAAAAAATATTTTAATATTTATTTATTAAATAAATATTAATATCAATTAGGATGTAGTTGGTTTATTTTATTAATTATTAATTAATTAAGGATAAACAATAATATATAATATTGATTACTAATTATTATTATTAAAACATAATATTTTAAATTAAACTTAGTTTATTTTATAAAAATAATTAAAATTAAATTATTAAAAATAGAGGAAGTGTCTTCTTACAAGTACCTAGGAATTGATATTCATCACAAGCTCAACTAGAACTATAGCATTCAGAAAAGGATTAATGGGGGGTGGAAAGCTTATTTTGGTCTTGAAAATAATTGTGAAACAACAAACCTCGTAATGTGGGATAGAAAGAAGTTCCTCTTTGAAACTTTAGTCACTCTTGTTATCTTATATGGATGTGAGGTTTGGGGTTGCAGCATCTCTAGATAATCCTAGAGAAAGATTGAGAAAATCCATAAGTGTTTTATAACTTATAACCTTAAAATTAAAAATAGTACACCCTATCCTATTCTCCTTATAGAAGTGGGTCTTTCCCCTATCGAGAGCCTAGCTATGACTAGGCTTTTGTTGTACAAACACAAGCTCAATAGCATAGGAGACCATAGACTTCCTAAGATAGCTTTAAATTCCAGCCAAAACCACCTAAGGCTTAAACTAGGTTGGTATAAAGACACCAGAGCCTAGTTAAACCATTGGGAGATCGACGAGAATGTTGCATTGCAAAACATTAATAACATTAAAAAATTTGTTACTTCTAAGTTCAAATAAAAAATGTGGTGTGAGAAAGATCTAGCAACTAAAAGAAAATTAAGATATTATAAGGAGGTCATCAACCCCACCCTAGAAGATCAAAAGTATCTATCTATTTTAACTAGCTCAAAGAAGAAAATTAATATAGCCAAGATTAGAACAAACTCTCATGAGCTCCATAGTGAAACAAGTCGTTGGACAGTTCCTAAAACACCATGGATGGAAAGGATCTGCCATCTCTGTGAGAATATGAACATTGAGGATGAAAATTGCTTCCTCTTAGAGTGCCCAATGTACAACCACATTAGAGCTCAATTTCATAATCTTTGTTGCAATAGTGACCTTCCTAGCCTTTTAAGATGTCAAAATTATAGTGAGCTCGAGAGGCTTCTCTCCAAGCTTTTTGAGCATAGGAATAAAATCTTAAATCAAACTAAATAACTCTTTTCATTAGGTTCGATAGACCAAAGATTGGTCTCAGTGGATGTTAACCACCATCATCATCAAAAATAAAATTATTTCCTATTATATATTTTTTGGAATTAATTAAATATTAAACAATAAAATATAAAAATTATATATATAAAATAAAAAGATATATTTTTGAATTAATTAAAAATATTAAAACAATAAAAATAAAATAAAAATAAATAAACTCTTGTCAGCTCTTTTATTCTTTTCACTATTAGTAGCCTAAAACCCTTCTTTCAATTCCTTCATTCAAATGTATTGAAGATGGATCCCCGTTGGGATTCGAAATATTGACAAATGTTTCAAAATAGTGTGGATAATCCGGGAAGCTCTTCAATAACTGAAAACCACAAGAGCTTAAAAACCAAAATACAAAGATATTTTTGCATGGAATTATCAAGATCTTAAAACCTACAACCCATCCATCGTTCAACATATTATTCCTATGGTACTTGATGTTAAAACCATCCAGCAAAAGCTTGGGAAAATACATCTAAATTTGGAAACTCAAATAAAAAATGAGTTAAATAAACTTTTGAAAGCCAAAATCATTTTTCCTGTTAGACATTCAAAATGGGTTTCTAATCTAGTACCTGTGAGAAAAAAGAATGGTGATATTCGAAGTTGTATTGACTTTAGAAATCTGAACGAAGCATGTCAAAAGGATAATTTTCCTTTACCATCAATGGAACAAGTTTTACAGTCAGTAGCAGGTTCAAAATTATGTCTTTTTTAGATGGTTTTTCATGATATAGCCAAATTCTAGTTCATCCAGAGGATCGTTTGAAAACTACATTTCGAACAAAGTGGGGAACCTATGCATACCAAAATATGTCATTCTGATTAATGAATGCAGGAGCAACATTTCAGAGAGCCATGGATATTGCCTTTAAAGGATTGATAAATCAAATAGTGGTCGTTTATCTTGATGATATAACCATATATTCAAAAAAGAGAAACAAGCATTTGCATGACTTAAAGCAGATCTTTGAAAGATGCAAAAGGTTTGGGATTTCCCTTAATCCAAAGAAGTCGATTTTTTCTTTAAGCGAAGGTAAACTTCTTGGTTTTATCATCTCAAAAAATGGAATTTGTATTGATCCTGACCGGATTAAAAAAATTTCAGAAATTCCACTGCCACATAACAAAAAATCAATGCAATCCTTTTTAGGATAGATAAACTTCGTTAAATAATTCATTCCAGATTTTTCACATATTTTCCTTCCATTGCAAAAGATGATCAAGAAAGATACATTGTTTAAATGGGGAGAGCAAGAAAAGGAATCATTTCAAATCATTAAACAAGAAATTGTCAATGCTCCTTCTCTCTCAAATCCAAATTTTACCAATGATTTCATTCTATATACTTTCGCTTCTAATCTATCATATGCTGCAATATCAACTCAACCAGATGATAAGAAATTTTAAATTCCAATTGCCTTTTTTGGTTCTAATTTTCAAGGAGCTCAATTGGACTATATAGGAGTCAAAAAACAAGCATTTGTAGTTTACAAAGAAATCAAATACTTTCGACCTTTTCTTCTAAAAGCTCATGTCAAAATAATAGTTCCTTTCTCATTAGCCAGACAAATACTTATACAGAAGGAACTAGGATAAAAGAGAGCTAATTGGGTAATAGTCATGCAAGAGTATGACTCAGAAATTAAGCCTGCTAAAATTGTGAGAGGAAAAGGATTTTGAAGATTGATTACAAGAATGAATGATACATCACCTGATGAGGTAACTGCTACTATTGAACAGTTCACTGAGGTACTAAATGTTAACCCTCAATATCAGTATGTTGATTTAATCTTTTATTTAAAGAATGGTTATGCTCCACTTAAATTGGATTCCAAAATAAAACGAGCATTAAGATTGAAGGCTAATCAATATCAATTACTCAATGATGTGTTATTCAGAAAAAATTATGATTCTATTTTACTCAGATGTTTATAGAAGACAGAAATACCTAATGTGCTCCAGGAACTTCATGATGGACCAGCAGGTGGACACTTTGGTGGAGATACCACAGCACATAAAATTTTGCATGCAAGTTATTATTGGCCAACATTATTCAAGGATGCACACAACTATGTCAGAAATTGTAAGACTTGTCAAACTATAGCAGGAAGACAAAGAAATTGCTCAATGCCACTTCAACCAGTCAATATGGAACAACCTTTGAACAATGGGGACTCGACATAATAGGTGAGGTCGTTCCTCATTATTCTAAATGACATAAATATATATTGACCGCTACATATTATTTTACGAAGTGGGTAAAAGCAATACCTCTGAGGACAACCAAATCTGAAAACATTATTGAGTTCATTGATCAATTCATCATAACATGGTTTGGTTTCCCTTATGCTTTAGTATTTGACAATGCCTCTTATTTTTCTGTAAATTCCATGACTAGATTTGCTTTAAAAAGAGGGTTTAAATTGAAATATTCTACAAATTATTATCCTCATGGAAATGGTTTGGAAAAATCCACAAATAAAAACATCATAAGAATAATTAAACGCACTATTGATCAAAATCAGAAGAATTGGCACAAAACTTTGACTTTTGCATTATGGGCAGATAGGATAACTAAAAAAGCTTCAATAGGAACTTCTCCTTTTTTATTGGTATATGGGAAGGAAGCAGTTTTACCTTTAAACTTAGTTATCCCGTCAACGGCCCTCATTCAATTCATTAACGAACAACCTTTCTCTTCATTACAATCAAGAATGTCCCAAACAGTTAAAATGGAAGAAGAAAGAGAAAAAGCTAAAATGATACATAATCATCATCAACAATTGATTAAAATTTCATTTGATTCAAATACAGTAAAAAATAAACAGTTTGAAATTGGAGACTTGGTATTGAAATGGCATAAAGTGCATGAGGACAAAGGAAAACATACAAAATTTCAAAAACTCTGGCTTGGCCCTTTTCAAATAATCGAGAAAATAGGTCCATCAAATTTTGTTTTGTAAAATGTACAAGGGAAGAAGGAAAGTCTACCTGTTAATGGAATTATCCTCAAAAAATAATTTTCTTAAAATAACAACAGTTCTTTTGTACGAATATGTATATAGTTTAATAAAACAAGTTTTTGCAGTACTACGCAAAAAAAGTGAAACACTTCATCATTTTCTTGAACGTGAAAGTATTAATTTTTTAAGATATAAAACAACGAAATAAATCACAAATTGAAATATCTATTTCTTTGGAAAATTTTGATTCAAATAACCGATTAGAAAGAAGAATTCTTCTAACCCATGTAAATTAAACATATTTCTTAAACATGAATCAAGTTTGAAAAGTTATTTTTATAAAGTATAAAGTTTTATTGAAGTATTAGCATCTTTTACTTAAATTGGTCATCCAAAAGCTCATAAGGAGCAAAATGATAACCTCCCCATTCATTCATATTAGATATTTTTCAAAGTGTAATTCAAAAATATAAAATAAATAAATAAATAAATAAATTTGAGAGATGTCATTGTGAGTCGACTCATCATGTTCATAGGAAACTAGTAAACTTGACATTATCAAACTAGCTACCAAACCAGGATAATGGCTCATGGCCTAGGAACCTGAGACAAGGGATCTCATCACGATTCAGCTTGTTAAAAGTTACTATAACCAGATAATGACATTATCACTTCTGGCTACCAAACCAGGATAATGATTTTAAAGTGACAAAAAGTAAAAGTAATTACATTACCTTTGGAAATGTCTATTATGTCATGAATGGGATACTGGTTCATTTTGGTTAAATAGTAACCCTGTCGAGGCTATGAATTCCTAATGGCAACAGTGGCTCTGCTAATGACTAATAATTTCATCAAATAAGCTAAGATTTGACTAATGTATTACTTATATTTTCAACTTACTAAGATTTGATTCATTTAAAGAGAAATTTCATTTACAAAAGAAAGAAGAATTTTTTCAAGTAAAAATCAGGTTATTTAAAGATAAAATTTACCTATATTAAAAACATATTTCAATCACTTATAAATTTCCTAGAATACTATCTTTTACGTATTAATATTTATCAGAGATTCTAGATTCATCCACTGTGTCACCAATTGTTGTAGTATTACAACAAATCCCCATTTTTCTAGTATAATATCTTAGAAAGAAAGATGGGGACCCTTTTAAAAAATTTAGGATTAAATTCATTTTATTATAAATAAAATCATAAAAAAACGCTCTAAGGAACCCATAAAGGCTAAGAGTACAAGAGTGGGAATTAAACCGCCAAGACAGCAAATCGCCGATATCCGGAATTGTGAAATGCTAATATGAAAGACAACGAACTACCGATATGCGAAACCGCGAAGTCTGTCAAGTAACGATTACCGATATTGGATTTTTTCATTTGACGTATCCTGATATCGCATTCCGTCATAAAATTTATCGTAGTATCGCATTTCGCATGTCGCACATTGCTTTGAGGTGCTGAAAATTCGCTAATCAGGAAAAGGTCGATATACAGATCCTGATAAGATAATAACTGTCAAACTCACACAAACCCATGCTATCAATTTAATGATAATTCAGGTGTTTTTATGATCTTGAGGTTTGCAATCGATTTTATAATTATTTCATATTTAATACCAAGGATTCCCATTATGCGCGAGTTAAATTGATACGGCAGTTAATAGCATTTGACGTGATCTTAGCTTACCCTCTCTGGTTTTATTTTCGACAGGGTAATTCTAGAAACCTAGGCATAAAAGGGTGCCAAGGTTGATTAAAGCACGAAGGAAGTCCGCCACCCCATCTCAGTTACTTTTTCAGCAAGAAGAAAACAACAATATGGCTCATTTAATCTCAGACACAACATGCAACCCATAAATTGATTCCTCAAGCTGGGAAGTGATCAGAACTGGATCAAGGACCTAAGTATTAGCTCAAAATTCAAAGTTACAAGATTGGGTTGAAACCAAGATTTTTTCGTAGGTCTCGTCTTCCTAATTCTGGCACCGTAAACAATTCAAAAAATAGAGCACGGAGTGGCCATCTCTCCTCCCATGGAACCTCATCACGTGGCCAGTGAGGGAGCTTAATGTTAAGTGTGCTTCAGGAGCCTAATCCAAGGTTTGATATTTAATTAAAATTCAGTTAAGTGGAGTTTAATATGCCAGATATTCTGGAGGCGCTCCCAAATTTAGGCAGACTTCCACTTTTAGTGGAGTTAACTGGCAGTTGCCCCACATTTTGTGGAGGAAATTGGGGCAAAATTGTTTTGGTCATAACTCACTCAATTTTCGACCATTTTGAGAGTGCTAAAAGTAAATTTAGACTATCTCATACCTTCTGAACTCAATGGAAAAATTTTCGGAGCCATCGGAGAACTTCTAAGTAGTTTTTTACATCTGTGAAGTTCAAGGGGCCACTAGGGCCACCAAGAGGTAGAATTAGTTTGAGGCCTAGCCAGGGGAGCTAGAGGCCTTATCCAGAGATCCAATAGTCAAAATTGGACAATTCAGATGTTATGAATCTAATGAGATGGTTTTTAGAGTCTTTAGAGAACTTTTGAAGTCTTAAAAGCTTCAGTAAAGTTCCAGGGGCCATTAGTGCCAGCTTTTGCCAACAATAGTGTAGGGCCTAGCCAGAGTAGATAGAGACCATATGCAGTGAACCAATAGTAATTATTGACTATAAATAGCATTATGAATCCATTGAAGGAGATTGTGGAAACTTAGGATGACTTATAGAGGTCGAAAACCCAGCAGAGAAGTTTTTAGTGACCCTAGTGCCAAGGGGTGCCGACAGGCGTTGGAGGCGAAACCGGAGCAGCTGAAGGCCATTTTATGCAAATGAATAGTATAAATTGACTATTTAAGACATTTTGAAACCAATGAAAGTGTTTTTAGAACATTTTGATAACTTCTAGATCTCTAAAAGCTGAAGGGAATTTGTGGGCAGCCCTAGGCAAACCGTGGAGGATAGCCTAGTTTTGGGATGCAGTGCTTGTTTTGGGAAAATTATCAGTTGATATTTGGTGTCTGATGTGTGATGGATACAGAAGGTGTGGTTTTAGGGACATAATCAGAATTCTGGAGGATTTTGTGCCATGAAGAAGCTAAGTGTAACTCAATGCACCGATAGAAGGAATCGTGTCTAGAGGGAGCCTAAAGCTGTTTGCAGAGTTTGGACAGCCATGAGAGGGATATAGATGGTGTTCTCAACCCTTTGGATCAGTTCAGTATCCATAGGATTTAAGTGCGGAACTTTTAAAATAAACCTTACCATAATCCCAAAGAGCCAAATCAAGATGACAAAGCTCAAAGGAGACGTAGCCCATGAATTTCGGGTGAACTCCTAGATTAATTTTGTTGTTTTGTTTGAATTTTTTATTGCTGCATTATGTTGCTGTTATACATGTTAAATTTCAGCAAAAAAATGAACTTAAGACACATAAACAGTTAAAATTCATACACCACTTTCAAGCATAAATTCTGCAAATTATCAAGTACAAGCTAGATCATTTAATTCTTAAACTGAGTGGGAGGTTCTTCAAATACATAACAAGTTATCGAAACCATTTTCAGATTAGGTTTTCAAACTGACTATTGTTTGAGTTTTTTGGAGGTGAAGGGATAGCTACTAATTAGCTAAGTCCAGGAGAGGAAAAAAAGGAAGAAAGGGCTGAAGGCATCTTCCTTACCCCAAAGGACCTCAAGGTCACCCTTGGAACACAAACCCTCTTGACAATTGTTTGTTAAGAAGCTCTTGGAGTTTGTTTGTTGTTTGGCTGCTTGAATAAGAGTTTGTCTCTACAGCCATTTGGTTTTAAAAAGTTTTGTCATTTGTTTTGAAAGCTTTGTGAACTTTTTTGAAGTTACTTTTGTTCATTGACATCATAATGACAACTTATACAAGTGAGGTTTCCTCCTTCACAAGATTCTTTGATGAAGATATGAAGTGTGACTTTATTATATTGAAGGACATGGTGCAAATTTTATTTGAAGATAGAAGAGAAAGCATTGAACTTCGTGAGAAATTATTTGCCATGAAGAAAGAGAAGGAAGAAATTCTTCAAAGATTGCAAGATATGGAGATGCAGATCCATCAAGCTCAAGAGGCTTTGACCAAGAACATGTGTCAGGAAGAGGTAATCCACTCTAATTTGTCTTCAGAAAGATGTTTTGGTTCTTTCGAAAAGCACACGAGAGGTATAGGACCCAAGTTAATGATTAAAATGGGCTGTTAAGGCAAGGGTTTAGGCAAGCATGCACAAGGCATGGTTGAACCTATTTTGGTTGAGGAACGACCCAAGAATCTTGGTCTTGATTGTGTGCAATTTAATGGCGAAGACTCCAAAGCCATGAAGGCATGTGAGGCAATGTAAAAGAGAAATTTTTTTCCAAGTTCTGATTTGCAAATATGTCAAATTTGTTTCCAAGATGATTGACATTGCTTTAAGCCTTTGTTGTAGCAAGAAGATGGTAGACATGCAGCTTATGGCGAGCATGCGAGTTCGAACAATTTTCAAGACAAGAACGATGATGTTAGTCTGCAAATGAAAGTTGGAGCCTCTACTATTTCATCTCCTCATGAAGTAAAAAAAGATGAACATGCAAAGCAACACAAGAGGTATAAATCTTACCATGATCAATTTGATTGTGTTTCTACAAGGCATGATAATTTTGCATGCTTAAATGGAAAAAATGTTTGTTGTACATATTGTAGTCGATTTAACCATGATGTTTCGAGATGTTGGATGAGGAATAAAGAATACATGAAGTAGATGAAGCAAAGGAAACTTTCAAAGAAAGTGCATAAGATTTGCACATATTTCCAGAAGAGGGGACATGTTGTTTCCCATTGTTGTACTTTGCATCCAACGAATCATCCTAAGCACATGCAACAAGAGGACAGAAAGACTGGAAAAGGTGGAGCCAAGGAATCCATTATTGATGTGAGAATGGGTGTTTCACATGAATAAGAGTTGCAACAACAAAATTCGTCATGGAAGTGGCTTGGTAAGAAGTGGATGGACTTTTTAACACAGTAAGACATACTCTTTTTTACATATACAAAATTCAGTTGTATGCATGTATTTTATGTTGTAATCTCTCGTTTCTTTGAGCCACCTTGGATCATTGATCAAGGTAGCGATGTTCTGCTACCTTCTGCAAATTTCTCGCCAGAAATTTCTGAGTGAGTGCAAGAAAGACAGTTCTTGACAAGAGGACAAGCGCATCCAGGAAGGGAAGTGTCAAATGCTTTCTAATTGTGGCTCAAAGTCACTAGCCATGCAAGGCAAGTGTTTGGAGGCTAAAAATAAGAGGGTGTTTTACTCTCATCTATTGTACAGATCAGTATATCAGTATTTTGGGGTCCAAAAGGTTCCCAATGGGGAGGTGCAATCAGAACTGGATCAACGACCTAAGGGTTAGCTCAAAAATAAAAGTTATAATATTGGGTTGAAACCACAATGGTTTCTTAGTTCTAATATTCCCTATTTTGGTGCCACAAACGGTTCAAAAAATGGACACCGTACGAAGAATTTATTGAAATTTGAATGTCGAGTGGGTCCGGCGGAGCACGGAGGGGCCAACCCTCCTCCCATGGAACCTCATCATGTGACCAGTGAGGGAACTTAATGTTAAGTGCACTTAAGGAGCCTAATCCTAGGTTTAATATTTAATTAAACTTCAGTTAAGTTGATTTTAATATGGCGGAGATTCTGGAGGTGCTCCCAAATTTCGGCGGACTTCCACTTTTAGTGGAGTTAACTGGTAGTTGCCCCACATTTAGTGGAGGAAATTGGGGCAAAGTTGTTTTGGTCATAACTCACTCAATTTTCGACCATTTTGAGAGTGCAATAGTCAATTTCAACTATCTCATACCTTTGAAACTCAATGGATTAAGTTGTAGAGCCATCAAAGAGCTTCTAAGCAGGTTTTTACATCCATGAAATTCAAGAGGCCACTAGGGCCACCAAGAGGCAAAATCAGTTTGAGGCCTAGCTAGGGGAGCTAGAAGCCTTATCCGGAGATAAAATAGTAAAAATTGGATAATTCAAATTTTTTGAATCTAATGAGATGGTTTGCAAAGTCTGTATAGAACTTTTGAAGGCCGAAAAGCTTTAGTAAAGTTCCAAGGGCCATTAGTGCCAGCTTTTGCCAACAACAGTGCAGGGCCTAGCCAGAGCAGCTAGAGAACATATGCAGCGAACCAATAGTCATTATTGATTTTAAACAACACTCTTAATCCATTGAAGGAGGTTTCAGAAGCTTAGAATGAATTCTAGAGGTTGAAAACCCAACAGAGAATTTTTCAGTGACCCTAGTGCCACGGGGTGCCGACAAGTGTTGAGGGAGAAACTGGAGCAATCGGAGGCCATTTTATAAAAATGAATAGTCTAAATTGACTCTTTAAGAAATTTTCAAACCAATGAAATTGTTTTCAGAACATTTTGAGAACTTATAGAGCTCTAAAAGTTGAAGGGAACTTTTGGGAAGCCTTGGGCAAACCGTGGAGGATAGCCTAGTTTGGGGATGCAGTGCTCGTTTTGGGAAAATTATCAGTCAATATTTGGTGTATGATGTGTGATGGATATAGAAGGTGTGGTTTCAGGGACATAATCAAAATTCTGAACAATTTTGTGCCAGGTAGAAGCTTAGTGTAGCTGAGTGCACCGACAGAAGGAATTGTGTCTAGAGGGAGCCTAAAGTTGTTTGCAGAGTTTGGAAAGCCATGAGAGGGATATAGATGGTATTCTCAGCCCTTTGGATCAGTTCAGTATCCATATTAGTTAAGTTTGGAACTTATAAAAGAAACCTTAACATAATCCCAAAGAGCCAAGTCAATATGACAAAGCTCAAAGGAGACGTAGCCCACGAATTTCGGGTGAACTCCTAGATTAATTTTGCTGTTGTGTTTGAATTTTTTATTGCTGCATTATGTTGCTGTTATACATGTTAAATTTCATAAATAAAAAATGAACTTAAGACACATAAACAGTTAAAATTCATACACCACTTTCAAGCATAAATTCTGCAAATTGTCAAGTACAAGCTAGATCATTTAATTGTTAAACTGAGTGGGAGGTTCTTGAAATACATAACAAGTTATCCAGACCATTTTTAGATCAGGAAGGGATCTATCAATTTTTTGATAATGAAAATCCATAAGTAATTCTAAACAAAAAATTTGTAGCTGATGATTTTGCATCCACGGATTCAAACTCATGGTCCAACGCAGCTAACTCTTTTCTTCACAGAATTGTTGCCCGTCCTAAAATGATGCCATACACTGACTTAGTAAAATGGGTGTTGGATCATGTGGACATTCGAGATAGACATTTTGTTACGAGAAGCAAAACAATCATTGGTTCTCTCAAGCCGTTAGATTTGAAATATATGTATAAATTGTCAGAGCCCCAGAAGAGATATGACAACTAATTTGTTCAAGAATTCATACGAGAGAATGAACATCCTGTAAATGTAATAAAATATTGGAAAAATTATCCTAATCGACATAAACGCGACGATAAGGGTATGTACTTAGTAGTTTCTCTTAAAATCCCATTCTTGCAAATTGTTGCAATGATGTGTCGTCTTTTTGGGTATGCAAATACAACCAAGTTTAAGGAAGATTGGACACCCTTGATAGAAGCAGCCTCTGATGGATATATTCTTGATTGTGATAATATTATGTCTAAAAATTTGATTATATGTATCACTGTCTATAGAGAAAATTGTAATCTCTCGTCCAGTACAGTCACTCCTTATTATACGAGTTCTTTTATCCTAGATGTTGTCTGTTTTTCTATTGAATTTCCGTCATTAGGATGGAAATAGACCAGAGGAGTCAAAACCCCCATCTTGTTACAGTTAGAATTCCTGTGGGAATCAAAATACCACTCTCATATGTTCAAAATATGTAATGATATAATGGTCCCAATTTTTCAAGTCATTTTCGAAAGAAAAATTCCTAGAGTCACCCATGAATCCAATAAAAGTCTCAAGCCTATATGAAGGTGATTCGATGAATAATTTTACACATACATCCAAATTTTTGGAATTCATGGTCGCCCTCATGTCCTACCCTTATATATACCAGACAAATTTTTGTCTAGGTAAATTTCTTATCAGACTGTAGGTAATGGGTTGACTAAATTTTTGAAAGATGCCAAAAAGACAATTTGGCCAACTTTCCTATTTCATGTGGGTCATATACTCTCGACAATTTCAAGCATGACTGTCTTGAAATTGATTGCTTAAAACCATTCAATTTTCCAATGCTACCCAACAGAAATTATGATTCTTATGGTGTTGCTAGAGAAATAATGAATCAAGTTAAGCTGCGGGCATTTCCAAGCGAGCTTGATAAATTCGATGATGTGTTCGAGCCAATCCCAGAATTTTCAAGGGTTCAGTAAATAGCAACTGAAAGGTTTAGTCCATAATGTTTGATATGATTCAAAGAATATAGAGAATAGAGGAATTCTCATCTACCAGACTACATGTTCCATAGGCCAGTGCTAGAAGCAGAACAGATTTCGGTTCTGATTCCTCCAGTTCAAGTACCAATACCAATAGCAGAACCAGAAATCGTGGATATTCCGCAAGAAGAGATGTTTAATCAAGAATGGGAAAGTTTTGAGAAAGCATTATCTAATACTAATACTCATGTTGATTAGAGTGTTATTTTGATAGCAACTCTCCCTACTGAAGATACTCTAAAAACAAAAATTCATACAGGGGAAACAAGCATTCAACAAGTTTCTTCTAATCTAGATGACTCCAAAGATCAAGGAGAAATTCGAGAAATCTCATTTACTGCAGATATTTCCGAAATTGCTCTTGAGAAAGCTCAGATAATAAATCTCAAAGATACAGAGGAGAAAGAAGGAGATACATCGGCCCATGATATGGAGATCATCCCTGCTTTCCCAACAACATAAATAATACTGAATATTGAAGAAATATCTCCATTGGATTTACTTTACAATCCAAAGCACAAATATGTTGTATCTAGGTCAAAGAAGAAACAAAAGATGGAAGATTTTCCAGAACTTCCTATGGATATGACATCAATGCAAGTCCTCTGGAAAGGAACTTAGTCCACTCCAGGAAAAGAACTTAGCAGATTATCTTAGTTTGAAGGTGCTTATGCAGATGAAAATATTCATAAGGAAGTAGAGATTGAGTCATTAATTATGGAGAAAGATCAGAAAATCGCTCAAATGGAGAAAAGTTTCTTTAATGAAAAACAAAATATCGAGCAGGAGTTGCAATCAAGAATTAATAATCTCCAAAAGGAATTTTAAGGTCTCAAACTCAAATTCGAAAATGAAATTAAATATAAGGATATAATATTTCATCAATTACAATAGAACATTCAAAATCTCCAATAGAAACCAGAGCTTAATGAGGTGAAGAAAGAAGCAACAGAACTGGAAACATTACTGGTAAAACAACAAATAGTTTTATGTCAAAACTACAAACATATTCAAGAGAAAATTAATACAAGTGATCAGTTAGTCACTCATATGTCTAATTTGAGGATTTATTATGAAGAGACTGATGATAAGGTGTCAAATTATATATATTGGCAAGACATTGTACATGGAAGAGCGACCGATCTTCCTCGTCTCGAAAAATCAATAAAAGATATAATATTTGGAGATTGGGATATGAAAATGAAAAGTGTTGAATTCGCTATCATCGGAGCTAAAAATATGTCCTCCAACATCTCTGAGTACATAAAAGATTCTCTCCTACAAGCCAATATTATCCAAGAAATACCAAAAGACATCATGCCAGAATTCGGCTTCTTAAAACAATATTGGCAAGAAACGTCAAACAGAAAGGCTCTTGACATAGAAAACTTGACAAAGGTATACATGGATATTTACTAGTACTTGCTGATCAAAACTCACAATCGATTAGGAGTGTTGAGGTGTCTTTCAAACGCTGTAGATCATCTTCTTCTAGCACCATATGATGCAATATTCACGGGCCAGATGAGAATGCATCCAATTCATCCCCCCCAACTCGAATATATGATCAAAGCATGCCAACTCAAGGAACAGTTAGAGTGTGGATCCGAGAAACAATCATGATACTGTTATAACTTATGCATTTTAATTTCCTATCTTTTAGTTTATATTTTAGATTAATATTAGAAGACTTCTTTCACAAGTCTTCTATTTTTTTAATATAAATTAGTATTTAAACCCCTTTCATGCATTTAGAAAGGGGTCCTGATTTTTGAGAAGGAGGCTTTTGGAACTTACACTATTGTTTGAACAGAAGTATCTAATTGAAAGTCTGAGCCCAGAGGCTATCTCTTTAGAACTAACCTATGATGCAATAGGTACTATTATCTGTGTATTGATCGTTTTATGTTTCTGATATTTTAGCAAACTTGTTTCTATCTATTTGTCTCTATCTGATAAGCATTGAAATGACATATATTCTTATTACTATTGATAAAAGGTATTGAATGATATGTTGTTAGATGAGTGATTTAGAGATCTGTTATATGATTAATGTTCTTCATCAACTAAATCAATGACATTGATTTAGTTTCTTTAATGTGCTTATATTCATTTAGTATGTGATGATATATATTGTTTCATCCTTATGACATCTTATTCCATAATCATATAAATCATTCAAATCCCAGGAAATAGTTAGATTTAGTTTTATTTATGTTATCATTAGAATATATCACTTCGTTCGTATTTATTTTATTCCATTGTTATATAAATTCTTTCTTATACGGGAAACTAGTCCATATATCCCTAGTCGGACCCACCATTTCAAAGGAAAAGGAGTTGCTTTAAACTCTAGACCGGGTGGAATCCCCAATGTTGAGGAAGTCACTCTCCAACCTTCAACATATCACTACATATCATGACCGTCATATTATAAGTTACACATTTGGTATCATAGCTTTGGATTCTTGGGTTTCGCTGCTTCAAACAGGACTTTTTGGACTTTTTGCTATAAAAAAAAATTTTGTACAAGGCTTCAAAATCTTAAATTTCAACCACATGGAGCTAAAATATTTGTTAACGTTTTGAAAAAATCGCAGATCTTAGCTCATTATATTTTATGAGATATGGTCTAAATAATTTAAGGTTTTTTCAAGCTCCATAATTCAATCTCAAACAAGTGACCTAGGGAAAATCATCATAACTTTCTCTCTAAGCGTCGAATTTGAATTTCGTAAAATGTGACTAAAATCGCAAGAAATTTAATTTTCCATGTATCATTTTTAGGGTTGAAGGTTGAAACATTGACACATGGAATTTTGTACAAGCTCACTCTACTGAACCAGTCTATAAATAGGACATCGTTGGATATTGGTCATAACTCTTTCTTAAAGAATCCAATATCAGTCTAAATTGTGGGGTTGGAAATAATACTCATAGGTATAAAACAAGACAAAATTTCAGACCTTGAAGATCAAAATTACAGAGATACAATAGTTTCAATATCGATCTCCTAAAATGCAAGAAAAATGTGTGTATTTTTTTTAAATTTTGGATAACTTTTGTTTGAAAAATTGGTTTGAAGTGATTCAAAGGGCTAAGTGAAGCATAGATATCATTTTTTTATTCCAAAATACATCTAAAAAAACAATGGAAACAGCTAGTAAGCAAGCATAAATCTCTACTATGACGCATGAAGAAGAGGAAGAAATGCAACATGATATATCAAAATTATGCGACCAAGTGCAACAAATTTCACTCTCACAAAGAGTAACCAAAAATGAAATGGAAGCTAAGATAGATGATTTGAAGAAGAAGAATGCTTTAAAATTATACATGGAAGGTTTGAAGGATAGATTAAAAACATACATGGAAGGTTTGAATGATGGATTAAAAGCATACATATCAGGTTTGAAGGAAGATTTGACAGTTGCTACAAGAAATGTTTCCTAATGGTGAAAAGGTATTAAATGAAACTCATGATGAGAACAAAAGGAATGTTAATCATGATTTTAGAGACTCTAAATTTAGAGTGAAGACCAACCACATTCCAAACATTGATATGAGGAATTTTTATGGCAATAATATGATAACATGGATACTACATATGGAGAAATATTTTGATCTACATGATGTACAACACACACAAAAGGTATGCATTGCATATTTATATTTAGAACCCAATCCGTTTGTATGGTATCGATGGATTGTTTCTCGTAAACCACTTCTCAATTGGTCAATTTTTATGGAGGAAATAATAACACATTATGAGGATACAAAGATAAACATCTTCTTTATCCAATTGATAGATCTCAAAAAAAAGGGTTCAATGGCATAGCACATTGAGGATTTCCAAAAATTCAATATCAGGGTAACCAATATTCCAAAGGAGCATAGGATTGAAGTCTTGATAGGGACTATAAAGGATAAAATCCAGCATGAGTTTTTCCTTTTGGAACTCGATTCATTGGAGAAGGCATACATGGTGGAAAGAAAATTTGAAAGAAAAATTATGGCAACAAGAAAGTCTACCACTCACAACTATAAAGATGGAAGTGTTATTGCTCCTAGCCTTCCATAACCTACAAAGTTGACACCACAAAATTGGAGGAAATATGAACAAAAGGGATTTTTTATAGTTGTGATAAAAAGTACACTAAAGGTAATAAGTGTGTTGAGAAGAAATTATTTTACATATATTGTGAAGAGGAGGAATAAAGGGAACAAGAAACATCAAAAGAAGAAGATATACACCAGGAACCAACCCTAGAGAAAGAAGAAATGAATCTGACCATACCTTGTAATGCATCGGTGGGAATTACTACTCCTCAAAGTCTCAATATAGAAGGATATATCAAGAAGAAGAAGGTAATAGTGTTGATTGACTCAGGTAGCACCCATAATTTTATTCATTGTAAGATTTCCAAGGAATAGAATTTCTTTATATATCCAACACCAGAGTGTCAAGTGATGGTTGAAAATGGAGGAACTATAAATTTCTCTGGAAAGTGCCATAATATCAAGCTAACCATGGGGGAATATGTATTTAATAGTCCAATGTTTTCTGTTCTAATGGGTGGTGTTGATGGTGTACTAGGAGTTCAATGGTTACAATCTTTCGGTATAATAGATTTTAGGTTTCTAGAACTTTTCTTGAATTTTTTTTTGGAAGGAAAGGAAAATGAATTAAGGGGCATCATAGGGAAACCAGAGAAGATAATCAACTCTAATGGCATGAAATTTTTTTTGAAGAAATAATAATGAGGCATAATTTCACAATTATGCTCACTAGAGGGTCAAACATCAAAACCATTTATTTCTCCAGTTCTCCAAAAGGTATTGGACAATAATTCCAGGGTATTTGAGACTCCCAAAGGCCTCCCACCCATTCGTGATTATGATCATGATATTCACAAGATTCAAGTAAGTGTTCCTCCAAACATCAGACCTTGCAGATATCCCTATGCCCAAAAGAGTGAAATTGAATGTATGGTTGTTGAAATGCTAAAGGTTGGTATAATTCAACCTATTCAAAGTTTTTCTCTACTCCGGTAGTATTGGTGCACAAGAATGATGGATCATGGCGTATGTTTCTGAATTATAGGGAGCTCAATAAGCTCACGGTTAAAGAAAATTTCACATTCTTGTCATTAATTAATTGTTGGATGAATTACATGGAGAAAGTTACTTCACCAAGTTGGATCTTCGGTCAAGGTATCATTAAATTAGATTGAGGAATGAAGAAATTGTAAAAACAAAATTTAGAACCCATGAAGGTCATTATGAATTTTTGGTCATGCCTTTTGGCATTACTAATTCACCTTCCACATTTCAAGGTTTGATGAATTCCATTTTCAAACCCTTCCTCAGAAAATATGTGTTAGTATTTGTAACAACCGAGGTTAAAAGTTCATGTAATAAAAGTTAATCAAGGAAAAATAAGACCACGGTTAAGGGACATGTATTCCAAGCTGAATTTTGGGAAAAATATTCTAATGGGAATCACTTGTTGTGTTTATGGCTAAGGGAAATTGGAAAAGGAAATGGCTAAGGATTTGGAAAAGAAAAAGAGTATTTTTGGCATTTATTTATGAAAACAAAGGAAATTAGGAGAAAAAGAAGGTGAAAGGTCACGGGTTGCATGTGAGGAGGAAATTGAAGAAAATATAAGCATCACTGATAAAAATTGTTTACAGGATCAGATCATAGCCTTTTGTCAGTTCAGTTTTAGAATTAGTTTCAGAGAGGAGAAAGAAAGAAAGGAAATGAAAATCAAGGAAAGGAAAGGAAAGGAAAAGAAAATAAGGACAAGGAAAGCAAAGGAAGGCAAGGATCAGGCAGCTTCAGCGGGAATACTTGCAGGTAACAAGTTGCATGCATTATTTCCTAGCTGGTTTTGACATGCATTGTACGTGCATGTTCGTATTTGGTTTTTTTGTTGTCATTTGCATGGATTTTGTCGGGTTTTGACAATGGTTTTTAACTCATCCTTTCCATTTTCAGATAGCCATGGTGTGATGGGATTGTTCTTGGTTTTGATCTTTGGAATGTCAGAAGATTTTCGATTCGGGTGAGATGGCCTCAGGAAAATTCCTAAAGGCTTAGGAATCCCTTGACCGGTAATGGAGGGATACACGGTAAAGCTTGAGGGTGTAGACAAGAAAATTCCTCAAGGTATTGGTGAATAAATTCAAAGGAATCCAACCTCGATTTGATTTTGTGATCTCGGCACCGGTTTAGGTGTGATCACTGTATGGATATGGTGGAGGTTGTTTAACCTCTAGATTCCCTTAGTTTTGTTTGGATTGTTTTATCCCATGAGATCCCACATTCATGCTTGGAATATGGCACGGGGGTGATTGGTTGAAGAGAGATTTGGCTCAGTGAATATATGGTCGGGTGGAAGGTGGAAGTCCCAAACCCACTAAGCATTAGCCTATGTTTAATAAAAATTATGATTATCTTGATTTTCATAAGGAAATGTACTTTTTATTATGTGGATTTAATGGCTGTTCTCTCATTTTTATTTATCTAGTTATATGTTGGTTATAAGCATGATTATGTGACAGGTATAAATCATGTCTCTTATTCATGTTTTCACTTTTAACTGAGTGAATAATGAATGGAAGACCTAATTGATCTTATAATAGCTAATGTGAGAAGGTAGTAACCCTTCTTGTTAAACCTCATATAATTTTCCAGTCCCCTATGTTCAGATTTGCATTCATGACTTGTAGGTTGCATATTTATCAAATGTTTGATAGAAGGTCATCCCTGGTTTGGGATGGTTAATTCAAGTCTTTATTTCAGTTTTTGGTTTACAAGCATTGTTCATACGTGATTTATCAACTCTAGAAAATTCACTAAGTTCTGGACAGAGACCTGAATCCTGGCCTTGAAAGAGTGGCATAGAATTCAGAGTCACTGGCATAGAACTGAGCAAAAAATTCCATAGTCACATGGAGGTAGTATTATGCATTCGACTGGGAACCCATAGTCGCATGGAGGCCTTGGCAAGGGAGCGAATGGAGCTCTAGCCCAGGGAAAAAGTGATTTTTCTCAGGGGTTGAACACCTGAAGGGGTTGGGTTACTCTTGGAGGTCATGTGGCACCTGAAACAATTCAGTAAGATATTAAGTTGTCGGTTCCATTTCCTTAATGCTACCTAAGAGGTTGAGTCTTATCATAGTGACCCTCAGCTGATGTTCACCCCAGGAAAGTTGGTGAAAGTAGGTAAATATCGGAGGAGACATTACAGGGTGGTATCAGAGTGGGTTGTGCTCTCTTTGGGTCATATCTGATACCACAAAGTGGTATTAGAACATAGTTCAAAAACTTGGACCGAATGGGATGAATGCATGTTGTTATGCATGCATTTTCATGGTTAAGGTTGTCATGCATGAGGTTATGGTATGAAGGATATGTCATTATGATGTTATTGGTGTGTTATGATGTTGATATTATGGCTAATATAGAGCAGGAGATGTAGATAATCAAATCTAGGTTGCATCGTTGGACCTCGAGGTAAAAGCAAATCATCATATAGGTACTGTATGTTTGGCATGCAAGTATGTTGGTTAATGGTTGTTATTTTTTATTTTTGGTAGAATTGGATGTGCTCTAAGCCCCAAAATTTGCAGGGAGGCTAGGAAACATATATTCCATAATACCCAGAAATAATTTTGGGAAATTCCACTCGAAAGAGGTTTTATTAAAATAATTAATTATTTTTAATGCATGCCTAAGTCTAAACTTAGGAAATTAAAATAATTAAATGGTATTAATAGAATTGGGTGTGAATATTCTAGAAAAATATGGAGATCGAGTCAATATGATATGAGCCATTGATTATAATCTAATATGGGTTGTTTTTTTCTCAATTAAAATATTATAAGAAGGACTTCGATGGCCATTTGGAAGATACATCAAGAGATTGATTTCTCAAGTGAGCAACGCATCAATTGTCGGAGAGATCATCGAGGAGATTTATTGCAGTTAGGGGTAGAGACAATTTCTCGGTTGGATATTTACTAAGTCAGGGATACAATCTAGAGAAGGAAGAGAGAGATCAAAAATAGGTAGTGTAAGAACCACTATGGGCAGCGCAGATTCACGCAGATGTAGCGTTCAGCCTGTGAGGAGATCCGCAAATTTGTTGAGGGTCAGATCAGATCTAGTGTTGGGAGTCGAGGTGTGAGACTGGAGAGCCATGGGATCGAGCATCTAGGCAACATATTGATCTTCCAGAGGGATTTACGCAATCCCTATCATTTGTGATGCAGAGATGCACAGTGACTGTGTAGAGACAACGCAGAGGTAGCTTGCGGCTAGCCATTTCGAGGTTGGATCAGTGTCGAATCACTAGTGATATTGTGAGGCATTTCTCACTAATTTTTCTACGAGTTAGATTCTCTGTAATGGATGGCTAGTAAGGCATCCTAGATTGTATTCATAACTACTGCTTAATAATACAAACCCATAGTTGTTGCACCAGTTTTCACACATTGGGTTTTTCCGGGGACATTAATATAAAAACAATGGTGTCATTTGTGTGTGTGTTATTTATTCTTGCTTAGTTCTTGTTTCTACATATAATTTAATTAGGGAAGATTTTATTTGTATTTAATTCAAATTTTATAGTGTAACATAGTAAATAACTTGTATGGAATTAAAAGTAGGAGGAGTAATATTAGTTTTTTGCTATAGGGATTCGAGTAATCGAATTTTCACATGGTATCAAAGCGTAGGTGAGGCAAGAGAGTAGAGTCAAAAGAGCCCAGCGTTGAGCAGAAGAGGGAGATCGAAGAGCTGCGTAGGCAACAGATCGAATCCCCAGAGGGATTGCGCATTCTAGTCCAGGAGGGCAATATTTTTGTGGAAACATATATCTTTGAGTGAGTCGACAAAGATAAATATTTCCAGATCGAAATTTTCCAGTGACAGAGAGAGCACCGCAGCAGTTTCAGCGCAATGCAGTCTTCAGGTGGGACGCATTTTTTCTACAGCAACATGCTAGTGCAAAAAAGCATCAAAAGGAGGAAGGAGCATACTAAGGAAATTTTGACCTCAGATAATTTCTTACCAAGAAATTTTAATTTCCCATGCAGAAGCAGCAGTAACCAAGATTGTTTTTTCTCACTCTAATAGGGAGTGCATAGAGTCAGTTGCATAGAGGGTTAGAGGTAGCATTCGACATTTGTTTGTGTGATATGACAACAACCAGGCTAAGAGATCAGGATTGATTGGAGGGTGCCTCCAACTATGTGATCTGGAAGGAAAGGATCTCCTTCCTTCTGGAGGATATGAGCATGATCTCAAGGCATTTATTGATAATTTGGTAGCTGTCCCCACAGATCCAGATCCATTGAAGGCCTATAAGAAGGATATGGAAAAATCCAAAAGAATGATCCTCGACAGAGTGAGGTATCAAGTCGTCTCACACATATCTGGAAAATGTACTACTAAAGAGATGTGGTATTATTTGGCTATGTTGTATGAGGGATCTTCCAAGCAGCATAAAATGTTCTTGGACGAGAAGATGAGATCCACAAGGATGCATAACGAGGAGCGCATGTATCCGTTCCTGTCTAAGCTTCAGGAATTCCGAGATCAATTTTCGGGTGTAAGATCAGTGCCTTAGGCCATGGATATGGTGAGGTTAGCCCTGAATTCATTCTTATAAGAATGGAAATTATTTTTCCAAATTATCCTGGGCAGAGATAAGTTTTTGGAATGGGAAGGGATGTGGGTTTCTCTTCAACAAGAAGATATGAGGCGAGACTTAGTCAAGTGCAAGCTTGATGATAGCAGCAGTAGTGAGACGAAGCCCAAGGAGGAGGCATAGAATGCAGTGCTTGCGTCAAAGGGGTGGCAAGAGCAGCGAAGGCAGAAGAAGGACGTCTCAAAGATCAAATATTTCTAGTGTCGTGAGCTTGGTTAATATGCTACGTAGTGTCCTCTAAAGAAGAAGAACAAGGATGAGAAATATGATCTGCAGGCTGCAACCGCAAGAATCAAAGAGGAGGAGTTTGTTATGATTTCCCACATATCTCCAGGGGAGAATTGGGGTGATCCAAAACTATAGTTATAAATAACTACATATGAGAAGGATCCTTGAGGAGTCCACCTCTTGGATCAATACCTTGCTATGGGAGCCCATATCAGAAGTAGCATGATGGACTAATGTTAGTTGGTGTAGAGGAGTGTTGGACTGAAAGTGAAATGGCTAGGCGTGCCAGATACAGAGCAGCACAGAGCAGAGTTTGCAGCAGTATAGTTTGCATAGCATAGAGTCAGCAGCAGCGCAAAGGCTTCATAGGGTAAGTGCAGAGACTAGCACACTAGAAAATTTGGCGGAAATTCCGACGGCCAATTCGTCACTATTCCGACACATAGTCATCGCAAGAGCGATAGTTCGAGGGTGAGCAAAACTTGGTTTGCCATACCGTCGCAGTTCCAATGCAATTAAAAAGTGTCGCACTATCGACACTTTTTCCGTCGCTTCCAAACAAGCATCACTCTTCCGATGTTTCCCAATCCATCGCACTTCCGACCTTTGTAAACTATCGCACTTCTGACGAAATGTGGTCCGAAATTTTGAACGTCGCTCTTCCAACGTTTGTAAACTGTCACAATTACGATGAAATGTGGTCCGACGTTTTGAACGTCGCTCTTCCAACGTTTGTAAATTGTCGCAAGTCCGACGCAATGTGGTCCGACGTTTTGAACATCGCTCTTCCGACGGTTGTAAACTGTCACAATTTCGACGAAATGTGGTCCGACGTTTTGGACGTCGCTCTTCCGACGTTTGTAAACTGTCGCAATTCCGACGAAATGTGGTCCGACGTTTTGAACATCGCTCGTCTGACATTTTTATACTGTCACTCTTCCGACGTTTTTAATCTGTTTCAATTTTGACGCTTACAAGGCATCGGTATAGCGACGGCGGGTTCAATTTAAAAAAAAAAAAATGAAACTTTAAAAAAGGAAAAACGTTGTTTTGAATATATTATATGAAGTAAAAAAGTCCATGAAGTCATTACATTTTCACATCTGAAGATTGGAACCCAAATATCCATCCAGAAAATTGGAAGTCCCACCCCAGACAGTGATAGAAAAATACCCCATGTCACGTACAGGGACATGATATAAAACCCAGTAACGGTCCACATGGAGATTATCGACAATCTGAGAAAGCATCCAAATATGCCCGAGACATCTATAAGAAAGTGAAATAGCAGTATGTAGAATAGTAAAGCAACAGATAGAGTACCGACGTCCATTGTTCCAAATACAAATTAAAGTACCCAAAATCCTTGAAAAGAGAAAAACGCTAATCATGTGAGGAGTGTGATATGTCCAAAATATAAAAAGACCATCAGACCATATCAATAAACCAGCAACATAGACCAGCATCGCTAGTTTTGAAGGCAGAGTGATAAACATTAATCATTTTTTTCACAAGAGAAAAAACGTTGTTTTGAATATATTATATGAAGTAAAATAGTCCATGAAGTCATTACATTTTCACATCTGAAGATTGGAACCCAAATATCCATCCAGAAAAGTGGAAGTCCCACCCCAGACAATGATAGAAAAATACCCCATGTCACATACAGTGACATGATATAAAACCCAGTAACGGTCCACATGGAGATTATTGACAATCTGAGAAAGAATCCAAATATGCCCGAGGCATCTATAAGAAAGTGAAATAGCAGTATGTAGAATAGTAAAGCAACAGATAGAGTACCGGTGTCCATTGTTCCAAATACAAATTAAAGTACCCAAAATCCTTGAACAGAGAAAAACGCTAATCATGTGAGGAGTGTGATAACCATCTGCAGAAACCCAGGCTCGCTTGTAAGATCAGGCTCGCTTGATTCCAAAATTGGTAACCATATGTTTCATCCGAGATGTAAGGTTCAGGCTCTCTTGTTTCCATTAGTAGCCTGCTACAGCATGCACCCTGTTCATAGCAAAAAGGTTCCTGTAGATATACAGAGAAAGAGTATAATACGTAGACCATATAAACATGGCTCTGTATTTCAAAAAACAGGTTTAAAATAGAAACAGGGCAACATTTTTTTCTAAGTAAAGTTAATCTATTAACAGTGGGAATAAATTACACAGATTAAATCTGTTACTTGGGCCTCATGGCAAATTTGTCATCAAAAAATCAAAAAATTAGAGGTGCCCTCATACGAGAAGCCCGGTCTTGAACGTTTAATTTACAGAATTGAAAAATATTACAAAGGTCCAGCACAATAAAATAATCTAAAAGCAGCCCAATTAAGTGGGTCGCGAAGCAAGAAAAACAAATTAACCAAACTACTCCTCCGGCTCCTCGACGATTCTGCACCATCCTTCAGAAGGTCCAGGATCGCTAGGTGCTACCCCCACATTGATGCCACGACTCTCCTCCTGAAGTCCCGAATGCTGGCTGACTTTTGCCGAGCTTAGACCCGCCAGACGGGTGCATTCTTCCTATGTTTGGGCCTCTTCGCGGAAAACTACCATGAATGAAGTTGTAATTTCTGGGCGGTTAGGAGAGAAATTAAAGGAAAATCGTGCAGTGCGCGTCGGGGGAGAAGGTGAACTAGCGGTGGGGAAACGTGGAGCAGGGGAATCCATACAGTGGCTAGATCCTACAACCCGACCTCGCCCACTCCTAGTATTTGGATAGCGACCTGCGTAAGATGGTGGTGGCAGGAGACAACTGGAGGATAAAAATTTGGAGGAGCGCCATGATTGACTCTATTGCTCCCCTATGACAACGCATCGCTGACATGCAACGAAGACGCAGAGTGCGGTCTCGGTAGCATTGGGCACAAGAGGAGACGGAGAAACGGAGAATTCAAGAAATAGAGGAAGGCAGAGACGGGGATGAATAAAGAGAAATTTAGATATGCGGCAAGGTTACGCGGCGATTCGGTGGCCACTTCTCCTTCTCGTCACGGTGAGCGAGCGAGTGTAACCCAACAAGTAAGCTCGTACGAAAAACCATAGTGAAATGCCATTTTATCGACTCGACTGCAATGCAATCGAAGGACGCCCGTCATAATTAATCTCTGATCATTAATGAGAGCCGAAGGCCGGATCATATTGGAGCATGCGAAATCGCTAACAGGAGTGGAGGTCCGATCTTGAACAGTGTTAAAACTTAATGCGATTTGATGTGAAAACCTTGGAACTTAATTGAACAACGTTAAAACTTAATGCGATTGATATGAAATCGCCACATCCATGTCCCATCGCCTTAAACGCCGTTGAATGCACCACATGACAGGGGCTTCGAGAACGAAGTTTTGATGGGCGATCGGTGAAATTGATTCGACGGATTCTTGTTTGGTAGCTCGCGTAGTCATTGGACCCGAAAAAGATTAAGGCGGAATTTGATGAAGGTGCAGTCTAGCCTCTCCCTCCCATGCGCGGCCCAACTTCGGACACCCGAGAAAGATTAGGGCAGAATTAATTTGGTTTTGCGTAGAATTGTGGCCATTAAATGGGCTATTTTGGAACATGAATCTAGTTTGAATTATGGTTTATCGCCATTTGAAGTCCGGCGGGCTCGACTTAAGAACAATTTTGTTTGATCCCATCTTATAAAATTTGTGTTGGTTTTCTTTGATAATACACATATTTATAATAAATCATGGGAATACCACACTAAACATGTGGAAAAGTTATATAAATTATTGAGAACAATCATTTTTATGTAGAAATATCCAAATGTGCTTTTGGGAAATAAGAATTCGAGTATTTGGTTCATATTGTTTTAAAGGAAGGAGTGAAGTTGGAGCCTCAAAGGATGCAAGCTATTACAAAATGACCTATTCCTAAGAAAATCAAGGTTCTTAGAAGATTTTTTAGACTTACATGATCAGTATGATGATAATTATGATAATTTCACAAAACAATCACTAGCTATTTTGAGGGATGAGATATTAGAACTTCGGCTTGATGAGGATTTTTTAAGAGCTTTATTTCTTCTTTTGAAATCAAGAAAATATTCTCCCAAACTGAAAATATGTGTTCTTGAGATAATTTCTGAAAATTATGAAAATGAAATTAAACTTTTGCATTCTCAAATTCGGTCATACAATTTCCGAAATCCTAAAGAATTCTTTGAAAATCTTCCTTCTCCTAAGCAAGAGGAAATTGTACTATCTTTTGACTTGCATATTGAGGATGATTATTCTTTCAAACACAAGATAGAAGAAATAGTTTCAAGGCTTAATATTCAGAATACAACTGAGCAACCAGTCATTGAAGGCCTAGAAGTAAATAACATACATCATACTTTTATTGATCCTATATCAAATTATATGGAGAATATTTTTAGCCCAAATTTGCAAACATGTTTTCTCTATAAGGATCAAATACATCAAAAGTGGCCTTTACACATCATATCATTTATTATAAAGGCACATGATCATAATATACTTCCAATTTTGATCACAAGCAATCCAGTTATCCATTTATTGTTACAGCTACTTGATTGGCTTCATTGGCATTTTTGTATTACCTGATTCAATAAGATTTTTAGTAGATTGAGTAGGTAGATGAGTGCCAATAAGCTCAGAATTTTGAGCATTTTTTTTTTAGTTTTCAATTTTTAGCTAGTTTTTCATTAAGTTGGTTTGAAAACTTTTGTGTGTTGTTTTAGTTTCAGATCAGATTTTAGTTTGCAGAAGACAGAAGACATTTACAGGTTCACCAAGGTCAATGGATGAGGACAACTGACCTGTTGTTCTTGACTTTTCACCAGGAAAAGCCATCCCCAAGTGGAGCTAGTGTTAGACTCCTATACCAATAGGTGTCATATTTCATGATTGACTTGATGGGCTATGTAATATGTTCATACCTTTTCTTGTTGCAAAGGTTTTCCATATTATCAAAAAATCAAAAAAATTTTAAAAATGTAAAGAGGGTATACCCTAAAAGAAAAATCAAAGGGTAAAAAGAATAAAAATGGCCAAAAAAAGTAAAAGAAAATGAACCCCACCAAAAGAAAGGCCAAGGAAAGTGTGCAAGTCTAAATGCCACTACTTTTTGCTCTTATGTAATAAATAAAATTGTGTGCAACTTGTATCCTATGCCACAATTTATGAATAGTCAAACAATTTAAGCTTGGCTATTTCATCTTTCAATTTCATGTTTTAGAGATAGAGAATAAAATCTGACCAAACTGTTTAATATTGGCAGATAAGTAGATAGGTAGAGTAAATAAAAGGAGCTCAATAGCTTAATCTGAGCCCTTGGATGTAATAAGGTTAGACTTAGATAGATTTCTACATGTAAAAGAAAAGAAAGTGTGATAAGGTTTTGCCAGTCTAAGTGCACCCTAATAAAGAAGAAAAAATGGTAGAGTAAAGTAGGTAGGGTAGGTAGAAGATGTTGCAAAATTGCATGTGATGGACAATGACTCTAAATGTGTTAATATTTACTTTTATCACAAAGTGCAAAGGCAGACACTATACTGGAAGAAATTCAAAGAAAAGCAAAGTCAAAGTTATTAACTTCCCTACTCATATTCCCCTAAAGATTTCACTAATTTCCCCTAAGTACTAAGGTATTTGAAAATTAGAGGGGCTCAAGGCATTTCCTTGACTTTTGGAGGGACCAGACCCTCAGCCCAATAATTGGAAAAGCCTAAGTACTTGAATTCATTCTTCATAACATTCACTTATATCTAAACATCTTTTCCTAAGTAAAATCCCATTTTACTTAGGAAAATTATGCATTATTTCATAAAAAACCCTCAAAATCACATTTTATTCCAAGTCTAAGTGATGAAGTGATTATAATGCAATTTTCTTTTAAATCTTCACTTTCTTAGTTATATTAATGTATTTTGAGTTTACATTGTCCCCTTGTCATATTAACATTGATTTTATGTAATAAATCCTTACAAAAATAACCTTCTCCTATTATATATAACTCCTTTTTATATAATATCCCCAAAAACCCATTAATAAATTTTAGCCAAAGTTATTTATTCCCACATGTTTAAATAAAAACCCCACTTTATGCCCCCTTTGGCTAAATACATCGTAATATTAAATTCTTCCCCCTATGGTAATTAGATTAATCTGATTTAATTATCATATAATAAAAGTATATTGAAAAAATAATTAAAACATGTTTTATTACGTGTTTTAATACAAAAATAATTCTTCCCCTGTGTATTTTAATCCCCTGACTCCCTTTCCCAAGGTTAAAACTATAAACCCTTTGTAAAATCCCCAATACCTCCCTTAACCGCTAACCTTGGTTAAATCATTTCCTGATCACTTTCCTGCATTTTTATAAACAAATTGATTAATCCTCACGATTAATTAACTCCGCCAATCAGATTCCCCCCGATGAGATTAATTAACGTTTAATTGCGTCGGGCCCTCCATATTAAATCCCCGTCACTTCCACATCCCCATCGTCGTTCGATCAACCCATATGAGATCAACGGTTATTAATGATATCGCTAGCCATCCGCATCCGAACAATAACGCGCGATGGCCCGGCGGTTTTCAAACAGTGCCATGCCACGCGTCAATCATTCTATGGAATCACTCGCCCTCTGCCCAAAACCACTTTTCCCCAAAAGCGGTGCGATGGAAACCGCTTACCGCTTGCCTCCCATGACTCATCCTCCGTACCTGCTGACGTCATCCATTAAATAAATAAAAAAATCCCCGTCGACCTTTGGACTTTGTGAATAAAACAATTTTTCCCGCATCATTTTCATTATTCTATGAACGACCAAAGTCTCATGCAGAGAATTTCAAAAACAAACTGTCAAGAACCATCAACTGTATTTTGTTGAAGACAATTGCATACCAGTAATCCAGAGTTCGTACGCCATAGACTGTACCTGTTTAATCATTGTTCATCTCCCAAAAAATAGGTATTTACCCCAATTCCCGTTAAAACTCTGTGAAATCCTAGCTGTGAAATTCTGAATATGATATCCTTTATCATGGGTTTCAATACTAGTGAATATGTTGATCCATTAACCCTAGTATTGTTGTCTATATTTACCCCTGGACAGTCCCCTGCTGTCAAGTATGATTTTGCATCCTACATTGTTGATAATATCCATGATCAGTTCATGAGATTTGAGAATGAAAAAGTGTTCAAATATTCTTCTATTATATATCATCTCATGATTTATTACCAATCAGAAAGTTTCCCTTTCCATGTTCAGAAACTTGATGCCAAAGAAAATCCTAGGTCTGTGATATTTTGGTCTGCCATCACCCATAATTCCTCTGATTCTCCTTACTCCTATAATGAGTTTATTGACCTATTTGTACACCCTGCAACCACTTTGTTAACAGGAGTTTCCCCTCCTAGAGTCAATAATGAAATCAAGAAAATTCTACGGCTCTCAAAACAATATAGGGTAGGTGACTGGTACTTGTATCAAAATCACACTGAGATCAGAATATATGGATGTGAATTGTGCCCATTCAAGTTGCCCAAATATGTCCCCATGAGACTCTTTGCACTAGAGTATTTCAGGCAGATTATTAACTCAGATATAGTTCATTTCTACAATGCAAAGAAAAAGGCTCAACTCAGGATCAAAAGTCAATTAGGTCCCTTTGTTTGTAACTCTAGAGATGCTGGAAAGGAAGCAGAAAGAATCTTAGAAGAATATCTTAGATTACAAAAAAGTTTTTACTGGGTGCCTTATGACCCAAATAGCTTTATCTGTGATAGAAGAATGAAAAATAAACTATCACCATACATTCATCACAAAATTCCAGAAATTGAAAAATATGCCAATATGGATGAATGGATGGAAGGAACATTGGTAGAACAGGATAGTGAGCAGGTCAATGTTGAAAATGTAATGAAAGACCTTGAGAAAATACTTGACCTAGACTCTTTTGGATAGGTGCAGATACCAGGTATTGGTCCTTCTTCTGCAGGGACTTCTCAGCAAAATTTACAGGAGATCAGTGCATTGGCCACAGTACAATCTAAAGGAAAAGAAAAGGAGCTTGACATACAAGTATTTGAAAAATTCACAATGACAGAGCAACCTGAGACTTCTAAAGAACGGGGTCAAGTACAAATTCCTCCTATTCAGATCAATGAGCCAGAAATTTCAATTTTACAAACTCCTATCAATATAGAAAAAGGCAAGAAGAGAGATGTTGAAGTTGCTACCCCTGTTGGTGGATCTTCAGAACAGCCTCATGCTAAAAGACAAAAATTAAATCCTCTTCCAGAAGTAGATGTTGTTCAGGAAATTCCTGATAGCCAGAGAGAAGATTTGGATAGTCAAAAAATAGGTACAGTCAGTGGGGCATCCACTACTTTACAGAGAAAAGAGCTGCAAAAGCAATAGAGTGTTGAAATATCTTCTTTCAAACCACCAGTTAAAGATGCAGGAGATATAAAGAAAACCTTTATGAATATAAAAGCCAGGAATGATCCACTAAGACTCCAGGTTTACAATCATTATTTGAAGATGGCTCCTAAGAATCAAGAAATATTGATTTCAGCTTATGACATTCAGCAAGGCAAAATGGTAATGAGTCACTTCAAACCAAAAGTGCAGCAGCCTCAAACAGCTGCAGATTATATTAGAAAAAATTTTGAAGTCTTAGCAGAGGATATTCATCCTTTAGATCAGATTGAGTTACATAAGCAGACTAGTGAAATGATCTATTCTACTCTGACCAATAAAGCAATGGCAACTCAGAAGTTGCAGGATTCTTTGGAGAACACTAATGCACAATTGCAGCTTGAAAAAGCCTCTTCTCAGGCCAAAGACAACAGGATAAAGACATTGGAGGAAATAATCATTGGATTGGGTCACAATCCTAAAGATGCCAAAGGTATAGAGGCCCTAATCAAGAAAAAAGATGATGATATTGAAGCTTTGAGAAAGCAGTTGAAATTGCCAGCTTCAAGACATCCACAAACTGAAGAGATGATAAAGAAAAATTCTGAAGAAGAAATGATGGACTTGCTTTTGAAACTGAATGAGCAACTAAATGAAACAGAAAAAGAGCTTGAACGGGAATTAAAGAACAAGCAGTCTACTATTCCAGCATCAACAACAGAGGCAATTACAGGTACAGGTACATCCACAACAGGTCAGCCAACAGAGCTATCACAGGTAAATACTTCCAATTTGAGTTATGAAGAATTAATAAAGTCAATGAATGAATTGAAACTTCAAGTAACAGAACTCCAGCACACAAAGTTACAGCTTATTAATTTAGAACAAAGATATGATCTCTCAAAAATGAGTGTTGTTGATAAAACAAGAGAGGTCAAAAGATTAGAAAAATTGGTTAAAGCATTGGAAAATGATCTCACATTGGAGAAACCTTTAAAGGAAATAAATGAAATTCTTTGGGACAACATTATCCAATCAATAAAGGATGTCTGGTCTTCAATTCAGATTATGTATAAACAGAATGATTTAGTCAAATTGGCTATAGAAGAAGTTCAAAGTACAAGAGAAGAATTGGGAAATAGGCCTGAGGAAGCCAATCAACTCATACAGTTTCTAAACACTCAAACCAGACACCAACTTGTAGAACTTGGTATTCACGACAGGACCGGAACAATTTTGGAAATAAAAAGAGTTTTTACTATGAGAACCCTTATGCAGAATCTAGAATGAAGGTGCTCAGATATGCAAGAAGAAATCATTGCCTTCAAAGAAAGATTTGATATTTTGTTGAAAAAAGGATTGCTCAGTCCTATAGTTTCAGAGGATAAACTAATGGACCTTGAAAGCTATGTTGAAAAATTGGACAAGTATGCTGACAATCAGGCCAATTCTTCAACCAGTACATCAGAAGCAGCATTGCCAACAGGAAAAAATCTTCATGACAGATTGGAAAAATTATTTTATCTTGAGCATGAAGTAAAGCATTTGTTTCCAATTCAGCCTACCTTTTTCAGATATACTGAGGCTAATGAAACATTGAGAAAACTTCAACGGACTAGAATACCAGAAGATAAATGGTGGGAAGAACTGTTGGAACTTTTGTAAAATTTATCCTTATATGAAATTTTTCCTATTTACTTTGATTTTATTACATCTTGCCACAAGCCTAAATGTTTTATGATTCTCCAAAGACTCTTGGAAAATAATGCTTTCCAAAAATGATGAATATTCTTTAGTATCCAACGAATCATGTGATTTTTGGCTTGGAAATCCATTTCCATTTTACTATAGGGATGCCTCCTTTTCTTTTCCTTTTCTTCTAGATAAAATGAAAGCATTTTTTTCTAATATTTCCCAAGATACCAACAAGAATATAAGCTAGGGAATGCCAATATCCTGGTATGGACACTACTAAGGTTAATGTGCCACCCAAGGATAACCATATTGTGATTATTTTTCCCACTTTTTGATATGGAAAGAACCAATCTCCATACCTATATTCATTAAATCTTAACATAAATCCCAAGTATTTGAAATGGGTGCACTTGATTGTTTGTTTTTTCTAACATATCTTCCAAATCATTGAAAGTGATGGTAGACTTGAGTAGGTTTACTTATATTCCAAATGAAACCCAAAATGATTTTAGAGCTCTAATGAGTCTTCACATACTAGTCCTATCTACTATATCCTACAAGAAATAGGATAACATCGTCCACCAATAGAAGGCGCGTAGACAATAGCATATGTAAATGTGTGAGTGATCAAAATAGTAGCATTTCTTAATTTGTTTGGGCATGTATCTCTTGTTTTTCATCTTCCATATTCAAAAACTAATCACGGATTTGGGTGTTGATGCCATGTATATTCTAAATGGATTGGTATCCATACCTTTCCAGATGCCCCCACACCTGCGACCGGGTAAATTTTATTTTTTTAACATACTAGTTAAATAAATATTGTTGTAATATATTTTCTAATCTCTCTCTCTCTCTCTCTCTCTCGATATATATATATTAGTTTATATATAATTTGTTTTATTCTAAGTCATAGGCATAGCTACTGTAACTTTAACACCCAATTACTACAACTAGATACAAGCAATAGTTTTATGTAACCATTGTTGCAACCTTAAGTTATTGTTGTTGTTCCATTACTCAAATAAAATAATTCTCGTATAAAGGTTGTTGTCATGTCTCTATGCGTAAACTTCAATATTTACAAGGACTTGTTACATATAATGATCTCTTAATATATATACTTTCTTTCATATATAATATTTTTTATTCTAAGTCGCGGATATCGTATCCCCAAGCCACAACTCCTACAGCCTCAAGCCATAGTTTGCGCAAATTTAACGCATAGTTATTGCAAATAGATACAAGCAAATGTTCTATGGAACCGTTGTTACAACCTTAAGTTACAGCTATTGTTCCCTTATTCAAATAAAATAATTCCCTTATAAATATTGTTACCGTGTATCGATGCCTCAACTTCAATATTGAAAAGTATTTTTTAGGTATAATAATCTCTTAATATATATATATATATATATATATATATATATATATATATATAATGTGTTTTATTCTAAGTCGCAAATGTTGCATCCCCAAGTCACAACTTCTGCAACCTCAAGCCACAGTTGTTGCAACTTTAATCCATAGTTACTACAGTTGGATACAAGTAATTGTTATATGGAACCATTGTTGCAACCTTAAGTTACAAATACTATTCCCTTACTCAAATAAAATAATTCTCGTATAAAGGTTGTTGTCATGTATTTGTGCCTCGGCTTCAATATTTATAAGGACTTGTTAGCTATAATGGTCTCTTAATTCCCCATTGTTTTCAAAGTGAATATGGTTGATTGTAAATCCCACCATTTTCCTCTCACCATACTTTCCACTATCTTATAAATTAGTTGCGGGGAAGGGATTATGTCACTCTTTGAACTTCCACATAATCCATAAATTTAATTCAACATTTAAAATTCCTGCAAGTTTTTTTTATAGACGGCCGCAGCCATATTTCTGTACAGGATTGTATTTAAACACAACAACCAGCATTAATGCAATTCACCAACCAGAAATTAAACAAATAGAAATTTACCCCCCAGTTTTGTAAATTCAAAAGGAGGACACTTGGAGCATTAACATTGGATCGCATGAAATTGAAGGGAATCTGAAAACCTGAAAACTGGACCCGAATTTTTTATAAGGCACATTGGATTGAGAATTCGCATTACAAATTAGGCAGACATCAGCATCCCATTTTGGAACGCGAATTTGGTTTGAAATTCAATCTATTCAAACTTTTGAAGTCTGACAGAAAGGGTTCTTTAATGTTTGATAATTTAATTTTATGTATGCTTTAATATATACATATGTTTTAAACATATGTTATATATATATCATATGCGAAATGAAAGGTGGGCCATAGAATTTAGTTTTAATTTTATTTTTTTAAAAGAGGGTTTATTATAATATGTTTTATATGTTACGGCATATAAAAATAAAAAGGACAAAAAATCTTGGTAGTTTTTTTTTATAGACAGTACGTAAATTTTTTATTACACAGCAGTGTGTAAAAAGTGAAAGACTGAGTGTAACTTTTTAAGTGTGTATGCACAGCAGTGCGAAAGGGAAAAACACAGCAGAGTGTTTTAGAGACGGAGTATGTTTGTTTTGAACAGACAGTGAGTTGGTTTTATGCACTGCGTTTTGTAGCAGTCATAATTTTGTAATCCCTCTCAGTGAGGAAGAAGTGTAATATTTTTTTTTGAGTTATTGAAGGGAATAGAAGTTTGTTTTCAAAGTATTGAAACTCTGTCTCCTGTCAAAGAAATTTTTATTTTCTCTGTGTTAGAGGAAGGGAGATTTATTCTCCATTCATTGTTCTAAAATTTTTCAATATTCCAACATGTGCAAGAACAACAGATGTTGTGGTTCCATCCCCAGCTAAATCATTTGTCTTTGCCGCAGCTTGCCTTACCAACTTGGCCCCAATATTTTCAACTGGGTCCTCTAATTCAACCAATAAAAAGGCCAAAACCATAGCATTGAGATACATTTCAGTACACTATCAATAACAATAAAATTTGACTCAGCCATAACCCTTTCCTTTTATTGTTGTGAAAAGCTTTATGCATTACTCTAATGTGGCTAGTCCATAGGCCAAGTAGACCACTAGGTAACAAATATGTTTCCTTTCACCTTTGAGTTTTCAAATTATGCCTACCAAATCTAAGACATTTAAGAGGGGGAACTAATACAACGTTAAAAAGAAAAACAGAGCACACATCTACAAATTACCTCCTTAGCTACTGTCACACCATCATTAACTATTTTCGGAGAACCATGCTTGCTCTCCAAGACAACATTTTTCCCTTCGCCCCAAGGGTGACTCCAACAAGATCAGCAAGTTTGTTCACACCGCCTGCAAGAAAAATTGACAATGCTTTCGGTAAGTGTGCAATTGAATGCCAGACCATATGCCAAAACAACCCTCCATGAAAAATTAAAATAACACATTAAAATTGAATATAAGTGGACAAGGAAAGATCCACCGCAGTGAAGTTTCACATGCAGGTGACCTTCCTTTAAACATAATTTTTTCTCTGACCTGCAATTTTTTTGTCACTAAGCCATCCTTGTTGAAGTACAACTCCTTTTCCATAGCTCTTGTATTAACTACCTTCTCTCTGTCCATAATCTCAGAGTCCCTCTTCTGCTTGAGCGATTAAAGGAAATGGGTGAAAAAACTGAAAGAGAAGACAATTGTCTGCCATAATTATCAAACATTGCACCCAACTTCTTCCCCTTTCCATTGTTACCCAATGAGGTACATGTGGGAATTGTTGTCATACTGCCCAAAGCAGAGGCCATCTTCTCTTATCCTGAATATAGAATTACAAGATCTTCATATTGGTATGAACCTTAAAAAACATGACTCCCATTGCTAAAAACCACTTTTAAGTTGTAACAGGCAAACTAAACAACTATCGCAACTTTTGGCAACTTCTGGAGCATTAAGAGAGAAACAACCAAAGAGAAATACAACCACAATCCTCATTTCAATGAGACCGGACTATATATTTGCATTAAGATAATAGAAAGAAATCACGACTATATTAAGGCCAGCATAAAACAATCTTTAACCAGTGTCTCTCGCGGCCTTCAGGTTGCCATGCTAGAGGTTGCATATTTTTAATTTAAATTCTTGACCTCTCGTGCCCATCTATGAATGCATCCAATGGGATATCTACATCAAATGCTCTTTTATATCCCCAAAAACAAATTCCCTACTACAAGAGGATTTGTACCTGCACTGCCAAGTCAATCAAAATCCATCATTATCTATACAATAAATACAAGTAATTGATGTAGTATTTTTTACTCTAAGATGCATTCTTATGATAATGTTAAAACATATGTTGAGAATGTCAAAACATACCTGAATAAGCTCCTCTTCGTTTCAAGAACAATTTATTGGAGTCGCATGAACTTGGAACAAGCCTCCCACGATCTGAAAGAGTAGCAACTAAGTCAACGGTGACTTTTTTGTTGCTACGCTGGATCGAGGGAGGTTTGCTCCAAGATTAAATCGCTCCAATAAATTATTCTCTACTAAACAGGGCCAACCACGTGAAGGTGGAAGCTCTTATGGCCCCTCCCCCCCCCCTCACATCACTCTAAATTCCCCAATACCCAATCTATATTTCATTTTTTACTTTCATGAGCATAAAAAAAAATATTCAATAACTAATAAAAAAACAATTCAACAAAAAGTACGCAAGGAAACATTGAAATTAATGCTTGACATAAAAATAGTATGATAAATGAGTTTTTTATATAACGTAAAAAATGTTCCAAGTATGGTAACGTTTGTCTTATAATAATACAATATTTTACATTATCAAATTTTCTTTTTCTTCTTCCTAGTTCTAAAGCTCCTAATTACATCATCAATATCATCGTGCTCACTCTGGTTTCCATAGTACCTTTGAAACACCGCACTACGACCTAGTTGTGTGAATCCGTATACGGTCTCATACGATGACGGGGGCATACTTTAAAAACGGATAATATTAAATTTTTAATTGTCGGTTTAAAAAATATCATTGAACTAGTTTGGAAATATTAATAAAAAAAATTGCAATGAGATTATTTACCTGGTACTTTTAGGTTGTCATTTCTTGACCTACACCCCCATCGCATGCATAGTCTCATCCAGTGACGGGGCATCGCCTATAAAAACAAATAATATTAAATTTTAATTGTCAGTTTTTAAATATCATTGAACTAGTTTGGTAATATTAATAAAAAAAATTGCAATGAGATTATTTACCTGGTGCACCAGTTGTCGCCGCTGACCTAGTTGCGTAGTCACGATGTCTGGTCTCATCGAGTGACAGGGCATCGCCTACAAAAATAGATAATATTAAATTTTAATTGTCAGTTTTTAAATATCATTGAACTAGTTTGGTAATATTAATAAAAAAAATTGCAATGAGATTATTTACCTGGTGCACCAGTTGTCGCCGTTGGGACTGTTGCCTTGTCTTCCTCTCTGGTGGTAAGATCCTCAAGGGAAACATTCTCTGTCATTTAAACAAAAAAACGTTATAAGGACAACCATCAAGGTATAATTAGAAAAAAATATAAGTGGAAATTAATTATCGTCATGGCCCTCACTGATAGTAGCATTGTCGGCCTGGTCCCCACTACAATGATCAGGTTGCACGTGAGGATCATCTACATCTGGCTCTAAAACTGGGTTATTTGCCTCGTCGGTAGTGCTGCTCCCTTGATTTAAACAAATTTGTTAGAAATTAAATTTATGGATGAAAACAAACATATTGAAAGGCTAATGTTTTACCTTATCAGGCATTCTGGATCTTGGGACCTGCCCCAAGCTTCTGCGACGTTCAACTACAGCTTGATAGCCGAAATGGAAAGCGATATTTTTATCTTCCTATGTAGTTTCTATTCCGAAGTCATCACCCTACATTACATATGATTGTGTATTTTTAATCATTTTTGATAGGATTACAAAAACGTTGGAAGGCGATACAATTAATTATAAGATGTTTAGCTACTTAATTACAATTCTTGCAACTAATTTCAAGTAGCCGCCCTGGCCTAGCTTGTGATGGCCCTTTTTTTCAATCCTAGCTTTGGTTGCCTTTGAGGTGTCAGGCAACCTAGCATCAAAATATTGAAGTCAGATATGACGTAGCACACTTTTATTTTAGACATAAAGAAAATTAAAGCTATTGAATTAAAGTTGTAATTTACCTTGCGGGTCCGCTTGGCATTTTTCCTCTTTTCTTTCCCCCCCTTTTCTCTTTTTCCCGCTGCGGCTGAGTGCTTTTCCACTCACTCTCTAGAACCCGAGAGGACGCTCATATATATGGTTAAATTGGAATTACGCTCCCAGGTGTCCAAGGTATATTTTTGTGTTTGATATATCGGCTATCGAGCCATCGCACTAATAAATGTCAATTTCTAAAAAAGGGCTTTAAATAATCTAGAAGTGAAAACACTGCTGGGAATTCGAATTCCACCCTGTGCATATGGTTGGGCCAAAAATTACCAACACATGGCTCTCTAGAAACCTGTAGGACTCATTGTTTCCTACACAGAAAAAAAAATAAATAAATAAATAAATAAAAGAAGAAGAAGAAGAAGAAGATATTATCATTAATTTAAAAATAAAAATCATGATAAATATGTTTTAGATAAAGTACATGAAATATTTAAAATATTAAAATTTACCTGGGAGTTGTACATACTTTATAGGGACACCCTCATCGTTCACGAACAACGTGCCATTAATGGTCCCTGTGGAGCTGACACGTGTAGCTCCAGGAAACGCAATAATGTAGTTGGCCATATCAGCCTCATCATTGCCAACACGTTCAGCAGTTGGCTGGGTGTCTGCTTGGGCAGGGTGTGTTTCTTGGCTGGCACCTAAAGGAGTAGAAGGTGTACAAGAGGGTTGTTGGGCAATCTCTTGCCCTTGTGTCCCACTACCACCAACATCGGGTTCAGCAAGTGCTAGAAAATGCTACATACAAAAGAACTTTTAGTTAGTTTATTCAATGTAAAAATTAAAAATCAAACTATCACAATTCATCTCATGCAGAACAAAAAAAATATCCTTTTGACTTTTTATTATTACCTGATATCTTTCTAGCTGGCTCATAAGATGTTTTATCCTCTCTTATGTTTCAGGTGTTTGAGGCACGTCTATCAAAGTATTAAATTCTGACCTTGCATCTTGTGCCTTTTTTCGCAACAAGAACACTGGAGATAGGGATGAAGAAAGCTCTTCCTCAAAGATGGAATCATCAGGCGTACCATGGCTAGGTGTCTGCATATTTGAACAAAATTAATATTATTTCAATTATGTAAATAACTAAAATACCTAAAGATAGAGCAATGCTGGCACTTTACATGTTCTTCCGCTGGCCTCTTTCTGCGATCATCCTGTCTCGGGGTTGTTCCTGCACTGCTCTGATCAGTCTGCCACATTGCAATAAAATTATAAATGTAAAAACTTGAAAACAATATCTAACTTGAAAACACAAAATGAAAACTGAAATAATTTCTAATAAGACACCGGAAGACAGAGTTAGAGTTTCAAATATGCCTTGCATTGAATTCAGTCCTAGAAACATGTCATTGCACATTAAGGCACCTAAACAAGAGACGAGTTGACAATGAAGACCTTATTGAATATATTGTTGGAGCAACTTCTAGTAAACTTGTTGTGAAGACCTTGAGGATATTTTTGGAGCAAAATTGTTGAAGCTGATGGTATAGCATTGTTGGAGACGATCTTGAAGGGCCTTGAAGTGAAGCTTTTGGAGAAACTATTGAAAAATCCTTAGAGCATTTAAGTAAGGCACTTTCTATCTTCCATCACATTTTTCCTTTCAATATCCTTTAAACTATTTTGTTGATATTTAATGTTTGAAATCACGTTATAATTCCTTGATTATAAGTGTTTGGGGAATTTCCCTTTGAAATTACCCAAAAATACCCTGGCAATTTTATCTTCAGGATGCATGTCTGACCCTATTGTTCAATATTTTGATTGATAGTAGTAAACATAGAGAGTTAGGGGGCTCTTGACTTGGTTTGGTTGGGCTATTAGATCCCTAACATCTACTAGGGAGAACCCCCCTTGAGTTGGAGGAGAGCTAGCCCGAAGTGAAAAGAGGTTGGTGAGGTGACAATGGGGCTATTGAATTACACATGGTATCACACTTTAGCTTTAGGACTTTATCTTGAGAAGTGCTAGATTTTGCTATATCAATTCTCAAATTGTTTACAACACTATTGTTAAGAACTAATAAGAAGTGATGTTGAGGGGTTTTTGGGTATAAGAAACAATACCATTTAAAAACTAGGGTTCTCATTCCTTGGCATTCCTTCACCTGGGCCTAGGGGCACACAAGAATAATTTCACACTAAACCATGCAAACTTAAAAGTAACTTAACAGATCCATAAATTAATAATAATCATAATTCCTAATTTCCTATTGTACGATATGATGCAAATTATTCAAACATGAAGCAATGAAGACATGCAATGTCCGAATTTCAAGATTGATGAACCAATACAAGAAGTTAGAAACTACAACTTTGATTCAATACTTTGTGTCCTAACTCCAGGAAGGAATCTAGTTTGTAGTACATAACATGCATCGTGTATTATCAACTCTTAATTGACAACAACTAAAGGTCATCTACCTCATCAATTCCTTCCCATTTTGTGTTTTTATGTTATATTCCTTATAAAAGTGTCAAATTTCTCTCAAAGTAAGCAACCACCGAATAAAATAAAAAATAGTTGAGATATGATTGAGAAATGGTCATTTATTTCTTGAAAGGATCTTCACAATTTCTTTGGTTGTTTTTCATCTCAAGAAACAAGAAATGACCTAAGAAACTATCGTGATGTAACATAAGAAACAACACAGTGCAATGGCCATTTTCAAAGCCAAATGATGTCCATTGAGGACATGGCCTTTATTCGGTTCCTGTTTCATAGGAGTTTCGGGTAGAAATGGAACTTTGTTGTACCATTTCCAGTAGTAAAAAGGGAAAACCTTCTTTTTCCATGGGAAATAATTTACCTTTCCTTTTTCAAGATAATCTAAATCACAAAAAATATGAACTATACTGTACACATTCTTGGATAATGTGAAAGTGGAAAAGGAATACCCTACACAAGTGATGCACACATGTACATTTGAACACTAATATATTTTTGTAGTTGAAATGCAATGCTTGTTTTCATTTAAATGTAGGGTTTTTAAAGTAGGGAGAAATAATGGCTGCCAAATTAATAAGCATTTCTTTGGGAAAAATTTAAATCTTGTATTAGGTGATGAAGATAATAGAGGGTATTTAATCTTGATTCCTGACATCTAGATAGAACCCTACAGCCTAACACAATCCAATGGAATTGACCAAAATAACACAAATAGAGTCAACCCTACTATAGGAAGAAGGGCCTGCAGTAAGAACTTACCATTTTGCAAGAGCTGAGGGCGAATGATGTTCTGCAAGAGCTGAGGGCCAATGTTGTTCTACAAGAGCTGAGGGCGAATGCAGGGCGAATTCTTTTCTGCAAGAGCTCAGGGTGAATGCAGGGCGAATTTTGTTCTGCAAGAGCTCAGGGCAAATGCTGAGGGCGAATGTTGTTCTGCAAGAGCTGAGGGTGAATGTTGTTCTGCAAGAGCTGAGGGCGAATTTTGTTCTGCAAGAGCAGAGGGCGAATGCGCACGTGATATCGGACATTAATGTAGCACACATGTACATTTGAACACTAATAGATTTTTGTAGTTGAAATGCAATGCTTGTTTTCATTTAAATGTAGGGTTTTTAAAGCAGGGAGAAATAATGGCTGCCAAATTAATAAGCGTTTCTTTGGGAAAAATTTAAATCTTGTATTGGGTGATGAAGATAATAAAGGGTATTGAATCTTGATTCTTGACATCTAGAGAGAGCCCTACAGCCTAACACAATCCAAATGAATTGACCAAAAAAACCCAAATAGAGTCAACCCTACTATAGGAGGAAGGGCCTGCAGTAAGAACTTACCATTTTGCAAGAGCTGAGGGAGAATGTTGTTCTGCAAGAGCTGAGGGCGATTGCTAAGGGCGAATGTAGAGGGAAAATGTTGTTCTGCAAGAGCTGAGGGTGAATGCTGAGGGCGAATGCGCGCGTGATATTAGAGGTTAATGTAGCTATTTCGACGGATACAAAACAATAAAATCATTTTTTATGTAGCGCGCATATAAGTGTCGTTATACCAGCGGAGGAAAAAGCGTCGCTATTGCGACGAGTGCCTCCAAACGTCACAATTGCGACACTTAGACATTGTGTCACACTTGCGACGTTTGGAGGCAGTCGTCGCAATAGCGACGCTTTGGGCCATAGTGTCGCAATTGCGACGTCTTCCTCCAAATGTCACAATTGCGACACTTTTATAATTGTCGATATTGCGACACTTTTCTATAAACGTCGGTATAGCGACGGTTTCGGGCGGGATGGAAAAAATTTGGGGAAATTTCCGACATTTGGTCAAAAGCGTCAGAACCAAGTGTCGGAATTTCCGCCAAATGTAGTAGTGGCAGTAGTCAGATCTCTAGTGAAAAATGCATCATGATGAACATATTTATTTTAGTATTTTGGATGTTTTTATGTTGCAACAACAGCAGATTTGCAGTGAAGATGCACTTGCCAGCAGCATGCAAGTTCAGCAGCAGCATACATGCATCGTTTGCGCAGTAGTTGGTGGGAATTGATGTCAGACATCAACAACACATAGGGAGACGTTACAGAGTCATGGTTATGTTTCAGAAGGTTTCATTACTAGAGCACATTCCTCACTAAGATGGAGTGTTTATTTTTGGTAGCATCAGATGTGCTCTAAGCCTCAAAATTTGCAGGGAGGCTAGGAAACATGTATTCCAAAATAGCCAAAAATCGTTTTTTGGAAATTCCACCTGGAAGAGGTTTTATTAAAATAATTAATTATTTTTAATGGATGCCTAAGTCTAAACATAGTAAATTAAAATAATTAAAGGGTATTAATAGAACTGGGTGTTAATATTCTAGAAAAAGATGGAGATCGAGTCAATACGATATTAGCCATTGATTAGAATCTAATATGGGTCATTGATTTCTCAACGAGAAGATTATAAGAAGGACTTCGATGGGAATTTGGAAGATACATCGATTGATATCAAGAGATCGATTTCTCAAGTGAGCAGCGCAATAGTTGCAGGAGAGATCATCAAGGAGATTTATTATAGTGGGGGGCAGAGATAGTTTTCCGACTGGAGATTTCCTGAGTCATGGATATAATACAGAGAAGGTAGAGATAGATCCATAAAAGGTGGTGTAAGAGCCCCAATGGGCAGCACAGAGCCACGTATAGGCAGTTGAGCATGTGAGGAGATCCAAAAATGTGTTTAGGGTCATATCATATCCAGCTTCGAGATTTGAGGTGTTATACTAGAGGGCCAGAGGATCGAGCATCCAACCAGTAGATTGATCACCCAGAGGGAGTGACACATTCCCTATCATTGATGCAAAGTTGTGCAGCGAATGCACAGATATAACGCATAGACAACTTGGGGATATCCATTTCGAGGTTGGATCAATGTCGGATCGCCAGTGATAGTGTGAGTTATTTCTCACTAATTTTTCTCCCAGTCAAATTCTCTGTAATGGATGGCCAGTAAGGCATCCTAGATTGTATTCAGAACTATTACTTAATAATACAAACCCTTAGTTGTTGCACCGATTTTCCGTATTGGGTTTTTCTGGGGTCATTAGTTCAAAAACAATGGTGTCATTTGTCTGTATGTGTTATTTCTTCTTGCCTAGTTCTTGTTTCCACATATAATTTAATTAGTGAAGGTTGCAGTTGTATTTACTTTGATATTTACAGTGTAACACAATAAATAACTTGTACGGAATTAACAAGTAGGAGTAATATCAGTTTGTTGAAGTAGGGATTCGGGTAATCGAATTTTCACAATTATAAGAATTGGGGTTTTGTACATGCTTGTCAGTGTATGGTTGTTTCGGGTACATGTATGATAGATGTTAGTTAATCAATGTGATCATATGTACCTATGTAGGTTAGTCATGAAGGATTGTAACTTTTTGTTATATGCATTGTGGTCGTATGCACGATGGTTATGTTCATTCTAGTTATGATCTTGATGTTACATGTATCATGCTAATTTTGATTGGCCTATGTGGATGGTTAGGGTTATGACATTCTGGTATGATTCGTTATGCTTGTGATATTGTGTTATAATAATCTAGATTTATTGTGCATATGTGATTGTTATGCATGAATGACAATTGAGTTTATGATGTGAACATGTTAGCTAGTTATTGTTATGGATATCATGACCTTATTTATGTTTGAGTTGATATGTTATGAATTTATTGTTGGTGTCCAGATGTGAACAAATATTCAAACCCTTTTTCCACATTAATTATCAATCCAGGTGCATTAGTTATTTCAAGACTAACACGCATAGTATATGCAAGATAAATAACATAATCTGCTATTGAATCACATGCTTAATCAATGAAAGAAAGAAAACTACTGTAACAGCAATTAAAGATGGATTGCAGAATTAAAAAGGTATTCACAGCAATTACAGGATTATACCAAAACAGCAGTTACAATAACAAACCAAAATATGAAATCAACAAAAAGGAAAATAACGCAACACCTGATCAGAAGAGTGGGCCCAACTCTCTGATCAAGGCTGCAGAAAACTCACAACTCACAAATGGAACAGAAAAACATTGTGTATTCAATTGATTGAAAACGCTTTAGTTACAATATTTTTCTCTTTCTGCTTAACCCCGATTCACAACCCTAAGGCACTCTTATACAAATGTTCAAGGAATCGTATCTTTCCTCTAAAAACTAAATATCTACAATTATACATTTGCTACAATAGCAAAGTAGTTGCTAAAAGAAAACCATGAAAAGCCTGAAATAGAGCTGGGGTAAGATGGAATCTGTTGCGTTGTTGTAGCAGGTTGAGATAGCGCTGAGAATTAGGAGTTTCTCTGTGGCTCACAAATGCAATCCATTTACTTTTCCAAATCTGTAAAAATAACGGAGTCAATACTTTCAAAGGTAAAACCTCCATGACTATTACTTCACTAATCAAACATTCTATGTAAAATAGTGGGAAGGTATTTACCTCATGTGTTTTAGAACAATTAATGATACAAAGAGATAGAAAGGTGGGTGAAAATGGAAGAGAAAAGTATACAGATTTGGTACCCAACATCTCCCCCCCAATTGTTCTATCTGCGTGTCCTCATGCAACTCGTCGTCTTCTCAGATCTAGATTGGACTGACTGTGGCTTGCATGAAGTTGTCTGAGGTCATATTCTTCGGCCATATCTATCCCAGGGGGTGTATAACCTTCTGTCAGAACAACATCCTTCCACCAATCTGGGCCGACATTGTATGCAAGAGTATATTTATCTACTGGCAACCAAATGAGGGGAAACTGAAACCTCAGCCCCGTCCACCTAACCCCACAAGTATAAATGCATGCTACAAAATGTGGCACTCTTTCTAGTGCTCGTGCAAAGTTAGGTGCTTCAAAAGTTTCTCGACCTCTGATGGCTGATGATGACAACATCCACCTCCTTTGACAACTGTCCAGCGCTTCATTTCGGGAATTTATTATCTATCTCACACAGAAGTCAACACACCATTTATGGGTTGTCAACATATGTCACCTATGCCCCTCAATTTGTAAAAAGTTAAAATTCTTGTTATAAATATTTGTTGCTTGGCCATTCTCCCTCCTCACCATTAGCGGCCTTGTAACTTGATTTTTTTCAAACATATCATAGGCCTTTCTCCATTTAATCTGATTGATAGTGTAGGAGGTGAAGGCTCTTAAATGAATATCCCCCACGAATGGAATGGGGTTGAAGGCCTGATCATGCCTTAGAAAGTAACCATGCATGTAGAGTTCACACATTAAGTGTTGACCTTTGATATCATGAATTTTCAAAATACGGAGGAACTGGATTGGGTCCTCAATTTCATGACAAATTTCCTTATATATATTCTCAAGACAAAAGAAAAGAAATTGTTCATGAATTAATAAGGCATAACTATGTGTGGGAGGTCTATAGGCCATTACCTGCTGAACCAAGGAAAACATCTTCTCCTTATCTGATTGCAGTGTTTGCACTTATTCCTCTAACTCCTTTATCTTGCCCTGTTCTTTTTCTTGCCTTTGTCATGCTCTATCTAACTAGTCTATGTACCCTGTAACAATCCCAGAAGCCTGCTCTCAAACCCACATTGTCTCCTTCTTATGTCCATTCGCATCAGATTTCGATCTATGAATTTCAGCATCCAGGAACAATTCCTGGCCTTCAAACAGTTGTTCGATCAGACCAGTCTATGTAGCTTCAAAGGAGACCTCAATTTTTGGTTTTACTGCCTTCCACTTATATACTTTTACCTTCTTCTTCAACCGAAATACTTGCCTCTTCGGCTCCCGAACTTCCTTCTTTAATCACATGGTTTCATTGAACTAAAGTTGATACCTTTTCTTTAGAGGTAATCTCTTACTTTCACACTGTTCAATCCACTCTTGTTTGACAATAAATTCATCTCCCAGGCTTGTAGTAGGCTCAGGAGGTGGTGGAATGTTGTTGATGTCATCAACTGGTTTTTCTATTACGTCTTTCTAGCTTGGCTCCCTACCTTCAGGGGCATTCTCCTTCTCATTTACCTCAAGGAATTCTATTGCTCGGTCATCGCTTTCATTGGCCAACCTATATTCTGATGTTTCCACATAAATTTCGTCTCCCTTGTGAGCCTCTAGGTGCTCTTGCTAAGATTCAGCAATTTATGGGCCGATATTGGTCATGTCCTTCCCTGGGTCGATGAACCTCAGTACTGGTGGAACAACTATTTCCTCCATTAATCGTGGTGACGAGCAAAATGCCCTCTCCCCTCTCGGCATCATAGACTGAAAAGGGGAATGGGGAATACCTTCATCGCCCTCGTTTCTTACTTGGGCTGCACCTTCATGTATTGCTTGTTTATCCAGAGTCGAAATTGGTTCTTATGGAATAGTGTCGACTTTGAGGATCATTTCCTTTCTATCCTCCTATCCCTCGTGCATTGATTCCTCACCTGCGGTCAATACTGGTTCTTGTGGAACAATGTTGACTTCGCAGGTCATTTCATCTCTGTCTCCCTGTTCTCCGTGCATTTCTTCCTCTCCTATGGTCGACACTGGTTCTTGTGGAACAATGCCAACTTCGCAAATTATTTCTTCTTTGTCTCCCTGTCCTAACTAAATCGGGGGTGGTTCTTTTGTGACACCCCCACTTGTTTCTATATTCATATCTACTTGGGCAGGTGATGTTGTTTCTTGCGTAACAGCATCACTTGCGATCCCCCTGTCTAATGTTCCACCTTCCTGTTCTTCATTAATGAAATTATATGATTGTAAGATAGTCTCAACTTCATGCGCTATACCCATAATTCCTTCATATGTAGGTTCTTCAGGCAAGGATGGTTCTTGTGTGGCAGCCTCGACTGTATCACCAATTGTCTCCTCCATTCCCATTTCTTCTAGTTCTTCCTATCAACCTCCATCTCCATTTCTTCTGGTTCTTCCTCGTCTATTTCCATTTCCTCTAACTGTTCTTCTTTTCCTAAATCAGCCAGAGATACTAGTTCTTCCTCTCTAGCAGTAATGACAGCTTCTATCTCTTCTTCCGATGACTCGCAGAGTTTTGCCCAAGAAAATTGAAATCGAACTATTGCATGCATGACCAATAAACGAAACAATCCATGACCAATAAGAGAACTACCGACATCTGGCGCGAACGCCGAGGAGACTGTACCATATGTTACATTTGTTTTAATAGAAAGAAATGCATGTATAAGGAATGCACTTGAGCCTGCGAAAATTGAAGGTGAGCCAAGATTTTGAAATGATATTTGAACAGAGTTGTGGCCCGTCCTTCGCCGGTTATGTATTTCATTACAAAACCTGCTAATTTTTTCCATGGATATGGTATAGATTTGCACTCATATCCTCTCCCATATTGAACGATTCTTTCTCCTACCTACAAAAATAGTTCAGGAAACTCCGAGAGGGGAATTCTCCAAGAAAATCATTGTTTTCCTTGCTATCTTAGCCCACTAAATTCCACAATTACTTCTTCTATGACGGGAATTTATAATCCCCTGACCCATGAGAAATTCTCATCCAAATTAAGCACAAACTCCATTGTGATTCCCTTTTCAAACCCCTGCAATCTATCGAAGTAGATATCCCATCCTGCATTGAAAAAAACTTGCCACACATCTGGATTGCTGCAGACTAAGACTGTATTTTTAGGTTCATGCCGCACAGCCAGTCCACCCATCTTGTGGAGTCTGTAATAGCACTCCGGAACAACATACCATTGGACAGAGTGGTGGGTACCAAATTTGGCAAAAACAACATGGTGAAAAATGAGGGGTAGTAATGGTAAAAACAGATGGTGATTCTCGGGAAACGAAGAAAATCATGGAAAATTATGGTAAGTGCGATGAATGGAATAGTAATTATTTCGTATGAGGTGGAAAGGACTAATCAAACTGTATCGTATGCATGTTACGGATCCCAATACATATTTAATGATTATACAGAATATGGTAAGGATCGTAAGGTGTACCATCACATGAAGTTGTAATACTGGCTTTTGGAATCATCATTACGTCGTCGTTTAGTTATGACGACACCCCCACCCCCCCCCCCAACTTAAAAATTTTCATCCGCAGAATCAATGTATTTCACATGGAATATTTAATTAAATTCATAAGAGTCAAATGGAGACATACCTGGCGGCCTACCTGGAGGAAGTGACGGTTGGTAGAATAATGGCCTAGTAATGATGCGGATGGAGTAACATCATTGTGAGTAGCAACATCTGGAGTAACATCATTGCGAGTAGCAGCACCCAGAGTAACAACATCGAGTAGCAGCATCACCATTAGTAGCATCCGGAGTAAAAGCATCGAGTAGCAGCATCCGGAGTAACAGCATCTGGAGTTACAGCATCACAAGTAGCAGCATCCGGAGTAACAGCATCTGGAGTAACAACATGATGAGTAGTAGCATCCGGAGTAGCAGCATGACGAGTAGCAGCATCTGGAGTAACAGCATGACGAGTAGTAGCCTTCGGAGTAACAGCATCATGAGTAGCAGCAACCAAGGAGTAACAACATCGAGTAGCAGCAACCAAGGAGTAACAGCATCGAGTAGCGGCAGTCAAGGAGTAACAACATCGATACTTAGAAAATTTTCAAGCTCTAAAACATTACTCCTTAGTAGTAACTCTTGCAAAAAGAAAACAAATAAATAGTAATAGTATTTATTTTATATATATATATATTTTAACAATTCTTTTTTCTTTATATTTTTATATTTTCTCTTCTTTCTTTTTTTTTTAGAGCGAGGATGCAGAGGAAGATTTCTTTGCGCTGATAACCTTCAAACCAAATTTCTCAGAGAGATGTTTTATGAAAGCATCCTTAGAGGCTAGGCGGTGGTATAATCTCAGGCGATGTCCATTTGCTATGAAAGAAGCATGTGTATCATCAATTGTAACTAGCCTGACTGTTCCATTATCAAATACAACATCCACCTCGTAAGGTCCCATCTAGCGAGTGCAAAGCTTTCCCTTAAAATCCTTAAAACGGGAGTCATAAAGTAATGCCCAGTCTCCCCTATGAAACACCTGGTTTTTGATAAAATTATCATGCCATTTCATCTCTGCTGTTGAATAGCAACGGTCCTCTGGACATCCATTGAATGGATTTCATCTAGTTCATTAAGCTGCGCCATTCGGTATTTCTAGGCATCTGAAAAATCCAAACCAACTTCAAGAGTTGTTCTAAGCGTATTGATTTCAAATTCTATTGGAAACAACGGGGATTCCCATAAACAAAATCAAATGGTGAAAACCTAATTTTGTTCCGCCATGTTATTCTTTATGCCCAGAGAGCTTCAGGCAACCTCTGAGCCCAATCCCGATGATGGTATGCCACATTTTTTGTCAATATATTTTCCAATGTCTTGTTTGTTCTTTCCACTTGTCCATTCATGTGGGGGTGGTATGGAGATGTTTCCTTGTGCTTGAACCCATATTTCTACATAAGCTTTGCTATCATGTGTGATGTAAAGTGTGCTCCTCCATCTGAAACAATCTCCCTTGGAGTACCGTAACGAGCAAAAACTTCTTCAAATAGAAAATTTGAAACCACCTGTTATGTTGCTTTCGCAACAGCTTTGGCTTCTACCCACTTAGTCACGTAATAAGTGAAAATAAAAATGTGAACCTTTTGTTGGGAGGGTGGGTTGAAGGGTCCAATGAAATCGATAGCCCATTTCTCAAAAGGTGCGAGGACTACCTATGGCTGCAAAGGAATTTCATCAGCTCGACCGGGCTCCCCATGCACTGGCAACTATCACACCTCCTGACATAATTTTGAGCATCTTGAAAGATAAAAGGCCAGTAATATCCCATTTGTACCACCTTATGGCATGTTCTTTTATCTACAAAATTCCCCCCATAAGGGCCATCATGGGCAGCCTTCAGTACTTCATAAATATCATCCTCAGATACACAGTGTCGAATTTGCTTATCGACTCCTATATGAAAGAGGTACCCTGCCATCTACTAATATCAAGCACTGTGATGAATAATTTTTCGTTGTTCCCTGTATGACAAATGATGAGGCACCTTCCCTGTAGCAAGATAGTTATCAATATCTGCATACCAAGGAGGGTTAGTAGAAATTGAAAAAATATGCTCATTGGTAAAACTATCTTCTATTGGTGTGCATTCATCATTGTTATCCATTCTAGACAGAAAATCAACTACTATATTATCTTTTCCTGGTTTTTCTACTATTGTGACATTAAATTCTTGAAGCAATAGAAACCATATTGTAATGCGGCCAGGAGTGATAGGTTTATTCATCAAATACCTTATTGTTGCGTGATCAGTATGTACAAAAGTAGGATACCCGGTGATGCAGTGTCGGAACTTATCAATAGCTTAGATGACAGCCAAGAATTCTTTCTCCATCACCGTGTAACTTAATTCAGTAGGAATTAAATTCTTGCTGACATAGTAAACTGCATACGGTGTTTTGTCTACCTGCTATCCTAAGACTGCTCCTACTGTTGTCTGAGAGTAATCAGCATGTATGTGAAATGAAAATACCCAATCGGAGCCTTGCAAACCAGTCCCTTGATTTTCATGAAAGCTGCTATATAGTCTTCAGTCCACAAGAATTTTGCATCTTTTGTCAGAAATTGAAAAAGTGGATGTGTTATTTTAGCAAAATTTTCTATAAAGCGTCTGTAATAACCAGCATAACCAATAAAGCTATGTACCTGTGTGGGTGTCTTGGGTACCATGAAGTGAAATATTAACTCTACTTTGGTCGGATCAACTCAAATTCCAGCATCTGAGAGAAAATGTCCCAATATTACTCCTTCTTCCTTATTATGGAATTTAACTGTACTCAGAGATACATGGGTCTGCTTACATCTTTTGAGTACTTTTTCCAGATTTTCCAACCCTTCTTCAAATGAGTTTCCATATGGAGTAAAATCATCCATATAGATTTCAATGTTGTCATCGACTAAATAAGAAAAAATTCCTAGAATTTTCCTCTGGAAGGTTGCAGGAGCATTACACAGGGAAAATGGGAGGACCCTGTATGCAAAGGTCCCCCATGAGCATGTGAAAGCTTTTTTTATCTTGGTCTTCTGGGGATATCTAGATATGGTTATATCCATTAAACCCATCTAGGAGGGAAAATAACTTCTTCCCAGCCAAGGTGTCCAGGACTTGGTCAATTAATGGCAAAGGGAAATAGTCTTTTTGAGTTGCCTTGTTTAGCTCCCTATAATCTACGCATATCTACCATTTACCATTATTTTTGGGAACAATAACCAGTGGAGGCACTCATTGGCTATCCGAGATGGAGTAAATGAAACCTATATCCAATAATTTCTGTAATTATTCCTTGACAATGTTCTTTAGAGCAAGATTCATTCTCCATTGGGGATGTCTCACAGGGTGGAAATATTCCTTAATATAAATATGATAAGTACATAAGTTAGCAGGGATCCCCTTCATGTCAGTATAATCCTAGGAAAAATCTTTCTGATGGTCTTGAAGGACTTTTAAAAGTTGCTTTGTCTAGGATTCTGACAAATTCGGGTTGATATTGAGTGTCTTCCCTGGTTCGATTTCAATCAGAATACTATCATGGGATGAAGTTACAGGAATTTCTTCAATTTCATCTTCTGGTTCGATGTTTTCCTATGACTCGTAGCTCATAGCAGACTCTAAAATTTGACGAGTTTAATTGGAAACAGAATCGGGATCATTAATAAAAGTGTTAATGGTATCATCCTGAGTTTCTATTTTGAATTGAAGGGCCTGCCCAATGGTGAGGATTGTTCTAACTTCTTCATTTTCAGGATTAGGCTCTTCTATTGGTAGAGGTTTCTATCTGGCTAATAGTTTTTCATATGGGCTAGGTTCCGCAGGAGGGTAGAGAGTAAGATTCTTTGTAATTGTCCCATTTGATATAATCATATGTCCAAATCGACACCCGATATAGGCATCTGCAGTTGCGAGACAAAATCTTCCCAAGATCAATGGATGACCACCAACTGAGGATCGTGTCTATAATACAAGGAGGTCCACGAGATAGTGCCATGAATCCACCAAAATAGTCACATCTTCTAATTTCCCTACCAGTTTAATTGTAGACCTATCTGCTAATTCCAAGATAGTAGGGGTTGGCTTAATTTTTTCGAGACTTAATTCATTCATTTTTTCGAAGGTAATGATATTGATGGTAGTGCCCAAATCTACCAGTACATTTGGGATTTCAACCACATTGATTTGTACTGTTAGAATTGGGTTCCCTAGGTCCCCATATTTTACCGGCATAGTCTTTCGTAGCATAATGTCGGACAGTCTACCCATCACATGAATGGTTAACGGATCCCTTGGTTTCTTCCCAGGTTTCTTAGAGAAGTAATATTTGAGAGTTTTTGCACATATAGGTACATCCAGCATAACCTGGAGCAGGGGTATTTTGACAAAAATATTTTTCAATTCCCCCAGGAAGTCAAACTTTGTTTGAGGGTTTTGTTTATTCAGGGTCAATATTTCAGGATATGGTGGAGTGATTGGATGACCCTGGTTAAGAACAGGTTGGGGAGGTGTTTGGTTTATCATGTTCTAGTCTATTTTATTTCCAACTATCCTTTATTTTGGTTCTATAACTTCACTGTCAATCTGTTCTATGATAATAGGTGAAGTGGGAGCATTTACTACCCACCTAGATCGTAATTTTATCTCATTAAGTCCTACGGTAGAAATTCTATATGATGGAAGGTTAAGAGTGTATGTTTGTTGGACCCCTTTATTATTAGGGTTCAGATTGGGCTAAATAGGAAGCTGGGGTCGAAGGGATGGGTTTCCTGGAGGTACATTGGAGGGCAACTGAAGTTTCTGTTGAGGCATAGATTGGGGAAATTTCCCAGTAGGAGAGGATCCACGCCAGTTCTTATTCCATGAAGCATTCGAACTAGTCTGGGGAGCCCATTGTTGTAGGGGGGATATTGATACTGAGATCACATTGGTGAAAAGGTACATATTGGGTACCCATATTAAAATTATTAAAATACTAAGAAGGGTCCTGAGGCATACCTAGATTCATATCTCTTGGTCAAGGTTTCCATGGATTTTTTGGTCCCATGAAGTACAATTGATCTACCACATTTTCTTCACTTTCCCCTTCCAAAAATGCCTTCACTCCTGGAAAGGAAGGGCACGAACTGGTCACATGGGTTTGTTCGAAAATTGAGTAGGTTTCCACTATGTTTAATGGGAATTCTTTCAACGGATGCTTCTTTCTGCACTGTGGGAAGAATATATCCATAGCCTTCTCCAACTCTATTTGTTTCTATTTTTCTTGCAGAGTATCCATCTAAGCAGATAATGTGCTTAGGATATCAGTCCTTAGGTTATCCAATAGGTTTCTAATTTCTGCCTTTATAACCCCTCCACCAGAAGTCTTTAATGACCGAATTCCTTGTCCACTCCTTGCAGCCCCCCGTGAACATTGAATGCACAACTCACAAATAGTATCGAAGTCTTCTTTTGAAACATCCCCCTTTCCTACTATGTTCATAAGTTGCAAGGAATCTTCCTTAAGTGCCTAAAGAAGGATTATCTTCAAAATATCTTTATCCAGGTCACTATGGCCCGATCTATGCAGTATATATTTGAATCGTTCCACAAAATCTTCCATGTTCTCGTCCTCTTTCTATACAAATTTAAAAATTTCCTCCTTAATGTCACGGGATTTATAGTAATATTTGTATTTCTCCAAAAAGACTTCTTCATCACATCCCATGAGGAAATATTCTTTCCTCCTAAACCCATGAACCATCACAGGGTTGTCCCTTTTAAGGTAGCAGGAAATATTTTTAGCTTCTAAGCATCGGCGATATAATCATACCCTCGACAGACAATGTCAAATTCGAAGAGGAATGTATTGAGGTCTTCAGAATAAATACCATTAAAATTAGGTAGAGTAGTTAAAGGAATGGGCTTCATCGGTGCATCACCTATAATGTTTCCAATTGGAAAATCAATAGAATAACTTGTAGGTGCCATGAATATCCTCCAATACTCTCATGAGATTTCAATTGGTTCTACGACTGGTACTTTGGGTGATTCGACTGTAGGAGGTTTCACAGCACTCTGCTGGTCTCGTGGTGATGCAAAATCCTTCATAAGCTCTCTTTCCAAATTGGAATTGATTAATTCAACTGCAGGAGGCTTCACATCACTCCCTTTGTCTCGTGGTGATGAAAAACCTTTCGGAGGTTCTTCTTCCCAATTGGAATTTCTCAATTCTTCTAACCCTCTGCTTTTTATTTCTTCCCCTTCTGCTGAAAGCAAGGATATCCCCTCCACCGAAACTTTATTTATTACTCCTTCCGTTGTCGAAATAATTTCCTGTGGTACCGTGGATGGCACTGGTTTCTCAACCGACTGCCCTTCGGACTTCGTCTGCACCCTTACCCTGACAGCAGCACTAGAAGATGATTCAGATTCAACCTTTGGGATGATCTCCTAGATATATGTCTTCCTTCCCACATCCCTTCCTTTCTTTGGGGGTCTTCCTCTACCCCTCTTATTTAGATCTTTTTTCATACAATTGATGGGAATAATTCATTAAAATAACAGAAGTGCTCAGGACTCGAAGCAAGACGAATAGTTTCCTCCCTGAGATGAGAGAGTAGGTTCAAAAAGAAAAAATAAACTACGAGAAAATCAAAGTTCAGGACCTAAATTAGGGTGACCAAATACCCTCCCTAGGATGAAAATTTGGCCCTTCATAAAAATAATCAAAAAGCAGAAAATTTGAATACTATGCTCAGGATGTAGAGTAGGGTAACAAATTTCCTCCCCAAGACAAGAGATCGGTTCTAATGAAAAAGAAAAAAAAAAAACACAACACACTACACTCAGGACTTAGAGTAGGGTAATGGATTCCCTCCCAAAGAAGAGATATCAGTTCTAAAAAATACAATGGAAAAACAAAGAAAATAGAGCACTACGCTCAAGACTTAGAGCAAGGTATCAAATACCCTCCCCAAGACGAGAGATTAGTTCTAAAAAAAACAATGAAAAGAAAAAAAAACAAAACACTACGCTCAAGACTTGGAGCAGGGCAATAAATTCCCTCCCCAAGACGAGAGACCGACCCTTCGATCAATTGTAGACTGTGTTCTTGCACCTTGTTAGCCTTCCCCGGCAACAACACCAAAATGTTGGTGTCCAGATGTGAACAAATATTCAAACCCTTTTTCCACATTAATTATCAATCTGGGTGCGTTAGTTATTTCAAGACTAACGCGCACAGTATATGCAAGAGCAATAACATAATCTACTATTGAATCACAGGCTTAATCAATGAAAGCAAGAAAACTACTATAACAGCAATTAAAGATGGATTGCAGCATTAAAAATGTATTCACAACAATTACACGATTATAATGGAACAACAGTTACAATAACAAACCAAAATATGAAATTAAAAAAAAAAAGGAAAATAACACAGCACCTGATAAGAAGAGTGGGCCCAACTCTCTAATTAGGTTAGCGGCAAACTCACAGCTCACAAATGGAACAGCAAAACATTGTGCATTCAATTGATTGAAAACTCTTCTGTTACAATATCTGTCTCTTTCTGCTTAACCCCGATTCACAGCCCTAAGGCTCTCTTTATAAAAATGTTCAAGTAATCATATCTTTCCTCTAACAACTAAATATCTACAATTATACATTTGTTACAACAGCAAACTAGTTGCCAAAAGAAAACCATGAAAAGTCTGAAATAGAGTTGGGGTAAGATGGAATTTGTTGCGTTCTTGTAGCAGGTTGAGATAGCGCTGATAATTAGGAGTTTCTCATGGCTCGCAACTGTAATCCCTTTACTTTTCCAAATCTGTGAAAATAACAGAGTTAATACTTGAAAAGGTAAAACCTCCATGACTATTACTTCATTAATCAAATATTCCATGTAAGATAGTGGGAAGGGGTTTACCTCGTGTGTTTTAGAACAATTAATTATACAAAGATATAGAAATGTGGGTGAAAATGGGAGAGAAAAGTATACAGATTTGATACCCAATAGTTATACCATGCTAATCTATGTTGATTGTGCAGACAAAATATCCTACCTTGAGATACATTGAGGTATGAGTTTGATTATGTCATCTATTTGGTGTTTGAGTGTTTGGTTATGTCACCTATTTGGTATGAGTTTCTTATGTCGTCTACTTGGTGCTCGAATGTTTGGTTATGTCATCTATTTGGTGTTTGAGTGTTTGTTGTCTATTATGTCATCCATCTATTCTTGGAGAAGCCTCAGGTTGATATTTCCTTTGGAAGTATTGGGAAGCCATGGGGATTAAGTCATGGTGTTTTTTCTAGTCTTGTGCTTTTGGTATTTTGTGATTTGTTGTGCTTGATTGCGGCTTTGTTTATGTCTAGTGTATGGTCATACAACTTTTTTGTGGTGTCATATTTCTATTGGTTTTAATGGGTTTCTTCTTGGTTGTTTTTGGTTCTTGCCTTCTCTGTTTTGAGAGTCTTGGGATTTAGTTGGGGAAAGGGGAAGTTGATGGAGCTCAGGGAGAGTTTTTTTGGTACCCAAAAGGTAATGTAAGACTCGGATGAAGCTAGGTGCATGAGTAAAGGGCAGCGAAAGGCAATAATATGACAACCAGATGGATTGGTTGGGTATGTTGGGGTAAATGAATGATGGCAGAACATTCATGAGAAAGGTAAAGTAAATGGATTTGAGGCGTCGGATGCCTTGGATATCTTGGGAACTTTTGTTCTCAATATTTTGCATGTTGTGCATCGATAAAGGGAATTCTTTTAATCTTGACCTTATGCTATCTGGTAATTATGTTTTTATCATGATTATGTTGATGTTTATATATGTATACATGTATTTATGTATGTATTTCTTGTCTGACAGGTTCATCATGAATCATGATTGTTTAATGATAATGTTTATATGTATATATGTTTGTATGTATGTCGTTGTCTGATAGGATCATGGTTTTTTTATGCTAATGATTATATATATGTATGTATGTATGCATCTATGTCACTATTTGACAGGGTTGTCTGGGATAATTCTTGTGGAGGAAAGATTGCTTATATAGGTGAATGGTATGAAGAGGTTCTTGGTCTTATGAGGAATCAAGCGAAAAGAGTAGCCTTGACATGTCTATGAGGTCAGTATCATGTGGATATGAATTAATATTATATGTTTTATTATGCCTATGTTTATGTTATGGAAGGTAATGTTGAGGGATACATCAGCGGAATGAAAGCAATGTGATCTGCAACATGTTGGGGCAAGCATGGATGGTGGATAAGACCCTAGAAGTAAGGTTGCTTGGTAAGTGCAATGTGGTCTTAGGATGTGCAGTACTAGTGTTGTGTACATGTAGCATATGTGGTATTGTGTACATGTTGCATATATGATGTTGTGTGCATGTTGCATATATATTGTTGTTTGCATGAGTGAATATGTGGTGCTAGGTACTGATAGTGCGAAGTACATGTTGTATATGTAGTGCTATGTACAAATGGTGATATGTATATGTTGTGAATGTGTGTTATGTACATTTGGTGCAGTGTACATGTTATATATGTGATGTTGTGTACATATGGTGCAGTGTGCATGCTTTACTTGAGGTGTTGTGTACATATGGTGCGGTATGCATGATGGTACATGTGGTGTTACGTGCATGTGGCGTTTTTTACATGGGTACATGTGGTGTTGTGTACATGTTGTGCAGATGGTGTTGTGTACACATTGTGCAGATGGTGTTGTGGAAATGCGGTTCTATGGACACATCGTACAACTAGTGTTTTGTACATGTGGTGTTGTGTACACATTTTGCAGGTGGCGTTGTGTACAGATGGTATTGTTTACATGTTGTACAAGTGGTACTGTTGTACATGTGGTATTGTGTACATATCATACATGTTGCGTTGCGTATATTTTGTATGGTGTTACAAGTATTGTGTAGTTGTTGTATCATGACATGTGTATCCGTGGTATGGCACAGTGTGTACATATATGTATTGTGTTGTACACTAGGTGTAGGTGTATGTGTTGTGTTATACACCGGGCGTAGGTGGATGTGTTGTGTTGTACACTGGGTGTAGGTGTATGTGTTGTGTTTTACATCAGGTGTAGGTGTATGTGTCATGTTGTACACCGGGTGTGGGTGTATGTGTTTTGTTGTGCACCAGATGTAGGTGTATATGTTGTGTTGTAAACAGGGTGTAGGTGTATGTGTGGTGTTGTACACTAGGTGTAGGTGTATGTGTTTTGTTACACACCAAGTGTAGGTGTATGTGGGATGTTATACAATGGGTGTAGGTGTACGTTTTAATATTGTGTATGTGTATATGTTGTACAGTGTGATGGGACAGGCAGGTATGGGATTTTTTGGGCACTTGATGTTGCTATTGAGGGTTGAGGCAGTTTAGTCTTGGGATACCCTCATTGTAATTGAGGTTTCAAGCCGTTTAGTCTCTAGATTTTCTTGTTTTTTATATTGAAGGGGGAGGCGGTTAAGTCTACGTATTATCTTATTGCTTAAAGACAAGGCACTAGATGCTTGTTGGGTTTGGAAATTGATTTAGTGTGTGTACAAAAAGGATAAATAAAAAGGCAGAATCAAAGAATCATTGGAACGATAAGTGTCAATATTTTAATTTTATGCATGTGATCTATGACTCTGATTCATGATGGTAAAATTTGATATATGACTTTGATTATGATGGTTACGTTTTGCGCTAATTGGATGTGATATTTTTATACATGATGATTGGATCAGAGAGCTAGTTTGACTTGTTGTGACAGGAAGTAAACATAATTGCAAGTGTACCTTATTGATGGGCCACCAATGAGATATGATTTGAATTTATTTCAATTCCTTTTTAGTCTAATGGAAATTATGTTCTTGGTACAAGAAAGCATGGAAATTCCTAGGTTGGGTGGTTGAAACTGACTGCAAGGATTAGCATCAGTGGAAAAAGGAATTGGAACAGGAAACAGTATGTTGGTAAAGCACTTCAGGAGTAGGGCCATTGTGGGACACTGGTACCCAATAGTGTCCATTGATTTCCATGAGCATGCTATGACATGTATGATGGTTTTGAGGTAGGGATATGTCTTGGTTTTTGACCTTCCGATGTGAGGAAACATTTCCAAGGGATGGATCACTCGAGATAGGGTATGTCAGGGAACTTGGAAGGTGAGTGACTGCACGAAAGGGGATGACCATATTTTCTGAGGGATTGTGTAGCATAGAAGGGAACGTCGGGGGATGGATTTTTTTTGTCATTATCATTTCCAGATGGAATCAAATGCACATTGGGAGTGTACCCTAGAATAATGAGTTGGTAATTGTTCACTGAGGGACTAGGTGTCGCAGGATCGTAGCGTTGAAAATTGGATACAGGTTGACTTTGGCAGTGGATTCTGGACTTCCTAGAAATGAGGTGAATCCTGGTACTAATTTTGAGGGTGGATGTGTAAATGTACTCCCTTGTTGCAGATACAGGCACCGTATCCTTTTATTTGTCGTATGGAAAAATGTGGACAAGTATATGTGGCTTTTAGTGTAAATATTGTAATGAGTTGTGTTATAAAGCTCCAATGAGCAATATGGTTGTCATATTTTCATGTATGTCATGATTGTTTTTCTTTTGAGCAGGTTATTCATTGTAAATATTGTAACAAGCTAAGTTATAAAGCTCCATAAGCAATATTTTCTGGTTTTCAGGGGTTTTTTTTTTGTTATAGGTGTCATTGAACACCGAGGATGGTGTTCCCCTAAGTGGGAGGGGTCTGTAACAACCTCGAGTTAAATTTTCATTTAATAAAAGTTAATAAATGCAAAATAATACCACGGTTAAGGAATATGTACTCCATGTTGAATGTTGGGAAAAATATCCTAATGGGCATTGTTACCACTCAAACTAACAAGGGACCTAAAAGGGTTTCTTGAGAGAGAAATTGCTAGGTTAAGGGCAACGGTGGAGGCTTATCCCATTGTCACCATAGCTAAGGCTCCCTGCTCTTTACGGAATTTCACCAATGGGAGGAGTTCCAATGCTTTTGGGAAGCCACTTTTAAAGGATATATCAATGAATAAACAGGAAGTGAGCCCTTAAACCCTTTCCCTAGTAGGAGGTGAAGAATGGAGATCACTTGCTCTTTAAACAAGGGCCTTGACTTTTCATAAAGAGGGGGTGAGGATGAATGGTATAACTTGTAGAGGTGCTTCTCAATCCCTAAGATCCTATAAGAACTTGGATTCCCAAATATTCCTTAATGAATAGTATTTGACAATAAATGGGACCCACTGGGCCAAGTGGACCCAACCTAGGTTCAGAGATGGAATTTAGCAACCAATATGTTCCTATCCTAGAAAATGTGAGAGGAAAGGATCAAACAATAATTTTTACTTCAAAAGGTAAAATTGGTCCCGCCATATGCTAGCCTTAAGAAAAATAAGGAAAAACTTGATCCTAGAGCTAGGGCTTGGGATATCTCGACATTCCACTGTCGGAATGTCTTCAAAATTTGAGGAGACCTAGGGGATCCACTAGCGTAGTTGACCCTAGGAGATCTAATTTTTCCTATGGCCAGATTTCTAAGAAAGTGATGCCCTTGGTGACCTAATGGGGCTAGACCTGGGAAAATGGAGAAAAGGTAAAGATTATGGTTAAAATGATCACCCTATGAAGTATCAATGCCTAATTTCACTTGGCAATATGGATTCAAGGATAATTAAGAAGATGGAATGTATTTATATCATTCAAGAAAGCTTCAAAGTCAACTTCATTCAATGTTAGATGCTAAAGAAGAAAAATTAATTTAAAACATTTATAATTCTTGAAAATGGTGAAGCCTTATCAAGATAACACAATCTATAGAAAATTTAATTCATATAACAAGGTCCATACACATATATACACTGAAATAGACACATAATTCCACATTTAACATTTAACATATGCAGCAGTTAGCACTAATCATAAAAAAGTTCAAATGTATGCAGCAACAAGAAAAATGACATCAAATTTTCACTTACACGTTATAGAATATATCCAAACAGCATCACATTCGCAATATAAGAAGCTCCAAGATAGACAGAACCCAAATCCATACATCAAAATACATCCATCATCCAAAAATCTCCACCAAGGAAAAAATGTGAAATTATCTTAAGAGCGAGAGATCCCAATCCAAGTGATGATATAAATGGATCCAACTAACTCTTATTTATACACATTTTAGGAGTTATATTTAGATAATACACCTAATTTAGCCCCTAAACATAAAATAATGTGCAAATAACCTAACCCTTGGTGACAAGCCCTCCAAACTAGCTCATAAATGAAATAATAAGCCTCTCAAGAGGTCAAATAATAATATGAGCATGTCGTGGGGCCCTCCAAACGGCTTGATAACGTCCATAAGTTCCATAATGATGAATAAATTGTTCAAAATGTGATGGAAAATGGAGGGGGGGCTTGTTCTCCAATTAGTAGACATGTGGTACTCTCAATGGTTGTGGGGGCACACCAATGACCACATGGGTCTCCGTATGAGTTGAAGATACTTGTAAATCATTTGTAAGGGCTCAAATGATGGAATGGATGCTGCCATGTCATCGTACAAGTCCTAGGACACCTTCCAAGTGTGTGGTGCTCATGTGGGGCCTACTGGGAATAGTATACCAAGTGCATCATCCTCGTCTCATAAGTGGATCTCTAGTAATATTTGGACATCTGTGGGGATCCATGGAGTTTTTTCTGGTGATGTGGAGGCCTATGGCTCTCTACACACACCCTACATGTGCCAATGTAGCCCTCTAGGACTTTAGGACCCCATATATGGAGACCATATGAAATCTTGTATAATATCCAATGTGTCCCCTAGCCTTCAAGTACATCACGTCATTTGAGTAATCGTGTAAAAGAGCTTACAAACCATAGACAACAAATTGGGAACTTCATAATGGCATGCCCTTCCATAGTGAGCTTTAGCATGTGTTGATTTCTCTAATCTCCAAAGGGGGTTAGCCAGGTACCTTATTAGGTGGTTTCTACCCTTAGAGGGGATAGTATGTCCAAGGTGCTTCCCTAAAATGGGGGTGGAAAGTGATAAGGAAGTGAAATGGAATAGGGAATGAGAGGGGAAATCATGGGCCACAGATTTAGGCTCAAGTGTGGCTAGATAATGGGAAGCCCACACCTGGGTATATAATTTGTAGGATGGAGTAATCATGGTCGACCTTGATTTTTCCACCATTCTTTATATTCCTTTTGCATTTTATGAATTTTCTTTAATTAACTGCTCGCGGCTCAAAGGACAAGAGCATGATGTGTATCATTACCCCCTTTTAGGTAGGGTGGTTCATTGCCCTCCAGGGGTTGGGACAATCATGGGTTCGTGAATGATAAAGGAGGCTCATCTAGGGCTTATGGAACCAGTGTGATGACCATGGTTATGGGGTAGATCTCATGTATTGGCCTTTTCCCATGTGCTAATTATTTTTTTGTCTCGACCAGCTTTTGCATTTTGTGGTACAATTTCCGATTGAATGTGGCCATTTATGCTTTTACTTTTTCTTTTAGTTGCTTCAATCTCCAAGGCATCATTCCAGGCCTGACCCAAGGTGGGGGAAAGGGGATAGGGAGGTTGAACCTATGTCGACCCATAGAGGCAATGTGGACCCAGGCAGGAGAAATGATGAATGGGGGTATAGTGAGTGAAAAGGGAGTAATATATGTGGATAAAGGAGTGTAAACATGCACCCAAAGTCTAGATTTCCCAATTAGTACCACCTTATAACCAAATGGACAATAAAAGAGATCCCACAAGACTAAGATCCAAGGGTAACATCCAAAAGAAACCAAGGGGACAGGAGCACAAGCTAAGCCCACTCTTTCCGCCAAATCCCCCCATAAATCCATGCCCAGAAGTATCCATGATAAGTAAACCCAATACTCAATTACTAGATGATAAGACATACCTTTATATTTGGGAGGCCCACCTTCAAATATACGATCAGTACAGATGGGTGAGGGACCACATGGCTGGTTCAGGTGGCGAAGAAATGGCACAATGAGCTAGTTGAAGGTGCAAGGGGCAGCTGGTTGCCAACCGAGGTCCATCATGCAGAAAAAAAAAATTATCCTAGGGATATCACCTACGAAGTGGTGGGTAACATTTGGCTCCAACTGGGACGTGATCTCTCGAAGAATTGGGCAAGGATACTCGAACAGGAGGTCACGAGAACTCCAACAACCTCTTGGTCACCATATACCTATTACCTGCACATGTCAATTGCCAAATACATAGGGGAACATGTTTTTTTCACGGTGTTTTATGATCACCCATGCTCAATGTTAGCCCGTAAAATCAACAAGTAATAAAAAAATTCATTTTTTAATCTAAATACAGCTAATCTATTATCAGAAGTATCATATGAAATTAGTTATAATGCAGAAAATCAACATGCAATGCATCCTACCCTAACATGCATATAGTACAATGCTAATACTAAGTGTAATCATAAAGCCAATGCAACCAACATAGCATCTTATCAATATAAATCTACCAGATGTTATGATTACTCATGTAGCAAATCCCAAAGCGAATGTGGATACAATTATATGGAGGATGAAGTGGGTGGGATGTGGGAAAATATGATGCACACACATGGATGATCAAGTGAGAAGAGGTAAGAAAAGGATGTAACATAGTCCATGAGATCCTCTCTTCTAACCAAAATATAGAGATGTCAATGATTAGGCTCATAATTTTTTTATGGATGGAAACCTCGGGCATATTATTTCCATTATCATTTATGTCATATTTTATTGCCTCAAAAGGGTTATGATTAGTGGAAAAGGGAGACTCGTGAGATGGAGAAACATGAGCAGGTCTCCCATGACGGTCACACTGAATAGGGGAGATTATAGATTGGTAATGATCTTTAACGGATGCCCAAGAAGAAATAGTATATTCAATGAGGGGTTCTTCCTTGAAACCATACTCAGAGGAGGAAAGGGCTCATGGTCACTCGAGATCATTTGAAAAGGGCCGAGGGAATCACTTGTGGAAGACTTGAGGTGATGAACAAGAGGATGATGCAAAGGGGAGGGTGAAGTATTATATTCAACGAGTTTTTCCTCCTCAAAATCATCCTTTTCATGTAAGGGAAAATAATGATCCTTCTTCTCAAGGGAGTCGATGGATATATCATCATAAATAATACCTAAGAGATAGGGGATGCCACTTTCAACCTCATCTTCCTTGTCGGTGTCATATATGGGAGCACAATCAAAATGAGGACAAATAATTTCTCATTTGCCCTCTTCAATGTGGAAGTAATATTCAATGTCATCTTCCAAGGGGATAATGGGATCACCTTCCCTAAGGTTCTCAAAATGAGATTCATCGAGAGTAATATCCTTGGGAAAGGTAAGTTTAGTCTCAATTTCACTTTCCATGGACTCATCCTTCCCAACACATGTGTTCTCAAAATCATCATTTTCATCATATAGACCCAAGGAGGACTCATATTCCCATTTATCACTTAGGTTCTCAAGTTCTTGATGAGGCTCGATGAAGGCTTCCTCATGAATGCTCAATGCGTGGCATACTTGAAAATGTCTAAGAAAGCCATCAACAAACTCCTCAATAAATGAGATGCTCCTAGGTTCATGATTTTGCAACCATGAGTTATGACCATAGAGGGAAATAAATAATAACAACATAAGTACATCCTGGTGGACCACTAAATTCTCCTTTGAAGTATGTTCATTAAATCTTTCCACATGGTCAATTGCGGAACTTGGGTCACCATCAAACATGGGTACCTCACATATCATCCTTCCTATGACATGATTGGGGTTCCCTGGGATGCTAGAAATGTCCAAAGCAAGAAATTCATCGAATAAGGAGAAGCTATTTGAGATATGCATGGAAAATACATAGGAGTCGCCAGGGTGAATTTGAATATGCCTAGAAAAATACTTGCTTCACCCTACAACCATTGACCTTAAAATTCAATGAAGAACTAGGGATTCGTTCTTCCAATGGAGTCGCTAATAATGATATATCAATATGTCATAAGGGGAACAAAAAACATGTCTCGTGTCACCAGAAACAGAGCCAGAAATGTTACCACTCAAACTAGTAGGGGACCTAAGAGGGTTTCCTAAGAGGGAAACTGCTAGTTTAAGGGCAACGGTGGAGGCTTATCCCATTGTCACCACAGCTAAGGCTCCCTTATTTTTACAGAATTTCACTAATGGGAGGAGTCTCGATTCTTTTGGGAAGCCACTTATAAAGGATATATTAATGAATAGACAGGAAGTGACCCCTTAAACCCTTTCCCTAGGAGGAGGTGAAGAATGGATATTTCTTGCTCTTTAAGCAAGGGCCTTGACTTTCCAGGGAGAGGGGGTGGGGATTAGAGGGTGAGGATGAAGGGCATAAATTTTAGAGGTTCTTCCTAATCCCTAGAATCCTATAAGAACTCAGATTCTCAAATAGTCCTTAATGAACAGTCTTTGACAACAAATGGTACCACACCAGGCCAAGTGAACCCAACCTAGGTTCAGGGATGGAATTTAGCAACCAATGATGTTCCTATCCTGGACAAGGTGAGAGGATAGGATCAAACAATAATTTTTACTTCAAAAGGTCAAATTGATCCCATCAGGTGCTAGCCTTCGAAAACACAAGGAAAAACTTGATCTTAGAGCTAGGGCTTGGGATATCCTGAGATTCCACTGTCGAAATGTCTTAAAAATTTGAGGAGACCTTAGGGATCCACCAACATATTTTACCCTAGGAGATCAAATTTTTCCTATGACCATATTTCTAGGAAAGCGATGCCCTAGGTGACCTAATGGGTCTAGACGTGGGAAAATTGGAGAAAAGGTAAAAATAAGGTCTAAATGATCACCCTATGAAGGATCAGTGCCTAATTTCACTTGGGGATATGGAGTCAAGGATAACTAAGATGATGGAATGTATTTCTATCATTCAAGGAGGTTTCAAAGTCAACTTTGTCCAAAGTTAGAGACTAGAGAAGTAAAATGACTTTGAAACATTTATACTTCTTTCAAATGGTGAAGGCTTATCAATATAACACGGTCTCTAGGAAATTTCATTCATATAACATGCCCCATACACACATATATGCTAAAATAAACACATAATTCCACATTTAACATATGCATCAGTTAGCCTTAATCATAGAAAAGTTTAATATGCATCAACAAGAAAAATGACATCAAATTTGCACTTACATGTTATATAATATATCCAACCAGCATCATATTCTCAATATAAGAATCTCCAAGATAGAGAGAACTCAAATCCATACATCAAAATTCATCTATCATCCAAAAATATCCACCAAGGAAAAAATGTGAAATTCTTTTAAGAGAGAGAGATCCCAATCCAAGTGATGATACAAATGAATCCAGCTAACTCCTATTTATATACCTTTTAGGAGTTAGACTTAGCTAATGAGCCTACATTAGCTCCTAAACATAAAATAATGTGCAAATAACCTAACTTTTACTGACAAGCCCAAAAAACTAGCTCATAAATGGAATAATAAGCCTCTCAGGAGATCAAATAATAATATGTGCATGTTGTGGATCCCTCAAAAAAGCCTGAATAATGATGAATATACTCCTCAAAATGTGATGGACAAGGGGGGGGGCTTGTTCTTCAAGTAGTAGACCTGTGGTGCTCCTAATGGGTGTGGGGTCACATAAATGACCCCATCGGTCTCCATATGAGTCAAAGATGCATGTAGATCATATGTAATGGTTCAAATGATGGAATGGATGTTGCCATGTCATCGTACTAGTCCTAGGACACCTGCCAAGTGTGTGGTGCTACTGTGGGGCCTACTGGGCATAGTGTACCAAGTGCATAATCCTCATCCCAAAAGTGGATCTCTAGTAATCATTGGACTTCAATGGGGATCAATGGAGTGCTATATGCTATTTTGGAGGCCCATGGCTCTATACACACACCCTACATGTGCCAATGTAGCCCTATGGGAGGTTAGGACCCCATATAGGGAGACCAAACCCAAATCAAGACCATCTACAATCTTGTATAAGATCCAATGTGTCCCCTAGCCTTCCATTACAATAAGTCATTAGAGTAATCATGTAAAATAGCTTACAAACCAATGACAAAAAAGTGGGAATTGCACACTTCTCCGGCGTTGAACTGTTTTAAACCGCATTACATATTTACTTGGGCGTTTGAACCGTTGTATATTTTTAAAATCCGTTTGATGTGATGTGGGGGGGGCGGACCCATATTGGGCAGCCCGCCCCATATAAAACTGTGCCATGTATGTACCTCCGCCCCATTTAAACGGCGATCGGCTGTAAGGATAGTGGAGACCGCGGATGGGGTGGAGGGGTTGGTGGCCTGCCACCCATTTTTATATTTTTTTTGTTTTTTATTGTTATTAAAACAAACGGTTGCTTTTTGAACCTTCGAATTTTGACCGAAGGAGTGCTTTTAACGGTCCCACAAATTCGCCCGGAATCTAGCCAGGTTGGTCGGAATCCGGTGGCCGGGTTTCAGCAAAATTGTTGCCTCCTTAGTCTGCCACATCATCAAGTCAACCTCTGAACTTTGACTGCTCCTAACTCCTTCATACGGACTCGGAATTGAGTGTCGTCTGCGCCGTTGGATTCAGAATTTCGAGATCTACAACTTGAACTTGGTTCAAAAGATTTTCGAACACTTTGATTTCTGAGCCTTGTACTTAAGCCATTTGTACCTGTACCTGTTTAATCCACCTGGATCAGGGGGCAACCTCCTTTACATCACATAAATGTAAATTTATTGGATGACACAAATGACAAGACCTCCTTGTATATGTAGGAGTCTAATGGGTCACAATATAATCAGATCCTACATAACAATAATAATATAAGGGAACAGCAACAAAATAGTGGGATTCCATGGGGCACAACAATAACAATATGGGGGCTACATGGGCAAAACAATAAAAATAAGGGGGATACACTAGTATCCAACTTAATTGGATAACTAAAGCAAGGGATGAATGGAAGAATGACGAAGAGGTTTGGACACTCATTCAAAAGTTGCAGCAAGATACCAGTACATTTGATACATTTATCTGGAAAAATGATTCATTATGGTACAAATATTGCTTGTATATATGTAAGAATTCCTAAGTCAAACAAAATATTTGTTTGGAATTTCACACCTCCCCCTTAGGAGGGCACTCAGTATTTTTAACAACTTACCACGAGGTCAAGAAGGAAACTTTTTTTGATAGCCTTAAATATGATATTTAGAAGTTTGTGGCAAAATTTTTGGTTTGCAAACAAAATAAAGTTAAGACAATTAATACCTCGGGTTTGTTACATCCTTTAGCCATTCATAGTCAGCATTGGGAGGAGGTCTCAGGATTTTATCACAGGTTTACCAAAGTCTGAAGGAAAGAATGTCATCATGGTGGTAGTTGATAGACTTACCAAATATGCACACTTATTTTCATTATCTCATTCTATTAAATTAGTACAGTTTCTACTATATTTATGGAAACAATTCAAAAGCTACATGGAAACCCAAAGATTAGTGTAAGTGACAGAGATTCCATTTTCACTGGAAATTTTTGGACGTAATTATTTTGTTGTCTTGGTACTCAATTATCTCATTACGCATCTTATCATCCTCAATCTAACGGGTAAACTTAGATAGTGAACAAATTTTTATAAGGACATATTCTTTGCTTTGTATCTAATAAACAAACAAAATGGGTTAAGTGGTTGTCTCTGGTTGAATGCTGGTATAACACTTCCTTCCATACTGCAGCAAAAATTACCCCATTTATGGCACTTTATGATTATCATTCATCGTCCATCACATCATATTTAAGAGAAAATTACAAGGTTAAAGTATTGCAAGATCACATCAAGCATAAACAACAAGTTCTCTGACTCTTAAAGGATAACCTCACTTTTGCACAGAATCGAATGAAACAACAGGCAGATCAGCATCTCGATGAAAGAAGTTTTGATGTAGGTCACTGGGTATTTTTACGACTACAAACATACAAACAAATTTCCCTCAAGAAAGCTAAGGAAAATAAATTATCACCAAAGTATTATGGTCCTTATAAAGTGTTACAAAAGATTGGTACTATGGCATACAAATTGAAGTTTCCTCCGTCTTCTTGAGTACACCCAGTTTTCCATGTTCCATGATTAAAGAATTTTATCAGTTGCAAGCTCCCAGTTCAAACAATATTGTCAGAACTTAATGAGGAAGGGAAAAATCATATTGGAGCCTGAATTAGTCACAGAAACAAGAACCCGACAGTTACGAAATCGATCAATTTCACAGTATCTCATGAAGTTTTAGAACTTACCTACTAAAGATTCCACATAAGATGATGAAAATTTTATACAGAAGCATCCAGAACTACTAAAGCATTGATGACAACACTTTTTTGAAGGATAAGGGCACGTTAGGTGGCTATAACACTAATTTAGCCCCCTTATTGTTTTTTTTGTGCCCATGTAGCCCCCATATTGTTTTTTTTGTGCCCCATAGAAACCCACTATTGTTATTGTTGTTCCCTTACATTATTATTTTTATGTAGGCTCTAATTATATTGTGACCCCTCGGACTGCTATATATACAAAGGAGGTCTTGTCATTTGTAGCATCCAAGAATTGTTCATTTATGTGATGTAAAGGAGGTTTCCCCCTCGAAGAGGCTAATTTTCATGTCATTGATATATCTTTTCTTTTCTTTTGTGATGTGGTTGCATAACAGTATTTTGGTACATTTTTACAAAAAAATTGAACACATTATGGTGATATTAATAGATATACGATCTATTGAAATAGCACATTCAACCATTCCAAAAGTTGAGCCTTAAGGTAAAAAATGTTTTAGATGAGAATTTGTTGGACCTCTTTATGGGAAATCTAAAGGAAAAAATCCAACATGATGTGTCCCACTTTGGTCCTAAATACATAGAGCACACTTTTAGTCTAGAAATGGAAGTTTAAAGTAAAAATATGGCTACTAGAAGAGTGGCCACTAAAAATTATAGTGAAAATCATGCTCCCTCCCCTAACCTCACACAATCGAAAATTTTGACACCTTGGAAAATGGATGAAAGAAGAGAAAAGGGACTATGTTTCAATCGTGATAGCAAGTACAATCAGAATAAATTATTCTACATAGACCGTGAAGAGGAAGAAGATCAAGAGTTGGAATTGTTATAAGATCTAGAGCTAGAAGAGACTACTCCGAAAATATCTTGTTATGCATTAGCTAACATCATTACTCCACAAAATCTCAACATAGAAGGATACATAAAAAATAAAAAGGTATTGGTGTTGATTTATTCAAGTAGTACTCATAAATTCATTAGTTTCAAATTAGAAAAAACTCTAAATTGCTTTGTATATCCAACACTATAATTTCAAGTAATGATTACAGATGGAGGTTGCACAAATTGTTCAATGAAGTTCCATAGTATTACGCTAAATGTGGGAGTATTTATTTGATATTCGCATGATTGTATTCCAATTTTTTTGTGTTGATGGTTTATTATGGGTCCTACGGTCATAATATTTGGGACCAATAGCCCTTAACTTTCACAATATTTTCATATGATTTTCCTCAGAGGGAAAGGAAATTGGGCTTAGAGGAATCCAAGGGAAACCTTGTGAAATATAAGCTCTATTAGCATGGCACAATTGTGTTCATTATATGTTCAAACATCTATATCCTCTGCTCCATTAATATCCAAAAGGTTATCAACAGTTATTCCAAGGTATATGGAGAGATGCCTAAGGGTATTCCACCTTCTCAAAATCATGACCATACTATTCACTTGCAACCTAGAAGTGTACCACCTAACATTAGGCCTTATAGGTATCCATACGCGCTAAAAGAGTGAGACTGAATGTATGCCTCAAGAAATGTTAGAGACTAGAATCATTCAAGCTAGCCAAAATTATTTCTCTTCACAAATGGTGACAGTTATAAAAAGGGATTGTTCATGTAGTATGTGTCCAAATTATAAATAGCTAAAAAAAATGGCAATCAAAGGTAAGTTTCCCATTTCTCTCATTGATAAAGTATTAGATGAATTCCATGAATCAGTTCTCTTTACTAAGTTAGATCTCCATTCAAGATATCATAAAATCAAAATGAGGGAAGAAGGCATTTCCAAAATAGCCTTTATAATTGATGAAGGTCATTATAAGTTTTTGATTGTGCTATTTGGACTTACTAATTCACCGTTCAATATTTCAAATCTCGATGAGTTATTTTTTCAAACCCACCCTTAGAAAATTTGTGTTAGTATTTTTTTATGACATATTAATCTACAACAAAGCTTGGGAAGAGCATGTAAAACATGTTGATAGGTCTTAAAACTATTGTAAGAATAACAACTATATGAAAATACATACAAGTGTGCCTTTAGGGTTCAAGAAGTGGAGTGGCTTCCCCCTTATTTCATGATGAAAGGGATTTGAGACAAGGTTGTCCTCTCTTCCCCCTTCTTTTCCTACTTGTAGCAGAGAGGCTCAGTCATCTCATTAAAGAGGCCCAATCCATAAATGTCTATCCAAATTTCCCAACATTTTTCCCTATCATATCTCATGTTTGTTGATGATATACTCATTTTCTACAAAGGGACCCGGCACAACCTAAAACAATTAGAAGAGTTGTTGCGTGTTTTTTTGTAGTGCTACTAGTGTGCAAATGAACAAATAAAAATTATCAATATTCACTTAGGGGCTATTTGAGGAATAAAGAATGTCTCTCTCATAAGTGACTAATCATGGATTCTAAAATATTGGTATTGGTTTCACTAATATTTTGGTTTTGTTCTAAAACCAAATCCCTACTTGAAGTCAAATTCATGCTAGCTTCTAGAAAAAAAATTAGAAGTACATTAACATATGGTGTTACAAGTGGTTCTTCCATGGTGGGATAATAGTTCTAGTAAAGTCAATTACGGAACCCATTCTTGTGTGTTGTGCATCTCTTGCATGGAATCCTAAATGAATATTAAAGAATATATTTTAACTATCCTTTGTATTCCTACAAGTAAGCAAGGAAATGGAAAAAAGACCCTTGATCTTAGTATATTGGAATTTTATAGCTATCCCAAAAGCACAAGGGTGTTTGGGAATCAAATTATCTTTATATTTTCAAAGGCCTTGACCAAAAAGGGATTATGGAAACTGATACAAGGGGGTGGCCTATGGGCCAAAATTATGTAATTAATATACATCATTCAATCATCAATCGCCGAATGGATTTGATCCCCTCAAAATCATCTTCAAATGGTTTAATTACTTGCAAGCCTATCATAATGTCTTTCAACATTATATGCCAAAGACTCTATTAGAAAATTGGGAAGATAAATTAGGTTTTAATATGGAATGACCCATGGGTAGGCAAGAGAGACCTCCACGTTCTACTCAATCCTCTTATTCTCAACCAAAATAGGGCTAGTATCATAACTCTCAATCAAGTAGCAACTCTCTATCGAGGAACAAGTTATTACTCTTGGGATTCTAGCAAATACCTTTATCTAGAAGGTGATCAAGCTGCATCTTGGGACAGATATATCAGGCCATGTAAATCTCCTTATTCTCTCTCTCAGATTCCCCAAGCTTTCCCATATGGGCCATAAGCAAAACAAAGGATTACTCCCCAAAATTTGGATATCTTTTTGTTTCTCAAGGAAACCCTTTTGGGTAGAATGCATGGTGGGGAAGAAATGTCTTACCAAATCAAAATTGTTCATGTGGTGCATTCTAAGTAACAAAGACCTTACATGGGACAATCTACAAAAAAAAAATTCTTCAATCTAAGAAGATATGCATTATGACACCAAGGTTATGAGACAGTTCTTCCTCTTTTTGTAAAATTTCCCTTTTCTAAAGTGGATTGGGAGGAGGTAATCTTGTCATCTAGACACAATTTTTGCTAGAAGGGAAGTACTATAGTGGTGGCTCTTAAAAAACGGTTCTCTTCAAATCATTGTAAAAGAAAAACACAAAATATTCCTTTCTCTATTATATGGGGAATTTGGCTATATAATGTAACAATGTCATATTTTAGAAAAAATAAGATTAATTCCTAAAGGTAGCAATAAATAGTCTACCAATCATGGATCAACATATCTCATTGAGCAAATCAACGCCCAAAGGCATGGCACCTCAAACACAATTCCAAACAAATCATCCTTGGGGGATTTTTATGGGGTTGCATGAGTCCCTTTAAGGTTTGGGGATGGGCTAGAGGCATAATTTATATCTCGTCCTCTCATCAAATTTCATTCATGGTTAGTTTGGGAGACTTTACAAACAATCCTTCAGAACTTATAGCTCTTTTGCTTCTCCTTAAATTAGCTATGGAACAAGGGATTTTCCATTTCAATATCTATGAGCACTCCCTTATTTTCATAAACTAATTGAATGGGAAAGCTCAACTCCAAAACTGTACACTTCAACCTATGTACTAAAACATTTTGCAAATGCTTCCAAATTTCTCACATATATCCTTCAATCATGTTTATATAAATTGTGTAAATTGGAATAAAGATGTTGACTACCCCTCCAAAATAGGCATGTCATTAGATGAAGGCACATGGAAGATTAAGACATATCAAAGAGCCATCTAATTAAAATATTTTCTTGCACCATGGCTCTAATTAGTTTGTGTGAGTTTCTCCACGTTCATCCTCTTAGTAGTACTTTCTAATATATGTAATAATGCTAACTTTTAGTCTTAATGATCATAAAGTATCATATTATTTGATGTAAATTTTATGATATATCTCTCATATGAGAAAGTCTCTTGTGGAATGTTTTATAGTTTTTCTTTTGGAACTATTGATTTCTTGCAACACATCAGAATGCCCTCAAGCATGTGTATATGTAATTTTAATTCCTTAATAAAGTTAGGTATTTTTTCCCTAGGAATGTGCATATATAAAGTTAATATTGAAATATTTTATTTACAATGTGCATTAAAATATTTTATTTATGGTAGATATTGAAATATTTCTTTGGTATTGGTGTTTTTGTCAACTATATGTTTATTTTGTTTATCACAGAGATTTATATTACTAGGAAATTTCATCATATACAAAAATAGTCATTGCTAGTTATTTGTCACAAAGGAAACCAAAATAGTAGAATAGAAAGAGAGTTTTTTTTGCCTAATGTACTATCTGAACTTAAAAATAAAATTGACTTGATAATGCAACATATATCTATCTACCTTCCTAATATAATTAGGAGTAGCTTTCATTTCTAGATTTGTAGCCTTGTTGTTAATAGATGGTATCAAACAAAATAAAATGTAATATCATCTATTTGGATAATGAGGCAACATCTACAAGTCCATACCATTTTTTACGGAAGTATGTCAAAATCCATTTACCAAAGGAAATTGGTTTCCTTAATTTATTTAATTTTGTAATATTTTCCTAGTTGTAATCTAAAGGAATCTATATTCTTAGGAAAATAGGATGAGTGTCATTTGATAGCTAGGTTAAAGGATAAATTTAGCCAATTTAGATATCTATTAAATAATTCAATAAAACAAATTAAGTTTATTGAATATGAGTACTAGAGTCTTATTCAATGGAATTTCAATGTAATTGAGAAGAGAGTTTTTGAAAGAGAGTGAGAGATTCTAGGTTTGCAATGGAATTTCAATGTAATTGAGAAGAGAATTTTTGAAAGACAATGAGAGATTCTAGGTTTGCAATGGAATTTCAATGTAATTGAGAAGAGAGTTTTTGAAAGACAGTGAGAGATTCTAGGTTTGCAATGGAATTTCAATGTAATTGAGAAGAGAGTTTTTGAAAGACAGTGAGAGATTCTAGGTTTGCAATGGAATTTCAATGTAATTGAGAAGAGAGTTTTTGAAAAACAGTGAGAGGGCAAAACTTATTTCCTGGGCTATTATCAGCCATTAAATGAGGCTAGGCATATACTGCCCACCATTATATTTAAATTAGTTTAAATAGAATTTAAATCTAAAGGTGGGCAGTATATGCCCAGCCATATTTAATAACAAATAGCCTAGAAAATAATGCTTGCCTAGTGAGAGATTCTAGGTTTTGCGTGTAAGTGCATGTGTAAAGGAAGAGTATTGTGTGAAACACAAAATTTTGTAATCTTCCCCTTTAACTTGAATTAATATGTATACGCGGTTCAATCTCATGTTTTGTTATGGTTATTGTGTCCATTGATGGCAGACAAGATCGAATTCCTATTTAGTCTTAAAAGCATGGATTCCTCGCACGGGAAACCATTTTGAGTTTCAAACTTTGAAGATCGCCGGTTCGAATTCCTATTATAGAGTTATCGGCTAAGAGGTATCCAATTGGTAAAGGTATCTGGCTCAACAAAAGTGTGAATAACAAATTCATGGCCCAGATTTGGATCAAAGTTTATATCTTGATGGTAAAGAATGTGACATGGACCTCACTGCAAGTTACCAAAAGGTATATGTCCTGGGAACTATTGTGAGTTAGAGAAAGAGTCGGATGTCTGGATCAAAGCCTAGTCTAGCCAAGTAAAAGGAGATATCCAAATCGAGGACCATCTGGCTTGGGAGTTAACAGGTTAAATATAGTTGGGTTTAAAAAAATATATCCTGGGAGTAAAAATACCCAGGTGCAAATATATATGAATTGTTGGCCGATAGGTATAGTGGATAGAGGTTTGTATATTTTTTCAATATTAATGGACAGGGGATTGAATCTGGAGCGAATATGCCACAGATATGCTTAGTTTGAGTGATAGATTAACAACTCAAGAGTTTGGGAGCGATAATTTGCTTTCAACATTTAATTTGGATTATAATTTATTGGAGTTGTTTTTAGTGTAATTTTTTAGAGTTTTAAGTTTTTGAATTTTGTTCAAAATTTTGAGATTGAATTTTGATTTCTGTTATTTAAACTGTTTTTTTACTGTATATATGGATTCAGCACCTTAAAATATATTCTAGGCATTTTTATTGTGCAAAGTTACTCATCAAACTTTTGTTTTAATAGAATTCTTGCTAAATTTTAGAGAAATTAGACCAAAAAATCCACCCAAAAATTATTAAATATCTAAAAAAATTAATTGAATGACATGGAAGATTTTGTTTGATAATCCCATGACTTGTACAAAAGATGCACAACACAGTTAGTTCGAGACACCTAGGTTTTATGCTATGCCCCCTTCATCTTCTTCTCACGACAGTACTACTAGCTATCCAGTCAATTGTGAGAGAGAACTATTTATATGGGAGAAATATCTTTTCGAGATGCATTTTTCTGGTTGTGATATTCGTCAAATTCTAATTACCATTGTTATTAATCAATTGTTCAAATTCAAATGTAATCCTCCAATTGCAATTTCAGAAATGCATAGGAAAAATGATTCTGCATAAACAAAAAATTTCACTGGGTGGATCTAAGTAGCCTTCGATGGAATCGTGCAGTATTTTCCTTTTTTTTTTATTGTTTACAGATGGTACTTTAATGGGAAGTTCAGAACAGATTCAAAAATATACAAAAGTGATGAATTGCGCAGTAAGATGAATACACATATTTCAGGATATTTTTTTCTCTAATTGGGAGTATCATTCTTTCCCAATATATTATAACAAATTACAGACTCATTGCTTTTCACTTTTACAACCCTCACTTTGCTTTTAATGGTGGATATATTACAGTAAGCAGATGAGAAAGAAGTGGGCTTCATTTAGTAAAATGAAGCAATAGGATCGTTTGGCTATGATTCTCTCACAGTATTCTGCTTCATTATTAGCAAGGGCAAATTTGAACATAGAGCGAAAGGAGAACCAAACAAATTTGCGTCAGTTCCTGTGACAGTTAGCATGATTTAATAAATATACTGCACATTAAGTGTTTCACTTACATGGTGATGGAATTAATGGTGAGTCCAAGTCCTTTACTTAAGCCAGCCAATACTTTGTCAAATAATAATAAATAGATAATCATATGGAAACAATTTCATGATTTGATCAACATAAAGAGTTTATTAATGTATTATTACTTTCAGTAATTTTTCTACAATTATTTTCTTAACCTGAATAATAATGTCCATTGAAAAGTTGTTTATTAATTTTTTTTTTAATTGAAAATTTTATATTTATGTGAGTTTATATATTCTTAGCTCCTCTATATCCAAATCCATAATTATTTTTTGGATTATAAAATTTCTTATAATGAAATACTAAAAATGAAAGGTAAGTATTCACTTTTTTTAATTTATAAAAATATTATTATTTATTCAATTATTTGTTTTATGAAAATTTTATTATTTATTTAATCTTAGGTTAATTAAGTTATTTAGATTTATTATTAAAAATAAAATTAAAAAAATTAAAAAATTAAAAAATTAAAAAAAAAAATTACTATAATAATAATAATAATTAATAATTAATTATGTATTTGGACTTCAAATATGTAGATTAATAGATGTGATTATATTGAAAATAGGGTGATTTTTTATTTGGGGAAGTTCTTTTCCATGTGATGACTTTGATCTATTGGTTTAACTATCATGTAATTATAAAATTTTGCAGGTTTAACTATCATGTAATTATAAAATTTTGCAACATGTTTTCAATAGAGTATATAGTAGATAGGTTTAGGTGGCTCAACACATAGGTTGTAAATAGAGCAATGAGAGGTTTAATTGATAGAGAGTGCATATGATTATTCATGAAATAGATGAAATTATTTTCCGGCAACCATTATTTTTATGGGTGAAATAGATGTAATTGGTAGAGGTTGTTTCTACATTCTCAATATATACACATATGTTTCATTTCTTTACATGTTTACTGGTTGCCATTATTACAAAATGAAAGTCTATTCATAAACGTGATATATATTTTACCACAATTTATTATCTTCTTGAGAAATTTCATAAATATATATCTATTGGTTCTATATAATCATTTGGATAGGTCATATACATATTCAATCTTGGAAAATAAGATATTTGTTAGGAAATTTTTCAAACATGATACATAAGTTAAGAGTTAAATAACTATCCATTATAGTTTGTAAAAGCTCTATTTTTAGAAACATTGATGTTGCATTTTTAATTGCCTTCTCAACAATTTTGAACTACACAAAACGGGAAGAAACACTGGTATTCATGGCACAATACATGATATTAGAGTTCAGAATGGAATGCATTTTTAATTGGCCTCTCAACAATTTTGAAACACACAAAATGGGAAATCATATCCAATTTTAAATGGGAAATGATATTAATGGCACAATGAATCATATTCAATTTTAATGTATGTGTCGAATTTGAGTGATTACTTTTTGTTCAAATACAAGTCTTTCCTTGTAAAAACCATTCCCATGTGATGTCTTTACTTCCAAAGTATGATAACTTCATAAAAACTTAAAATTTGATCCATAAAAACATGAAATTTATAATAGTCAATTAAAGAATGTAAGTTGTATGTAAAATAAGATTCATAAATTTTAAGCAAAAAGTCCCTCACTAAAATCTCCAAAGTATGATAACTAAATAAAAACTTAAAATTTGATCAATAAAAACATGAAATTTATAATAGTCAATTAAAGAATGTAAGTCGTATTTAAAATAAGGTTCATAAAGTTTATGCAGAACATCCCTAAACAAAATCTCCAAATTTATAATAGTCAATTAAAAAATGTAAGTTGTATTTAAATAAAGTTTATGAAGAAAGTCCCTAGCCAAAATCTCCTCTAACATTTTTTCTAAATTAGCCATGAATTAAAAAATTTAATAGTTTGTGTTGAATAGCAATGTTTTAATTAAATAACATTGTTTTTGTTAAACAGATTTTGTTGAATAGTTTAGATCATGTATATTTCTTAGTTGACACCTCATGAATATATAATCTTTAACCTATATTATTAGTAATTAATATATTATTTTTTCAAAATTTTATTATTATATATATATATATATATATATATATATATATATATATATATATATATATATTAACACAACTATATAAATTAATAATATTTATATGAGTTTATTATTTTAATAATAGTTTTTTTTTTAATTTTATTAAATTTATAATAATATATTAAAAATTATATATTCATACATTATTATTATATACATGGATCATTATATATAGGGTTTAGAATGCTAAAATTACTATTTTGATTTACAATGTTTGGTTTTCAATATTAGATTTAATAATATTGGTTTAATATTATGTTTGAAATATTAGATTTTAAAATTATAATTCATAATATTAGGTTTATTACCATTAATATTAATAAATAATATTAATAGAATTTCTTTCGAATAATTAATAATATAATTATTAAAAAAAAAATTGTTTAACTATATGATTGAGAATAGTCAATAATAAATGTGGTTAATATGAAAATTTAAATATTTAATATATTATTGTTTCAAACTTAAATTTTATATATATATATATATATTAGAGTTTATTATTTTAATGATATTATTTAAATTTTAATAAATTTATAACAATATATTAATAATAATTATATATTCATACATTATTATATATAGTGTTTCAAATGTTAAAATTATTATTTAGATTTATAATTTTGGGGTTTTAATATTAGATTTAATAATATTTGGTTTAATATTATGTTTGAAATATTGGGTTTTAAAATTACAATCTATAATATTAGGTTTATTAGTATTAATATTAATAGTATTGCTTTTCAAATAATTAATAATATAAATATTAAAAATAATAAAAATTAAATGTTTAACTATGGTTGAGAATAGTCAATAATGAATGTGTTGATATAAACATTTAAACATTTATTAATGTTTAAATGTGGTCAGTTATAGTCAATCATGTTTAACTATGATTGACAATAGTTAAATCTTGGTCAAATGATGATGAGTCATATGCAAACCATGTTCAACTATAGTCAATCTTGATCAACCATAATTAACCATAGTAAAACCATGGTCAACCATAATCAACCATAGTAAAACCATGGTCAACCATAGACATACAATTGTTAACCATAATCACACGTAGTGAGGACATTGTTAGCAATGGTTTGAATCTTGTTAACTATAAACCTTAAACCCAACGATCTGTTACATTGATCCATAAAATCAATTGAATCTATAAAACCCTAGAAGAGTCTCATTACAGATATTCAAGTTGCGGTATGGTTCAATATTAATCCTAGGGTTTAATGGTATTCCATTGGGTTGATAATCCATTGGTTTTTTTATATTAATCTAATGGGTTTATAATATTGATCCTAGGGTTTCTAATATTGATCATAGAGTTTATATTCATCGGGTTTAATATTAAGCCTAAGGTTTATAATATTAATCTTAAGGTTTAATATTAATCCCTTTAGTTTATAATATCTTAGCCTTTATAATAATAATCCCTTGGGTTTATTAATCTTAGGGTTTATATTCCTACAGTTTAATATTAATGCTAGGGTTCAATGTTATTCATTGGGTTTATAATTATTTGGGTTTTTAGTATTAATCCCTTGGATTTATAATATTAATGTTATGGTTTAATGTTATTTTAGGGTTTATAATATTTTTCTTAGAGTTTATGTCCCTTGGTTTTATAATATTAATTCCTTGGGTTTGTGACAAAGATTTTCTCAATATGGAAATCAATCATGGTCAACCATGGTTAATCATGGTCAAACATGGTAAATCATGGTCAACATTGGTTAAACATGGTTGACCATGATCAATTATGGTCAACCATGGTCTAATGCCACATTGTGAAAAAGATTGTCTCAATATGAAAATCAACCATGATCAAACAATGCATTGCGAGAAAAATTGTCTCAATATGAAAATCAATCATGGTCAACCATGGTCACATCATGACAAAGATTGTCTCATGGTCCAACATTACATTGTGACAACCATGGTCAACCACCGTACAGCGTCGCACTATGACGAGGATTTTCTAAATATGAAAATCAACATGGTTAAACATGGTCCAACGTCTCATTGTGACAAAGATTGTCTTGATATGAAAATCAATCATGGTCAACCATGGTCCAATGTCACATTATGATAAAGATTGTCTCAATATGAAAATCAACAATGGTCAATATTGTTTATCTTAATGTTTATAATATATCTTAGGGTTTATATTATTCCCTTGGGTTTTTAGTATTAATCCCTTAGGTTTAATATTCATTTGGGTTTATAATATCAATCATGGTCAACCATGGTTTATAAAATAAATCATGGCCAACCATGGTCCAATGTCACATTGTGACAAAGATTGTCTCAATATAAAAATCAACCATGGTTGAACATTGTCCAACATCGCATTGTGACAAAGATTGTCTAAATATGAAAATCAACCATGGTAAACCATGGTCAACCATGTTTATTTTAGGGTTTATAACATTTATATTAGGGTTTATATTATTCCCTTGGGTTTAAATATTATTCCCTTAGGTTTATAATCCCTTGGGTTTTTAGTATTAATCACTTGGGTTTATTATTCCCTTGGGTTTATAATATCAATCATGGTTAACCATCATCCAACATCGCATTGTAACAAAGATTATCTCAATATGAAAAACAACCATGGTCAACCATGGTTCAATGTTGCATTGTGACAAAGATTGTCTCAATATGAAAATAAATCATGGTCAATTGTGGTCAACCATGGTCCAATGTCGCATTGTGACAAGGATTGTCTCAATATGAAAGTCAACCATGGTCAACCATATTTATTTTAGAGTTTATAATATTTATGTTAGGGTTTATATACCTTGGTTTATAATATTAATCGATTGGGTTTAATATTATTCCCTTAGGTTTATAATCCCTTGGGGTTTTAGTATTAATCCCTTCAGTTTATAATATTATTCCCTTGGTTTTATAATCCCTTAGGGTTTTAGTATTAATCCCTTGGGTTTATTATTTTGTTGGGTTTAGTATTCCCTAGGGTTTCTAACCATTGTCAATCATGTTCAATAACCATGGTCATATCATGACAAAGATTATCTCATGGTACAACGTCACATTGCGACAACCATGGTCAACCATGGTCCAACATCGCATTATGACAAATATTGTCTAAATATTAAAATCAACCATGGTCAACCATGGTTGACCATGGTCCAACGTCTCATTGTGACAAAGATTGTCTTGAAATGAAAATCAGAAATGGTCGACCATGGTCCAATGTCTCATTGTGACAAAGATTGCCTCGATATGAAAATAAACCATAGTCAAACATTCTCCAAAATTGCATTGTGACAAAGATTGTCTAAATATGAAATCATCCATTGTAAACCCTGGTCAACCATGTTTATTTTAGGGTTTATTTAATATTTATATCTTATGGTTTATATACCTTAGGTTTATATTATTCCCTTCGATTTAATATTATTCCCTTCGTTTTATAATATCAATCATGGTTAACCATGGTCAACCATGGTCGAACATCACATTGTGACAAAGATTGTCTCAATGTGAAAATCAACCATGGTCTAACATCGAATTTTGACAAATACTATCTCAATATGAAAATAAATCATGGTTAATTGTGGTCAACCATGGTCCAATGTTGCATTGTGACAAGGATTGTCTTAATATGAAAGTCAACCATAGTCAACCATGTTTATTTTAGGTTTTATAATATTTATGTTAGGATTTATATGACTTGTTTTATAATATTAATCGATTGGGATTAATATTATTCCCTTGGGTTTATAATCCCTTAGGGTTTTTGTATTGATCCCTTGGGTTTATAATCCCTTAGGGTTTTTGTATTGATCCCTTGGGTTTATAATATTATTATCTTAGTTTTATAATACCTTGGAGTTTTAGTATTAATCCCTCAGGTTTATTATTACGTTGGTTTAATATTCCCTAGGGTTTCCACCCATGTTCATATCGAGAGAAATATTGTTTCATGATCCAATGTCACATTGTGACAACCATGGTCAACCATGGTCTAGTGTCACATTGTGACAAAGATTGTCTAAATATGAAAATCAACCATGGTCAATCATGGTTGACCATGGTCCAATGTCTCATTGTGAAAAAGATTGCCTTGATATGAAAAGCAATCATGGTCAACCATGTTTAACCATGGTCAAACGTTGCATTGTGACAAAGATTGTCTCAATATGAAAATTAACCATGATAAACCATGGTCAACCATGTTTAACCATGGTCAAACGTTGCATTGTGACAAAGATTGTCTCAATATGAAAATTAACCATGATAAACCATGGTCAATCTTGTTTATTTTATGGTTTATATTATTTATATTAGGTTTTATATATATTGGGTTTATATTACACCCTTGGGTTTAATATTATTCCCTTGGGTTTTTAGTATTAATCCCTTAGGTTTAATATTCCTTTGGGTGTTTGCGATTGGTGATTTCTCTCTGGGCGCACAGGCTTCCCATTCGGCCCTAGGTCTGCTTAGCAGGCTCGCACGGCTTCTCTATCTATTTTTGTTCTTTCGCTAAGCTTAGTTTCCACCTCCCCCCTTGCCTGTTAATCCCTTACTCTTCATCGCTCTGGCCAGAGGGCTGCCATGGCCAATCCAGCCTCTCCCTCTTGTATGGATCGAGAAAAAGAGGCCTTCAATGCATTTTTCACCAATGGAATTTCCTTTCAAAAGGCTTTTGTACCCAATTTTGTGAAACGACTCAAATCTATTCCTAAAGTTAAGATATCGGCTCCTTGGGTCAAGATGTGAGCCCTCCAACTTGGAGAATGTGTTTTAATCAATCAATTCATGGGCTTATGGCCATCTCTCAAAATTGTGAAGTATAGGGTTGAGAAGAATTGGAAACCAATGATCAAGGGTGATATTTCCACCTCTTTCTGTGGTAAGGGATTCTATACTTGTTTCTTTCAACAAAAGACAGATTGGGATTTGATTTTCCATAGTGGCCCATATTTTATGGGTTCCCAAGGGCTATTCTTAGACAGACAGAGTCTAGATTTTAACCTGGACTGTTATTTCCTTTCCTCAGTTCCAGTTTGGTTTAAGCTCCCATTCCTCCCCTTATTCTTCTGGAATGATAAAACCCTTAGAGACATTGGGAACTCTTTGGGGAAATTTATTGATAGTGTTTAACCTTGGGAGGACCTCTTCTCATGCACCCGGATTTGTATTGAATTTGACCTCGAGAAAGGTCTGCATGCAACCATCAGTCTAGCAATGGCTAATTGGACGCACATTCAAGAAGTAGATTACGATCAACTTTTGTTTAAGTTCAAAATTTGTCATGATTATGGACATTTCACCAGGAATTGTCCCAAAAGATATGAGGATCAAGCTAAGCCAGGACAAAGAATGTGAAAAATGGAAATCAACCAAAAAAATAAAAGGAAATAGAAAGCAAAAAACCCACAACAATATTCAGACATGGGTAGATTTAATCAACCTCCAATCCATCCCTCTCCCAGGCACAAATCTCAAGAAAATGAAGGAACAATTAATATGGTCGATCCTGGTAGAAAATATGGAAACGACAACAACATATTCAAATTTTTAGCAGTTCAGGTGGAAGAAGGGGAAATCCCATATTAGGAACCCCAAATCCCCTATCTTCCTAGAAAACAATACTCTTCTAGGCAACAGTGACTCCCAACACATGATGTCCATTATGTGGAAGGAATAGAGACCAACATGGAAGCTTCGTCAGAGAATGAAGAGGATTTCTTATCACCCAGAAAGGAAAGTGTTGTGGGAACTATAGCCAGCTCGACAGATGAAAAAACTGAGGAATAAAAAACAAAAGAGCTAGAGAGGAAGACTCGTCGCTCAAGACGAAAATACAAGCAAAGAGATAAAGAACTGGGTCATCAATCCATCCTCCACAACGCCCATTTAGGAGAAAATACAAGCAAAGGAAGTAAAAAAGGGGTTGGTTTTTTCCCCTATAAAGGGGTCTCTTCTTATAAAGTCAAATGATGATCATCGTATCATGGAACTGTAAAGGGTTAGGCTCGAAAAAAACAAAATCAGTAGTTAAATCCCTATCCGAAAATAGAAACAAAAAATAGTACTTCTTCAAGATACTAAATTAGAGGAAACATATCTTATAGCCCAGCAAAACAATATTTGGAGTTATAGTAGTATGCTAGCAGTCAATGCTCATGGAGCTTCTGGGGGTATCAACACCTTTTAGGGCCCTAGCCAAGTCCTCCTCCTAAACCATCAAAAATTGGTCCATTGTGATGGGACTCCAAATTAGACACAAATTAAGGCTCATATAACCTTTCTTAGGCACATATAGACTATATTTAATCTCTCCTACATTTAATCATTTTTTTTAGCTTTGATATCTTCTTAGAAAGGTTAATAGATAATTGCATATTATGTGCCTAATATTATTTATTTTTGGAGAATATTGAGTAAATTCTGAATGAGATAATATAAGGAATTTCTCCCTCTTACAAGATGGACCAATATTGGATAATAATTGAACAATATATTATGAAATTATTGAACATATTTTGGATCTCCAATTATTGAGAAAGTCTAGGAATGTGCTCCTTGTTATTTAATGCAAATTCCTAGTGTCACGAACTATATCCAAGTTTTTAGGGATTTTGGAGGGGAAAGATGCCTCCTTTCACATAGAATTCTTCCTCATCACTTTGTATAAGTGCCAATTATAATTTTCATCTAGGTGCATGTATTTCTTAGTCTTATTGTGGAGAAAAATTGTTATTTAGCATATCCACTTTCATTTATAGAAGGGACGTACTTGGATTGATTCAAATAATGAAGTTTGGTGTCATTTTTAGCTTCTAAAGCTTGGTTTCTTTAATATGAATTTGATTATACTTGGGCTTGGCCATCCCAAGAGCCTTAGATCCCTATTTTACAATCTATGTATTTCCTTTGAATATATTTTTCATTTGCATCTCTTATTTCTGCATTTAGTATGCATGCTTCCTTTGTTGTATGTTACATTTTTTAAAGGATTGAAGTGAGTTTTTTTGCAGGTTATTGACAGATTCACAAGCATGATTCATCATTAGAACAAATTTTAAAATTCATATCCATCATTGAGCTACTTGGATTGGTTTTCTATTTCACAAATCTAGAATTTCTAGAAGTCTCTTCTAGAAAAATAGTGGTAAGTTTATGTTATTTTTTAGCACATGTTAATGAGCCTATTTTGATTTTATTCCACTTGGATTACATCATAATAACATTCAAAATAATAATAAAAAATTACCCCATATCATTTTCACTTCATTAGGTTAGGAATTTGGTAGGTTAACTAGCTCCCTAACTCTTGTATTCCCTGATTTTTAGAGTATTAATTTTCTGCGATTTTTTATCACATGTTAACAGAGGTATTTTTGAGTGATTCCACATGGAATGGAGTCCTATTAAATCCTACTTTATAAAAAAAAAAAAATCCCATCTCATTTTCATTTTATTTCCTTGGGCATCCAGCAAGTTATCTCAAGGAGTAGCAGTCTTGTAGAAGTCTTGTAGCAATCATGTAGCAGTTTTGTAGCACATGTAAACTTGTCCATATTTGCTTCAAAAGTCGTGATTTTTGTCTCTTAGTCTTGAATCATGAACCCTAGGATTTGAATCCATGATTTATTAGTCTCAAAGACCTCTTAATCCTTTCCTCTTCTCCATTGCAATTCACCTCTGCAATTTGGGTTAGTGGACAAATTTATGAATTGGATAGCACAATAACGATTTTCTTGATTGCCACATCTAATGAACTTTGTGAATGGATCTAAACTCTTTGGAATGTAGTGATTGATTACATACATTTTACTTCATGCAAGTTATATTAGTTTTTTTTCTTTTATCTTAAGTTATGGCTTCTATTTCAAGCATTGTTATTTCCATTTCATATACTAGGTTTCCTTTCAATGCAACATTTACATTTTGCTAACTTAATGTTTACATTTTTGCAAGTAGTATAGCCTCTAAATTTATGAAATTAGGATTAGAATTTACATTTGCGTGAACTAAATTTATATTTGTTGCAAATAGGGTAACATTTCCATTTCTGCAATTAGTTTAGGTTTGATTTCATGATATTTACTTTGTTGCATCATATCAACGAAAGAAGGACGCATTGTATGTTTCACATATAGTGTCGACACATCTTAATTTTGTATGAACCAAAAGTTGATAATTTAAGTCGATAGCCTTATGAGTTGCAGCATTCTTGTTACAATATTGGGGCTCATCATTTTTAGGCACTGTTGTCAGGGAGGTGTCAAAGTATGCATTGTTTTCTCCCCTAGTTGATACATTTTTGCAAAAACAAAAGCAAAAAATTATTAGGCATATTTTTTCACATAAAATTGAATTGCATTAGCATTATTATTCATAAAAATTTATAAAAACATAAAAATTACTTTTCCAACACCAACCCCCTCCCCCCCAATTTGATCTTGTGATGCGGTAAGAACCACATCACCATCCACTTTTGCAGGTAGAAGAATAAGAGGTGGAAGAGAAGGTAGAAGAAATGGATGGCGATGATGACAATTAATAAGATCCTCTTGGATTTCCAATTCAAGATATTGATATCAGTGTTCATATGAATAACATCCCTCCATCTTTCCTTCCTAACTTCCATGATATGAGGTCAGAGGATCCGAAAACATTTATCTTTGAATTTGAAATCCTTTGTAGATCTTATGGTTACTTACTAAACACTCAAAATTGAGATTTTTTTTCGGAAACATTGAAGGATAGATCTCTTAAATAGTTCATGAGTTTAGGGACTAATTCAATAATATCATGGAATGATATGCAAAATATATCTCTAGAGAAATATAAAGATCATGATCTTAAAGAAGAAATATCTAGATGACCCAACAAGAAGATGAGAGCCTTGAGGATCTAATAGAGATATTTATGTATAATGTTAAGAGGGAAAATTACATCATTTAGAATTTGATACACTAAAAAATCTCTTACTTAGAACAATTTGAGATGAGTGGATTGATCTCCTTGATATCATGAGTATAGGTGATGTATACCAATTATCATTTGAATAAATTTGTGAAATATGCAATCACATATCAGGACGAATGGAAAGAGTAATTGAATTAGCATCGAGATTGGTAATTCAAGCTAGGCTTGTAAATTTGCTTGATAAATTTAAAACTGAAATTCTTAGCAATATAAGTGAACAAGTAGAAATGTTAAGAATGAAAAATGAGAAAAAATAAGATTATGATATTTCTGTTATCCATGCAAAATCACATGCTACAAAATATTTCCCATCATTACCAAGGTTGGAATAATTTTACCAAGAAGATAATGGCAGCGTTGGGTATGTTATATTCTCTCCACGACTAGTCACACGTGCGGGGGGTCACAGGGGGGGCGATAGCCCACCCTGTTTGTTGCGCTAGGCACAGCAAGGGGGTCACGGGGGCGGCATCCCCCCATGTCCTTGGACCCTAATTTAGGTGGGCGGACCTGCCTATGATTTTTTCTATATGTTTGCACATGGTTTTGGGACATGAGGGTTTTCAGCCCCTGGTATTTTGTAGATCTGGTTAAGGGAACTACGGTTACGTTCTAATCCAGGGTTCATGGATTGGGGTTTATGAATGCTTTGGCATGTATATATATGTGTTGCAACACTAAAAGGAATATAATGAAAAATCAAGCTGGTAGTCCTGATTTGGGATCCAGGGGAAAAATATCTGTGTATATATGTTTTATGTTTTATGCTCTCACTATTGTATATTTTCTGATTTTAAGAATTCATTTGCAAATAATTTATGTATAGGGTTAAAACCTACAGGAATCCTACTCAACCTAGTATGATGAAAGAACCTAATTCACAATTTCAAGGTTATGCACATCCATCTCAATGTAATTGGAACACACCCTTTCTTTGGAAATCTTGGCCATCTCAACCCAAAAACCAATATTGGCAACAAGTTTGGCAAGGAACCTATGGTAGAAATTCCCAATATCCTCAATATTTTCCTCAATATCCTCCATATCCAACTCCATGTTATCCCTACCATCCACCTCCACCACAACCACAACCTCAACCACATCCATCTCAAATATCCACTCCCACTCAACTACCTGTACAACCATTTCTAAACCCAAACACTCTAGTAACTTAACCAACTTACAATTTTGAGGTACAATACTTCCAAACAACTCTTGTTGATTTAAATGGTATTCATCTCATATCAGGAAGAGTATTACAAAAAAATAATCTCTTGATTTCATTGAAGGACAACATTAAAAAAACAATCATTTAAATAAGGAGACCAAAGAATCATGGGATCCACTTGATGAAGAGAAAACATCATAATCAAATATTGAGAAAGTTCCCTCATGTTACCGGCAAATCCTCCATGTGTTAAAGAGAATAATCAGAAAAAAGAGGAATATTTGGATGACATTGTAGAATAGGACACTGAAATATATCCAAATGTGCAAGTGGACCAGAAATATGTTTCCATACAATCATTAAGTTGCAGCAACACACTCTTCTTCAACAATTCCTGATCTCATCTCAGTCAAAGCAGTTGGTCTCTCACATTTAGGTACATGTCAAATCATATATTTCGATCATACACATGATTTTATCTAGCATCTTGATGTGCACATGGCTCCATTGGAAGCATTCATATACTTGAAATATATTGTGTTTTTCAAGTAGAGTAGGATATTTTAAAAAAAAATGGAAAAAGAAAAAATAGGAGGAAAAGAATAAAATATGAGGTGAAAACCTATTCTGCGGCACCTGAGATTGGTTCACTTATTGAAAACTTCCTTGAGATGGTCATTAGGTTGGAAATATATATATATATATCCTAGGTGAAAACCTCCTTTGAGGCACCTAGGAAGACCTACTAGTTGAAAAACTCATTAAGGCAACTAGTAGGCCTAAGAAAAAAAGGAAAAAATTAAAAGGAAAATTTTATTTTCTCCATGCATCTCTCTCTGATGAATGCAGGTTCTCTCCAACATTTGCAAGAAACAAGAATAATTTAGCACCAAAAGAAAAAAAGAAAAAAAATTGATCAAAAACCTAGTCAAAGGAAGTCAAACTTAGGCCTTCTCCCCCTTTGCCCAATTTATCCAACAGTACCAAGTTCATCTCAATCCATCACCCACAGCCATTTTCATGACATTTCCCATCATTCCCAAGCATTTCCCACTCATTTTCCTTGTTGTCTTGAAATGTGACAGGAAACTTTTTTTTTGCTACAAGATTGTCAAAATACACATGGAAGAAATTGCTTTGACCATATATCAAAAACCATGCATCATTTTGTTTATTTGTTTCATGCGAATATGAATAAGTATTATGATAACATGCTCAAGAAAATTTAGTAAATTCTAGTGTACAATTTTCGATACATTGGCCACCATCAACTACAATTATTTTTATTTTATATCAAGATTCATGCATCCATTAGCTAAGATTTTTTATGGGGAGATGCATAAGGATGATGGAAACATGATCAAAAAAATTCAATTGAATCCAATATACCTATTGAGAGATATATATTAAACAATTTTTCTACAGGATTGTCTTGTATTGCTACAGGACTGTCCAGAATTGCTACAGGATCCTGATCGGTATTTAAAAAAAAAGGACTAGTTTGGATGTTTTTCACTCAAGAAAATGGCAGGGGGGGTAAAATAACCCTATCATCAATCCATCATACCATTTTACACTTTTCCCACCTTCATTCCCATATATGTCCATAAAAATCATTGTCCTTCATCCCTTTTTCCACCTCTTTTCATCACCACCAAACTCTCTGACACTCTTTTCATCACCACCTCTTTTCATCAACAACTTCCTTATGAATTATCAATATTTTATCGAGCAAAAATTGGAGAAAATTTTGGTCCTAGAAGGGTTTGTGTGATTTTTATAGGAAGACACACCGCCCTATACTAGTGTGCACATACCCTATAGAACCACATTCAAGGCACCATATCAGTAAATCTATGCATCATGAAGCATCAAATGACTCCAACACCAATTCTACACAATTGTTGGGTCATATGCAAATTTCTACAAGATCCATGTTCAACAAACAAAAACAACATTTGATCCACACTAGCACCTAGGCTATGGAGGATCTGCATCATAAACCTTCAACCAGCAAAAGACACTCAGAAAAATTCAAGATAGAGAATGGATCATTGAAGAAAACAAATTAAACCTCGGAGGGAACTCATGTAGACACAACAACCTTCCAGCCACTACATCCAAGTTCCATCAATCACATCAGGAATATTTCTAGTAATATATTAGGTTCCAAAAATCATATCAGTTTTCCAATGGTCACGTCAACAGATCGAACAGTCATATTAGCATATCCAGCATGAGCTGCAAAAACAAACTCAGGGTAAGGATTGGGTATACAATCCTCTAAAACTATCCTATGAAATTGCTTTAGCTTGAAAAACGTTACACGTGTATGAAGGAAAAAAAAACATTATAGCTAAACTCAGTAGCAAATAAGTCTCAGCCTTATCTAGCAGTTAGATTCACTTTTCCACCAAGACACTTGCACGTGTGGGAGAGGAACAAGACAAAAAATAAGAGGACTTGAGGCAGTGGGTTGTAATCATTTAGTCATGATGGAGGACAAGGAGTGTGAAGGGGTAAGTGAGGGCCAACTCAGTTAACTTAAATAACTCTGAGTTTATTTTGAACGCAATTAAAAAAGAGATAAAAATTGAAAAATAATCATAATAATAAAAACAAAAATAAAAATAAAAGGTGGACCCACCACCTCTTGGCATGCAAAGATTAGTTTCTAAAGGATTTGTATTGTGTGCTACAGGATCAGAATAAGATGCTATAAGACCATAACAAAGTTACTATGGGAAGGAACATAACTTCTACAGGAAGCTAACATAGTGCTATAGGAAGGAAAATTTTTACCATAACAACCACTAAGAGCCTTGGGAAGCAAGGAAATATTCAAAGGAAATCACAAGGGTGAAAACAAAGATGTTATAGGAAAAAACAAAGTTGTTATAGGAAGGAACATAACTACTACCGGAAAGAACAGACTTGTTGCAGGATGAAGAAAAAGTACTACAGGAAGGGACAATCGCAACTCAAGAGGAGGGAGAAGGTCCACTAGGACTCCAATGTCCCACTCCATAGCCGAATCTTGGATCCTATTGCAAATTTAATGAAGGGGGAAGAACTACACCTACAATTTTTGAAATTCCCCTCTTGTTTGAGTTAGAAAAAGAGAGAGGGAGAACTCACTGGTGGATGAAAATTGTAAAATCCAAGAAAGTATAGGATATGGGAGTCATGGAGGAAAAGGTGCAACAAATGGGTGAGGAATTGGTTGACTTGAGACTAAAGGAATTAGTCATGAAGGAGCAGCTGCAGTTAGAAAACAAGAGGATGACAGAGAAACTACAGGAAAAGGAGGAAAAACTTTCCACCATGGAAAGTTTGTCCATGAAGGCCATCCAATGCAAGCAGTCGTCCAAATCATATGCCATTTTACCTAAAGAACAATAATCTAAGGAAGAGAATTGCATGAAGAACAACATGGCACTAATATGGATAGGTTGCTCAGAGGATGAGAAACACTTTCAATAGGGGGGTATGATGGGCCTCCAAATTAGACACAAACTAAGCCCATCTAACCTTTATTAGGCACATAAATATTACATTAACTCTCTCCTTTTACACTTAATAATGTTTTTTTAGCTTTAATCTGTTCTTAGGAAGGTTTAGAGATAATTTCATATAATGTGTCTAGTAGTATTTATTTTTGCAGAATATTGAGAGAATATTGAGTAAATTCTGAATGTGATAATATAGGGACTTTCTCCTTACTACAGGATGGACCAAGATTGGATAAAAAATGAACAAGACATTCTAAAATTATTCAACATATTCTGGAGCTCTAGTGATTGAGAAAATCTATGAATGTTCTCCCTGACATTTAATGTAAATTCCTAGTGTTGGGAACTAGATCCAATTTTTGAGGTATTTTGGAGGGGAAAGATGCCTCCTTTCAAGAATAATGCTTCCTCATCACTTTATATAAGTACCAATTCTAATTTTTCTCTAGGGGAATTTATTTATTAGTCTTCTTGTGGAGAAAACTTGTCATTTAGTAGCTCCACTTTAATTTCTAGTAGGGATGTACTTGCATTAATTCAAATAATTAAGTTTGGTGCCATTTTTAGCTTCTAAAGCTTGGTTTCCTTCATAGGAATCTGATTATCCTTGGACTTGGCCATCCCAGGAGCCTTAGATCCCTCTTGTAGAATCTCTTTATTTCCTTCTAATGTCTTTTTCACTTGCATCTCTTATTTTTGCATTTAGTACTCATGCTTATTTTGTTGTAAACTACATTGGTTAAATTATTAAAGTGAGTTGTTTTTCAGGTTATTGACAGAGTCACAAGCATGATTCATCCTTAGAAAAACTTTTAAAAGTCATATCCATCATTTATCTACTTGGATTGGTTTGCTAGTTCACAAATATAAAATTTATGGAAGTCTCTTGTAGAAAAATAGTAGTAATTTTATGGTATTTTTTAGCACATGTTAACGAGCCTATTTTGATTTTATTCCAATTTTATTAAGTCCTAAAAACATTCAATATAATAACAAAATTTACCCCATATAATTTTCACTTGATTAGGTTAGGAGTTTGGTAGGTTCACTAGCTCACGAATTCTTTAATTTTTGGTTTTTAGAGTAGTAATTTTCAGTTATTTTTTAGCACATGTTAACAGGGGTAATTTTTGAGTGATTCCACTTGGAATGGAATCCTATGACATACTAATTTATAATAAAAAAATCCCATATAATTTTCATTTGATATTCTTGGTCATCCGGAAATTTATCTCGAGGAGTAGTAGTATTGTAACAATCATGTAGCAGTTCTGTAGCACGTGTAAACTTCACCATATTTGCTCCAAAATCTTGGTTTTTATATCTTAGGCTTGAATAATTACCCTTAGGCTCTTAATACATAATTGAGTAAGATAAAAATTCATATTAATCCTTGCCTCCTCCATTGAAATTCACCTCTACAATTTGGGTTAGTGGATAGATTTATGAATTGGACAACACAATAATGATTTTCTTGATTGCCTCATCTAATGAAATTTGTCAATGGATCTAAACTCTTTGGAATGTAGTGATTGATTACATTATCTTTCCTTCGTGCAAGTTAGATTATTTTTATTTCTTTATTCTTAATTTATGGCTTACGTTTCAAGCAATGTTGTTTCTATTCCATATACTAGGTTTCCTTTCAATGCAACGTTTAAATTTTGCTAGCTTAATGTTTACAGTTTTGCAAGTAGTATAGCCTTTAAATTTATGCAATTAGGATTAGAATTTGCATTTCAGCGACAAACATTTATATTTATTTCAAATAGGGTAACATTTCCATTTCTAAAATTAGTTTAGGTTTTATTTCATGATATTCACTTTGTTGCATTAGTTCAACGAAAGAAGGATGCATTGTATGTTTCACATATAGTGTCGACACCTCTTAAGTTTGTATGAACCTCGGAGTGATAATTTAAGTCAATAGCCTTGGGAGTTGAAGAATTATTGTTGCAATACTGGGGCTCATCACAATGGTTGGATACTTCTTTCATGGAGCTATCTTCCAACCATGTATTATTTATTATAAACATCTATATGCATATCCACTTTCAAGAGAAGTAAGAGTGTTGGGCCTCGTTGTCCAACATTCAAGATTTAGAGTTTGGAACCTTTAGAATCTATGGTGGGGACTTTAACACCACTACATATGGTTGGGAGAATAAAGGAGGATCCAATGCAAGAGACCCTTTTCAGAATTATATGGAGGATATAGTGAGTCATTCCAAGCTCATAGACATTTTCCCTTCAGGATTCCACTTCACCTGGAGCAACAGAAGAATTTGGGCCAACCACATCATAGTTAGACTTTATTGGTTCTTGATAGAAGATTATTTTTTATATGGTAACCTCAACATTAAATATTTTAGTCTTCCTTGGAGCGGGTCGGATCACCGTCCTATAAGACTCAATCTGTCTCCCCCTTCATTTTTTGGCCCTATTCCCTTTTGGTTCAACCCGATCTGTATTGGCCAGCTCAACTACCATGAGTTGGTATCCTAGTCGTGGTCCGCTTGGGTTGAAGGCAGGCCCATAAATATCTAGGAAGAGAAGCTTAGAAGAATGAAAGCTTATATCAGACATTGGATCACAGCTACTTTCACTTCTCATAAACAATCCATCCAAGTCATGGAGCAATAAATTACTCGAATACATCATATTTTGATTTTGAATTAGTCACTCCTGATTTGTTACTTCAAGAAAGAAAAAAATATATGAATATCATGCTCTACTTGGAGTAGCGAAAGAAGAATGGAAGTTAAAATCTCGCAGTATCTAGCTACAGGCAGGTGAAAAAAATACTAATTTCTTCCACAGTCAGTGCAAAAACCAAGAAAGAAGGAACACAATAAAGGAAATCTCAGCAAATGGGAGAAATATTACGGATTTTCACCTTATAAAATAATCAATTGCGACTCATTTCCAAGATATCTACTCTCATCAAGGTCCTCCAATAGAGGAAGAAAAATATTACATGTTAGAGCAACTTCTATAAGTTATTATAGCAAAAATGAACCAGCTTCTCACAGTTATTCCCAATGAAGAGGAAATTCATAAAATTGTGTTCTCCCTCCATCCGGATAAGGCCTCTCACCCTGATAGATTTCCTGCTCATTTTTATCAACACTTATGGGATTTTATCAAAAGGGACCTTTGCAGAATGATCAGGTATTCTATGAAACAGGGGAGTGTTAGAGGAGGTACAAACTCTTCCTTTCTCGCTCTAGTGAAAAAAGAGCATAACCCCTCCTCTTTTAATTGGTTCCAACCTATATATTTTTGAAATGTCTCGTACAAACTAATATCTAAACTCGTGGATGAGAGACTTAAAAAAATTCTTCCTTCAGTTATTTCAGAAAATCAAGGTGGGTTTATCTCTAGCATACAAATATTTGACAATGTCATCATTGATGGATTGTAGATTTCTGTGGTGTAGATTTTTAGGTTCAAAGCTCAGAATCTCCACAGTTATCATTTTTCAGTCATCATTGTTTAGGAAGCTATCATTTGCAGTTGCTCCACAAGAGACAAATGTATGGCAATTAAATTAGATATTGCCAATGCCTTTGAACGTGTTAGGCATATATTTCTAATAAAAGTGCTAAATAAAATGGTTTTCGATCCAAGCTATATTCATTGGATAGATATGTGCATTATCTCCCATTGGATTGATCCTCTAGTAAATGGCAGAATTTCCATATTTTTTAAAGCCTCACGGGATTTAAGACAAGGTTTCCTATTATCCTCATTTGTATACATCTTGGTGGTTGAAATTTTGAGCACACACTTGGAATATGAGCATATAAATGGCAGCCTTCCTCGTCTCAGGCTCTCACCATAGGTTAAAAGTGCAAACCATTCGCAGTTTGCTTACAACACAATTTTTCTAGGAGCTTCAATAGAAATTTCAAGGCATTTCAAGCACATTTTGGACTGCTTCCTAATGGCTTCAGGTGGTCAAACCAACTCATCCAAATATCAGATATTTACTTGGAATATTTTTGCTCTTAAAATAAATCAAATAAGGGAAGTTTTGAGTTTCAACTGCATGGAGGAATAGAAATAATTCAAATATCTATGTATCCCAATATGCTTAAAATCCCACTCCCCTCAAGCTTGTAAAAATGTGATGTCTAATATCATAATAAAATGGAGTCTTGGGGGGCAGTTGGCTTAAATTATTTGTTTTCCTTATTCTAGCTCAATCTATGCTCACTATTATCCCTTTGTATGAGTTATCGGCCCTTCTGGCTCCTCGGTATATACTACAATATCTATGAATATCTATTAGGAGATTTTTGTGGGAAGGAAATAAACCCTCAATCAAAAAGTTTCATTTGGTTAATTGGGCCCCTGTCTAGGCTTCCAAGTCTCATGGTGGCTTGGGAATGTGGGATACATATTTGATGAATAAATCCTTAGGTGCCAAGCTAGCTTGGAAAATGAAAACTCAACCAGATGCATGTGGGTGAAGGTTATTCAGGCTAATTATAGTCATTCCTCAAGTGAACCTCTTTCACATTCCAATCATCGTGATTCTCGATTTTGGAAGCTAATTTCCTCCTCCTGTAATTTTATTAAATACCATGTCAATTAGACCCCGGGTAATGGTAGAAACATCTTATTGTCGCAAGAATCCATTCTGAACATACCCCCCTTACAGGAAATGGATGGCCTCTCTCCTATAAGGAATATTTTGACAAATAAAGTGTTCATCAAACTCTCTCACCTAGACAAATGGGACCAGTCTGGCAGATGGAATGGTTGGATTCTTGACGATATCCCCCCTAATATCCAGTAATAGGGAAACCTTTCGCAATTCAAGCTGGAAGGATGTGTGCCTTTGAATCAATTCATGGAAGATGAAATAGGTTGTAAATATCACATTTACACAATAAAAGTTGTGTACGAAGTCTCCCTCTTCCCATATCAAATACCTCCTAAATCCCTTAAATGGAAACATTTATGGCAAAACAATGCAATCACAAATGTTAACATTTTATGTTTCCTTCTCACTAACAAGAAAATCCTTACTTCTAAAAACTTAAGAAAAGTATGGATCCTGGACCCTTCAAGATGTCCCTTATGCAACCTCCATGAAGAATCTATCCCCCGTATCTTCTTATCATGCTCTTATACTTTCTAGGTATAGTCACTAGTGCTTGGCCCTATGCAGGAAAGAATGTGATGGCCCTTAAATATTTCAGGATATGTTAGGTCCCTATATTACTAGTATAGTCCCTTATTTTTGTTAGTTTAACCCCCTTATTGTTATTATTGTACCCCTGTAACCCCTATATTGTTATTATTGTGCCCTTAAATTATTATTGTTAGGTCGGAGAGGATTACATTGTGGCCCCACTAGAATTACATTGTGGCCCCATGGACTCCTATATATAGAAAGGAGGTTTTGTAATTTGTATCATCCAAGAATTTTTCATTCATGTAATGTATTGGAGGTTTCCCCCTCGAAGTGGCTTATTTCTAAGGCGTTGATATCTCTTTTCTTCTATTTTTTGGAGCTGGTTTCACAACATTTGGTATCAGAGCTTTGGATTCTAGGGTTTCGCTGCTCCAAACAGGCCATCGTGGCATTTTTGCTATAAATTTTTTTGTACAAAGGTAAAAAAGCTAATAATTTTAGAGTGCGAAGCCAAAATCCTGAGGAACATCGTTGCAAACTTTTTGAGCTTGGTTCACAATATTTTCGGAGATATGATCAGTGGAAGTTAGGTCTTTTTGCAAGCTCCTGAATTTAACCTAAACAAGTCATCGTGAAATTTTAGCTATAAATTTTTTTCTACGAGGGTTCAGAAAATGAAATATTTATAGTGTGAAGCCAACATCCCAAGTAACATCATCACACAATTTCAGAGCTTGATTCGCAATATTTTTGGAGATATGGTCTGTGGAAGTTAGAGCTTTTTCAGGCTCCCGAATTTCATCTCAAAGAGGTGATCATGGGAAAATCTTCATAACTCTCTCTCTGAGCATCAGATTGGAATTCTGTAAAAAGTGACTAGAAGTACATGGACTGTAGTTTCCTATCTATAAATTTCAAAGCCAAAGGATCAAAAATTGACACGTGGAAAGTTGTACAAGTTCTCTCTACTGAACCAGTCTATAATTAGGTCATTGTGGGAGATTGGACATAACTTTGCCTTGAAGAATCGAAATCAAGTCAGACCTGTGGCATTTGAAATAAGCTTCAGAGGACTACTACAGGGCCAAATTTCATATATTGAGGATCTGCAAGTATAGAGATAAGTCAATTTCAATATCGAGCTCCTCAAAAGCAAGTAAAAGGTGTGTACTTTTTCTTACGAATTGCATAAGTCTTGTTGGAAGAATCAAGATGAATTGATTCCAAGGGCATATTGTAGAATATATATCAGTATTGGATTCTCAAATGGCTCCTAAAAATAATTCAACACCCATTAAACCTTTAGAAGGCTCTACTATGACTCATGAAGACGAAGAATGGCAACATGACATATCAAAATTACAGGAGCAAGTGTAACAAATTTCGCTCTCGCAAAGAACAACAAAAAATGACATGGAAGTTTTGAAGAAAGGCATGGAATCTAAGATGGATGGTTTGAAGAATGGCATGGAAGCTAAGATGGATGGCATGGAAGCTGGCATGGAATCTAAGATGGATGACATGGAAGCTAAGATGGAAAACATGAAGAATGATCTAAAAGCAGAAATGGTAGGTTTGAAAAAATTGATACAAGAAATGTTTCCTAATGGTGAAAAGATAGTAGAGGAAACTCATGATGAGAAAAAAAAATGTTACTCGTGATTTTATAAACTCTAATGTTGGAGGGAAGAACCACCATATTCCAAAAATGGATATGAGGAAGTTTGATGGAAAGGATCCTATAACATGGATACTATAGATGGAGAAATATTTTGATCTCAATAATGTGCAAAACACACAAAAGGTACGCATTGCAACTTTACATTTAGAACAAAATACATTTGTATGGTATCGATGGCTTTGCTCCCATGAAAAAATTGTCACTTGGTCAATTTTTACGAAGGAAATGATAGCACACTATGAGGATACAAATAGCAACACTTTCTTTAGCCAATTGATAAATCTCAAACAAAAGTGTTCAGTGGGGGAGCACACTGAGGACTTCCAAAAATTGAATATAAGGGTAACTGATATTCCAGAGGAACACAGGATTGATCTCTTCATAGGTACTTTAAAGGATAACATCCAACATGAAGTTCCCATTTTGGAACCTGATTCATTGGAGAAGGCATTCAGGTTGGCAAGAAAAATTGAATGTAAAATTATGGCGACAAGGAAGCCTACCCCTCACTTCTATAAAGATGGAAGTGTTGCTACTCCAAGATTTCCACAACCTACAAGGTTGACACCACAACAATTGGAAGAAAAAAAATCAAAAGAGCTTTGCTACAGTTGTGATAGCAAATACACTAAAGGCCATAAGTGTGCTGAGATGAAATTATTTTACATAGATTGTGAAGAGGAAGAAGAAAATGAACAACAAGAGGATATACACCAAGAACCAGCCCTAGAAGAGTAAGACATGAGTCCGACCATACTGTGTATTGCATTGGCAAGAATTACCACTCCTCGGACTCTCAAGATAGAAGGACATATCAAGAAGAAAAATGTAATAGTGTTGATTGATTCAGGTAGCACCCATAATTTTATTCATTGTAAGGTAGCCAAGGAATTGAATTGTTTCCTATACCCAACACCAGAATGTCAAGTGATGGTTGCAAATGGAGGAACTATAAATTTCTCTGTAAAATGCCATAATATCAAGCTAACCATGGGGGAATATGTATTGAATATTCCAATGCTTTCCATCCTATCGGAGGTGCTGATGTTGTACTAGGAGTACAATGGTTACAATCTTTGGGGACGGTAGCTTTTAATTTTCAAGAACTTTTCTTGAAATTTTTTTCAGAAGGAAAGGAAGTCGAATTACGGGGTATTGCAGGGAAGCCAGGAAGGATAATAAGCTCTAATGTCATGACAAAGCTTCTAAAGAAAGAATAGCGAGGCGTAATTGCACAATTATGCTCACTAGAAGTTCCAACATCAAAATCATCTATTTCTGCAGATCTCCAACAAGTCTTGGACAATCATTCCAAGGTGTTTGAAACTCCCAAAGGACTCCCACCTATTTGTGATCATGATAATGCTATTCATTTGATTCCAGGAAGTGTTCCTCCAAACATCAGGCCTTATAGATATCCTTACTTCCAAAAGAGCGAAATTGAACGTATGATCGCAGAAATGTTAGAGGCGGGTATAATTCAACCTAGTCAAAGTTCTTTCTCTGCTCCTGTAGTATTGGTACACAAGAAGGATGGATCATGGCGAATGTGTCCGGATTATAGGGAGCTCACTAAGCTCACCATTAAAGATAAATTTCCCATTCCTGTGATTGATGAATTATTGGATGAATTACATGGAGCAATTTATTTTACCAAGTTGGATCTTCGTTCAGGATATCAACAAATTAGAATGAAGACTGAAGATATTCCAAAAACAACATTTCGAACTCATGAGGGTCATTATGAATTTTTGGTCATGCCTTTTGGCCTTAACAATGCACCTTCTACATTTCAAGGGTTGATGAATTCCATTTTCAAACCCTTCCTTAGAAAATTTGTGCTAGTATTTTTTGATGATATACTAATCTACAAGAGGTCTTGGAAGGATCATGTTCAACATGTTGACAGGGTGTTCAAACTATTGGAGGAGAAACAATTATATGCAAAAACATCCAAATGTTTCTTTGGAGTAAAAGAGGTGGAATATCTGGGTCATATTGTATCTCACGAGGGTGTTAAGGTAGACCCTAACAAAATTAAAGCCAATAAGGAATGGAAAGTCCCCACAACCATAAAGCAGTTGCGAGGATTTCTCGGGTTAACAGGGTATTATCACAAGTTTGTTAAGAATTATGGGAGAATAGCAGCACCTCTAACAACATTATTGAAGAAAGATGCATTTTCATGGACTCCTGAAGCAACTAAGGCCTTTGAACATCTTAAAGAGGCAATGTACCTAGCACTGGTCTTAGCTACGCCAGACTTCACAAAAACCTTTATTGTGGAATGTGATGCCTCAAAAAATGGAATTGGTGTTGTTTTAATGCAAGAAGGAAGACCCATTTCTTTTGAAAGTCGTCCAATCAAAGAAAATTATTTACAGAAACCTATTTATGAGAAGGAAATGTTAGCAATACTGAATGCACTAAAGAAATGGCGAACTTACCTAATGGGAAGACACTTCAAGGTAAAAACTGATCATGATAGTCTTAAACACTTTTTGGAACAAAGACTATCTTCAGAAGAGCAGAAAAAATTGGTCACAAAGATGTTGGGTTATGACTTTGAAATAATCTACAAAAAAGGGAGGTTAAATGTTGTTGCAGATGCACTCTCAAGAAAGAATGAAGAGGTGGAAGCATTGCTTTGTGTCATTTCTATTATCCAACCAGATTGGATAACCGAAGCAAGAGATGACTGGAAGAAGGACAAAGAAGTGTGGACACTCATTCAAAAGTTGCAGCAAGATCCTAGTACATCTGATACATTTAGTTGGAAAAATGATTCCTTATGGGACAAAGATCGCTTGTATCTTTGTAAGAATTCCCAACTAAAACAAAATATTCTTTTGGAATTGCACACTTCTCCTTTACGAGGACACTCATGATTTTTAAAAACTTACCACAAGGTGAAGAAAGAATTTTTTTGGGATGGCCTTAAATCTGATATTCAAAAGTTTGTGTCAGAATGTTTGGTTTTCCAGTAAAATAAAGTTGAGACAATTAAGACCCCGAGTCTTCTACAACCTTTATCCATTCCAATTCAATGTTGGGAGGATATTTCAATGGATTTTATCACAGGTTTACCTAATTCCAAAGGAAAGAGTGTCATCATGGTGGTAGTTGATAGACTTACCAAGTATGCACACTTTTCAATCAATCAATTTAAAAGTATCTCATCAAGTGGAAGAACTTACCCACTGAAGATTCTACATGGGAGGATGAGAATTTTATACAGAAGCACCCAGAGCTACTCAAGCGTTGAGGAAAACACTTTTTTGAAGGAGAGGGGCATGTTAGGTCCCTATATTACTAGTATATTCCCTTACTTGTTTAGAGGTAACCCCCTTATTGTTATTATTGTACCCCTGTAACCCCCATATTGTTATTATTGTGCCCTTAAATTATTATTGTTAGGTCGGCTAGGATTACATTGTGGCCGCACTAGAATTACATTGTGGCCCCATGGACTCCTATATATATAAAGGAGGCTTTTTAATTTGTATCATCCAAGAATTGTTCATTCATTTAATGTATTGGAGGTTGCCCCCTCGAAGTGGCTTATTTCTAAGTCGTTGATATCTCTTTTCTTATATTTTTTGGAGCTAGTTTCACAACGGGTTATAGTTCAAATTGGAACAATCACTACAAAGGGTAAGCCTTGTCTGAAATGGATATGGAGCTCTTTTCCAAAATATTTCTACTGGAAAATATGATTGTCCTGTAACAATTCTATCTTCAAAAATAGGAATATTCTTGCTAAAGATACTTCCCTCTCAACATTATCTTTCTGCTTTGAATTTCACAAGGGTAAGATTATTTCTATGGATCCCAATCTTGACAGTATGGAGCTCCAATGGGTTTCTTCACTCTTGGATTTTCTTAGCTCTCTCCCTATCCTGCCTGATGGGAATCTCTCTTCTGAGAAATTTTGGAAATTGTGTCTCTCTTATCAGGAATTTTCTAATTGGAAATATTCTTAAGACGATTGGATATTATTTTTTGATGAATCTAAAAATACGAACCCAGGATTTGCAGGGAGCAGAGGGATACTTGTTCACCTTGGATAATAACAATAAATAAAGTACAGTTGGGGCCTAGGCTTGATTACAAATAATATGGATGAGTTATATGGACTCTTGTTGGGCCTTCATATTGGCAAGGAAAAAAACATAAACAAGCTAACTATGATTGGGTATTCTCTTTTATCAATTCATTTCCTGATCAAAAAATCCAATCCTAGCAACAACTCTTTGAAGCTTTGCTAAGTAGGATTTTTAGAGATCTGGATCATTTCCCTCCTTTTTCTTTCTTTCATGTGCTAATAGCCCAAAATGTTGAAGTTGATGCACACGAAAATAGGGGGTGCCAACTAGTCATCATCTACAATGTTATGGGATGGTAGTCTATGTGAAAAAAAATTATTGTTACTTATGTAGAAATATATTTTTTGATATGTTTATGTTCCTCCTACTTAATTAAGTTATTAACTGAAAAAATTAAGATTAAAATCGAAGAAAAAAACATAACATACTTTCACCAATTTAGATCTAGAAAAAGTACATGCACACATAGACAAAGTGACACAGTGATTTTTTGGACAATAGTCCCCGGAAAAAACCCAATGTGGGAAAATATTTTTGCTGGCTGCTGGAGGGTTTTATTATTAACAGTATTTCCGAATACAGAAAATCTGGGTTCTAGATCTGGAAAACCTGACAAAGAAAATATAGATCTACAACTCACTGGTTTTTCTGAAGCCAAAATATTAACTCATCCACACCCTCAAATGAGATTTACAGGACTCATCCAAAATTAGGCCCTAGAAACCCTAGTGTTGCCCCTGAAGCCCCTACATTAGCCTCTGCAACCTCTGCGTCCCTCAGCACTAGCCTGGAAAGGGTTGCATAACCCCAGACTAGGTGATGCAGTCCCTACGTTGCCCCTAAGGGTCTCTGCGTAACCTCTGAGGGTTTCTAGCTACCTAACCTGCGTAGCTGAAGCTGCCCCTATGTTGCAAATATGTTGCCCTCTTGTTGTTGATTCTCCTCCTTCTCTGCACTACCTTTATGAAGCTCCTCTCTGTCTCTTTCTGATTCCAGACACTCGGATTATACCATCCCCTTTTTCTAAACTCCCCTCTCTGCAGCTAAAACACTTCTGAGAATTATTAGCAAACCTTGCCCTAGAATCTCAGCTTAGCTTCAGTGCTTTGCCTCTTTGTGTCTTTACAAATGACCCCAAGCCTTTCCTTTATACTTTTCTCGTTGGGAAACCAACGGCCATGATCAGATCTTGAATCAATGGCTAAGATTAAAAGAAAGTTTAATCCATGTGCCTTAAGAAAATTTCATCACATGCTTAATTTAATTAACTTTAATTATTTAATTTTCCTAAGTTTAGACTTACCCTAGAAAATTTGGCAGAAATTCCGACGGCCAATTCGTCGCTATTCCGACACATAGTCGTCGCAAGAGCGACAGTTCGAGGCCGGACAAAACGTGGTTTTTCATGTCGTCGCAGTTCCGACGCACCTAAAAAGTGTCGCACTATCGACACTTCTTCCGTCGCTTCCGAACAAGCGTCACTCTTCCGACGTCTCACGAACCGTCGCGCTTCCGACGTTAGTAAACGGTCGCACTTCCGACGAAATGTGGTCCGACGTTTTGAACGTCGCTCTTCCGACGTTTGTAAACGGTCGCAATTCCGACGCAGTGTGGTTCGACGTTTTGGACGTCGCTCTTCCGACGTTTGTAAGATGTCGCAATTCCGACGAAATGTGGTCCGACGTTTTGAACGTTGCTCTTCTGACGTTTGTAAGCTGTCGCAATTCCGACGAAATGTGGTCTGACGTTTTTATAATGTCGCTCTTCCGACGTTTCTAAGTTATCGTAATTCCGACGTCTACAAGGCGTCGGTATACCGACGGCGGGTTCAATTTAAAAAAAAAATGAAACTTTAAAAGACGAGAAACATTGTTTTGAATATATTATATGAAGTAAAACAGTCCATGAAGTCATTACATTTTCACATCTGAAGATTGGAACCCAAATATCCATCCAGAAAAGTGGAAGTCCCACCCCAGACAATGATAGAAAATACCCCATGTCACATACAGGGACATGATATAAAATCCAGTAACGGTCCACATGGAGATTATCGACAATCTGAGAAAGCATCCAAATATGCCCGAGGCATCTATAAGAAAGTGAAATAACAGTATGTAGAATAGTAAAGCAACAGATAGAGTACTGACGTCCATTGTTCCAAATACAAATTAAAGTACCCAAAATCCTTGAACAGAGAAAAACGCTAATCATGTGAGGAGTGTGATATGTCCAAAATATAAAAAGACCATCAGACCATATCAATAAACCAGCATCGCTAGTTTTGAAGGCAGAGTGATAAACATTAATCATTTCTTTTTCACAAGAGAAAAAACGTTGTTTTGAATATATTATATGAAGTAAAACAGTCCATGAAGTCATTACATTTTCACATCTGAAGATTGGAACCCAAATATCCATCCAGAAAAGTGGAAGTCCCACCCCAGACAAGGATAGAAAAATACCCCATGTCACATACAGGGACATGATATAAAACCCAGTAACGGTCCACATGGAGATTATCGACAATCTGAGAAAGCATCCAAATATGCCCAAGGCATCTATAAGAAAGTGAAATAGCAGTATGTAGAATAGTAAAACAATAGATAGAGTACCGACGTCCATTGTTCCAAATAGAAATTAAAGTACCCAAAATCCTGCAACAGAGAAAAACGCTAATCATGTGAGGAGTGTGATATGTCCAAAATATAAAAAGACCATCAGACCATATCAATAAACCAGCAACATAGACCAGCATCGCTAGTTTTGAAGGTAGAGTGATAAACATTAATCATTTTTTTTTCACAAGAGAAAAATGTTGTTTTGAATATATTATATGAAGTAAAACAATCCATGAAGTTATTACATTTTCACATCTGAAGATTGGAACCCAAATATCCATCCAGAAAAGTGGAAGTCCCACCCCAGACAGTGATAGAAAAATACCCCATGTCACATACAGGGACTTGATATCAAACCCAGTAACGGTCCACATGGAGATTATCGACAAATCTGAGAAAGCATCCAAATATGCCCGAGGCATCTATAAGAAAGTGAAATAGCAGTATGTAGAATAGTAAAACAACAGAGAGAGTACCGACGTCCATTGTTCCAAATACAAATTAAAGTACCCAAAATCCTTGAACAGAGAAAAACGCTAATCATGTGAGGAGTGTGATATGTCCCAAATATAAAAAGACCATGAGACCATATCAATAAACTAGCAACATAGACCAACATCGCTAGTTTTGAAGGCAGAGTGATAAACATTAATCATTTTTTTTTCACAAGAGAAAAAACGTTGTTTTGAATATATTATATGAAGTAAAACAGTCCATGAAGTCATTACATTTTCACATCTCAAGATTGGAACCCAAATATCCATCCATAAAAGTGGAAGTTCCACCCCAGACAATGATAGAAAAATACCCCATGTCACATACAGGGACATGATATAAAACCCAATAATGGTCCACATGGAGATTATTGACAAATCTGAGAAAGCATCCAAATATGCCCGAGGCATCTATAAGAAAGTGAAATAGCAGTATGTAGAATAGTAAAGTAATAGATAGAGTACCGACGTCCATTGTTCCAAATACAAATTAAAGTACCCAAAATCCTTGAACAGAGAAAAACGCTAATCATGTGAGGAGTGTGATAGATCCAAAATATAAAAAGACCATCAGACCATATCAATAAACCAGCAACATAGACCAGCATCGCTAGTTTTGAAGGCAGAGTGATAAACATTAATCATTTTTTTCACAAGAGAAAAAATGTTGTTTTGAATATATTATATGAAGTAAAACAATCCATGAAGTCATTACATTTTCACATCTGAAGATTGGAACCCAAATATCCATCCAGAAAATTGGAAGTCCCACCCTAGACAGTGATAGAAAAATACCCCATGTCACATACAGGGACATGATATAAAACCCAGTAACGGTCCACATGGAGATTATCGACAATCCGAGAAAGCATCCAAATATGCCCGAGGCATCTATAAGAAAGTGAAATAGCAGTATGTAGAATAGTAAAGCAACAGATAGAGTACCGACGTCCATTGCTCCAAATACAAATTAAAGTACCCAAAATCCTTGAACAGAGAAAAACGCTAATCATGTGAGGAGTGTGATATGTCCAAAATATAAAAATACCATCAGACCATATCAATAAACCAGCAACATAGACCAGCATCGCTAGTTTTGAAGGCAGAGTGATAAACATTAATCATTTTTTTTTCACAAGAGAAAAAAATTTGTTTTGAATATATTATATGAAGTAAAACAGTCCATGAAGTCATTACATTTTCACATCTGAAGATTGGAACCCAAATATCCATCCAGAAAAGTGGAAGTCCCACCCCAGACAATGATAGAAAAATACCCCATGTCACATACAGGGACATGATATAAAATCCAGTAACGGTCCACATGGAGATTATCGACAATCTGAGAAAGCATCCAAATATGCCTGAGGCATCTATAAGAAAGTGAAATAGAATTATGTAGAACAGTAAAGCAACAGATAGAGTACCGACGTCCATTGTTCCAAATACAAATTAAAGTACCCAAAATCCTTGAACAGATCAAGAAAAACGCTAATCATGTGAGAATTCTAAGTAAAGTTAATCTATTAACATTGCGAATAAAATTACACCGAATTCAAAAACATTTCCTGGCCAGACTCATGGAAAATTTGTCATCAAAAATCAAAAAATTAAGAAGACTGCCCTCATACGGGGAAACCAGTCTTGAACGTTTAATTTACAGAATTCAAAAATATTACAAAGGTCCAGCACAGTAAAATAATCTAAAATCAGCCCAATTAAGTGGGCCTGCTAAGCAAGAAAAACAAAACTACTCCTTCGGTGGTTCCTCCACGATTCGGCACCATCCTTCGGAAGGTCCAGGATCGCTAGGTGCTACCTCCACATGCATGCCACGGCTCCCCTCCTGAAGGCCCGAATGCTGGCCGGCTTTTTCCAAGCTCAGACCCGCCGGATGGGTGCATTCTTCCTCCGTTTGGGCCTCCTCACGGAAGACCACAGTGACTAAAGCCGTGATTCGCGGGCGGTTGAGAGAGAAATTAAAGGAAAATTACGCAGTGCGCGTCGTGGGAGAAGGTGAACTAGCGGTGGGGAAGCGAGGAGCAGGGGAATCCATACGGTGGCCAGATCCTACAACCCGACCCCACCCACTCCTAGTATTTGGATATCGACATGCGTAATAATCACTGGACTAGCCGGAAGTCGACTCTGTTGAGGGGCTGGAGGGAGTGCGCAGGGGTTGACCTCTAGTGCTCCCCCTGCGGCAACACATCCTATGACGCACGCGAGGCATGGGTGCAGTCTCAGGCGCAATGGGCATAAGAGGAGACGGAGAAGCAGAATTTCAATTAATAGAGGAAGACAGACAGAGACAGAACCGAGAGAAATTCAGATATGCTGCAAGGTCTAGGCAGCAGTTCAGCTGGCCACTTCTCCTTATCGTCACAATTAGCAGGCAGTGTAATCCAGCAACCGGCTCGTCTGAAAAACCATAGCTAAACGCCATTTTTTCGACCCGACTGCAATGCAATCAAAGGACGCCCGTCATAATTAATCTCTGATCATTAATAATGAGAGCCGAAGGCCAGATCATATTGGAGCGTGCGGAATTGCTAAGAGGAGTGGAGGTCCGATCTTGAACAGTGTTAAAAATTAATTAATGTCGATTTGATGTGAAAACTTAATTGAACAGCGTTAAATGTTAATGCGATTGATATGAAATCGCCATATCCATGTCCCATCGCCTTAAACGCCATCGAATGCACCCGCAGCCGGGAGCAGGGCAAGTTTTTATTGAGGACACGTGGCAAAAATTGATTGGAGCGGATATTTGTTAGGGCCACTCACGCAGTGGAAATCCGGACCCAAAAAATATTAGGGTGAATTTGATAAGAAATTTGCGTCACAACTCTCCCTCCGTACGCCGGCCCAACTTCGGACCCGAAAAAGATTAGGGCGGAATTCATTTGGTTTTCGCGTCACAAAATTGGCCGACGTCAGTAGGCTATTTTGGAACGCGAATTTGGTTTGAATTATGGTTTATCTCCGTTTGAAGTCCGACAGGCTCGACTTAAGAACAATTTTGTTTGATCCCATCTTATAAAATTTGTGTTGGTTTTCTTTGATAATACACATATTTATAATAAATCATGGGAATACCACACTAAACATGTGGAAAAGTTATATAAATTATTGAGAACAATCATTTTTATGTAAAAAAATCCAAATGTGCTTTTGGGAAATAAGAATTCGAGTATTTGGTTCATATTGTTTTAAAGGAAGGAGTGAAGTTGGAGCCTCAAAAGATGCAAGCTATTACAAAATGACCTATTCCTAAGAAAATCAAGGTTCTTAGAAGATTTTTTAGACTTACATGATATTATTGACCATTTGTTAAGAATTATGCATGCATTTCAAGTCCACTCACAATCTCTTGAAGAGAATATCATTTATATGGAATGATGAGGCTACTTTGGCATTCTCTCTTTTAATGGATGCCATGTCTTCTACACCAACATCGGTTGCACCTACTTTTGGTAAAACATTCATAGTAGAGTGTGAGGCACTAGGACAAGGAATTTACATAACATTAACACAATAAGGGATATCATTGGCTTTTAAAAGCGAGGAATTCAAAGAAAATATTTGGTGAAATTCAAGGAATTCACTTTTGTTAATAGGTTTATGTCACACGATGATGCAGGGGCATTAGGCACTAGCCAGCAATGTAGGAGGTTTTTTCCACATGTTGTGGCTAGGAGGGTTCGAAAACATTTGAGTTGTAACAGCTAGGTGTCAATACCTCAGCTGACTGTATTACTTAGATTAGTTAGAGTTGTAGGAGTCGAACAGTTTCAGTTAGTTGAATTATTATAATTAGACCTTTTGATTTCTAGAATGGTCCTCTCAGAGGAACCGAAGAGCCATATGTTATGTATATAAATTTTAATTCCTCGAATGAATAAAAGTAGAGAGGGAAGAGGAGAGTAGAGAGGGGATTTCTGCAATAAACCTATGTGTGTGAACAATTGTTTCCAGTTAAATGATTTCCAAGCTTAGTTGCCATTGAATTCTCGAACTGCTAATTGTGAAGAATTGTTTAACTGTGAGGTGATTGGGTACTGATAATTCCATTCTTCTGTCTTTGAATTCCCGTAAATTGTTGGATAACCCTGTGAACTCACCCCACCCGAAGGCGAGGTCTGTGTAGAGAACCGGGGTCATGAAAACTGTTCAAATATAAAAATCCCGCTTAATAAAGAGACAAAATTGTTGTGCTTTCGGAACCTGACCTGAGGATTGGACATGAGTTAACAAAAAAAAGGATAGCGGAACCAGACTTGCACCCGTGGTCAAGCCCTCTACCAAAACCACGAGCGGAATCACAAAAGCGGGTTGCCCATATCGCACCGCTTTTGCGGAGTAGGCAGTATTTTGCTATTCGCAAGCGATTCCATAGGGAATGCGACACGTGGCGAAGTGACCCCCGGAAAACCACCGTTTAACCCGCGCCATCGCACGTTAAAGCCCGACGTTGGAAGCTGAGCGAAATTGCCAAGATTCGTTGATTTGGAGAAGGGCCATCGGACGGTGGTCGCACGTTGAACTTGCTCGGAGGTTAACTAAGGTGTGCGGAGGATAGCCAGGTACGATACGAGTGTTTGATTGGTTATTGATATATATAGGTGGGGCCGGAGTATAATGAAATTTTTTAATTAAATGATTGGCAGATAATTAGCATAAGTCTGGAGCGTGATTGTTGTAAGGCCGGGTGGTGAAATATAGAGCCGAAATTTCATTACAAGTTATCTATTTAAAAAGAAACGTGGAGTATAAATACAAAGTGTTGAAAGTTAAACATTGGTTATAAGGCTTGGAGATAATATAAAGTTGGGAATATAAATTAAATTCCAACCATTGTGGATAGTATTTATTTATCAAATTCTACGAATTTGATAAATAAACCCGAAGAAAGAAGAAGTCAATTAAGACTCAGGCTGGAGGAAAAGAACGGGGTACACCAAGGGAAAATGCCGACAGAGCGATTGTAGACAAACCAACTCTCCTTGGGGGTCCAATTTCAGTTTTGTTGCGTCACACAATGATCTCTCTTCTCTGGCATTTACTTGTATTGAAGATCACTATTCTAGGAATAAGGAGTTATTTTCTCCAAAAATAACCCTAGCCAAACATTGACAATGCATCAAGGATATCTTTCTATGCTTCATAAGTACATATGTTCTACTTCTAAATCATGTCTTCGAAGTGGTTGTTTTGCTGGAAATTATTCACCAGTTGGTTTCATACCAAAGTCTTTTTCACATTTTCAGCATCCAATACATGAAAAAGATAATGGTTTAAAACAACATAAATATTTGAAATTTTGCAAGAATCGTCTGGCACACTTTGAATATGAATTTTGAAGTCAAGTGCATGATGTTGTATAGGATCAAGTGTCATTTTGAATACCAAATGTTTCACAAGAAACTTCTAAACATGCTACCCTGCAGTAAGGATTAAATGACAATATTGCATCAACTATTTCCATAATAAAAGTGCACCTCGGCCATAAGACTAAACAACTACAAATGTTGTAGATCTAACAAGACCACACAATCAAATGTATTCCACAAGGCCAATACCGTATGAAAAATGAAAAGGAGTTTGCAACCAAAAATACCTTAGGCAACTAATTCAATTAGATACACCAAACCATTAGCAAAAAGGAAAACCAGCCTACTCAAAAGGCAAGCATTTACCTCCTTTGACAAAATTTTGAGTTCCGAAACAAGGGCCTTTATTGTCTTTTCAATGCCCCTAGTAATTTGAATGGGGTTTGCACCTGCTGCAACAACCTAAACAAAAAGGTTTCATTTCAAATTATTTTCCACAAATTTAAGATACAACCATTGTCAGTTTTGTATTTCCTAACAAGCTCATAAATTTTGACAAAAGAACCAAAAAATTTTAATACTTGATAGCAATTTTTTCACTCAAAAACTATCTTAGACTCAATAAGCCCAACCCAAAACTAAAAAACCAAACACCATAAGACCCTACAAAAATGAATAGATGATCTTAATCAAGTACTATCGACAAAAATTTACCTTTACACCCTCACTTATTAAACCCTGTGATGTTGAATTTTAACTTCAACTGCTGCAGCAGAAGGACGGATGCAGCAGCAACATTTTTTTTTGGAGGTTGCTTGCATGCCATCCAGAAATTTAATTCAACATTTAAAATTCCTGCAAGTTTTTTTTGTAGATGGCCGCAGCCATATTTCTGTATAGGATTGTATTTAAACACAACAACCAGCATTAACGCAATTCACCAACCAGAAATTAAACAAACAGAAATTTACCCGACAGTTTTGTAAATTCAAAAGGAGGACACGTGGAGCATTAATATTGGATCACATGAAATTGAAGGGAATCTAAAAACCTGAAAACCGGACCCAAATTTTTTATAGGGCACATTGGATTGAGAATTCGAGTTAAAATTAGGCAGACGTCAGCATCCCATTTTGGAACGCGAATTTGGTTTGAAATTCAATCTATTCAGACTTTTGAAGTCCGACAGAAAGGGTTCTTTAATGTTTTGATAGTTTAATATATACATATGTTTTAAACATATATTATATATATATATCATATGCGAAATGAAAGGTGGGCCATAGAATTTAGTTTTAATTTTATTTTTTTAAAAAGAGGGTTTATTATAATATGTTTTATATGTTACGGCATATAAAAATAAAAAGGACGAAAAATCTTGGTAGTTTTTTTTATAGATAGTATGTAAATTTTTTATTAAACAGCAGTGTGTAAAAAGTGAAAGACTGCGTGTAACTTTTTAAGTGTGTATGCACAGCAGTGCGAAAGGGAAAAACACAGCAGAGTGTTTTAGATACAGAGTATGTTTGTTTTGAACAGACAGTGAGTTGTTTTTATGCACTGTGTTTTTTTATGCACTGTGTTTTGTAGCAGTCATAATTTTGTAATCCCTCTCAGTGAGGAAGAAGTGTAATAGTTTTTTTTGAGTTATTGAAGGGAATAGGAGTTTGTTTTCAAAGTATTGAAACTCTGTCTCCTGTCAAAGAAATTTTTATTTTCTCTGTGTTAGAGGAAGGGAGATTTATTTTCCATTCATTGTTCTGGAATTTTTCAATATTCCAACATGTGCAAGAACAACAGATGTTGTGGTTCCATCCCCAGCTAAATCATTTTTCTTTGCCACAACTTGCCTTACCAACTTGGCCCCAATATTTTCAACTGGGTCCTCTAATTCAACAAATAAAAAGGCCAAAACCATAGCATTGAGATACATTTCATTACACTGTCAATAACAATAAAATTTGACTCAGCCATAACCCTTTCCTTTTATTGTTGTGAAAATATTTATGCATTACTCTAATGTGGCTAGTCCATAGGCCAAGTAGACCACCGGGTAACAAATATGTTTCCTTTCACCTTTGAGTTTTCAAATTATGCCTACCAAATATAAGACATTTAAGAGGGGGAACTAATACAACGTTAAAAAGAAAACCAGAGCACACATATACAAATTACCTCCTTAGCTACTGTCACACCATCATTAACTATTTTCGGAGAACCATGCTTGCTCTCCAAGACAACATTTTGCCCTTCGCCCCAAGGGTGACTCCAACAAGATCAGCAAGTTTGTTCACACTGCCTGCAAGAAAAATTGACAATGCTTTCAGTAAGTGTGTAATTGAATGCCAGACCATATGCCAAAACAACCCTCCATGAAAAATAAAATAACACATTAAAATCAAATATAAGTGGACAAGGAAAGATCCACCGCAGTGAAGTTTCACGTGTAGGTGACCTTCCTTTAAACATAATTTTTTCTCTGACCTGCAATTTTTTTGTCATTGAGCCATCCTTGTTGAAGTACAACTCCTTTTCCATAGCTCTTGTATTAACTACCTTCTCTCTGTCGCGTAATCTCAGAGTCCCTCTTCTGCTTGAGCGATTAAAGGAAATGGGTGAAAAAACCGAAAGAGAAGACAATTGTCTGCCATAATTATCAAACATTGCACCCAACTTCTTCCCCTTTCCATTGTTACCCAATGAGGTAGATGTGGCAATTTTTGTCATATTTCCCAAAGCAGAGGCCATCTTCTCTTATGCTGAATATAGAATTACAAGATCTTCATATTAGTATGAACCTTAAAAAACATGACTCCCATTGCTAAAAAACACTTTTAAGTTGTAACAGGCAAACTAAACAACTATCGCAACTTTTGGCAACTTCTGGAGCATTAAGAGAGAAACAACCAAAGAGAAATACAACCACAATTCTCATTTTAATGAGACCGGACTATATATTTGCATTAAGATAATAGAAAGAAATCACGACTATATTAAGGCCAGCACAAAACAATCTTTAACCAGTGTCTCTCGCGGCCTTCAGGTTGCCATGCTAGAGGTTGCATATTTTTAATTTAAATTCTTGACCTATCGTGCCCATCTATGAATGCATCCAATGGGATATCTACATCAAATGCTCCTTTATATCCCCAAAAACAAATTCCCTACTACAAGAGCACCAGTATTGAGGGATCACCCCACACCATCCCACCCACTAGAAACGGTGAAAAAGGAAACCCGAGAAAACTTCTGAAATATCTCAAGATGACTATATGGGTGGTTCTTATGAATCAACCAACCATTCCGAACATGCTCATCAATCCAAACCATGAGTATTATGTGACAATATTCAAGCAGGCACTGAATCGGATTTCTGAAGCTATGTTAGAGAAACCCTAAACTCTCACTGAAAATAGGTGAAATTTGGCACCACTCAGAGATTGACATGTGCCAATTGGTACAAGTGGTAGACAATTGGCATGCTCAAACAACGAGGTGATGCAGGAATGACATGAGGGAGAAAATATCAGAAAAGCCCCAAATCTGGAGAACTAAAGCTCATCACCAACCTGAGATTGACAACTTTACATGATGTAACCTATGAAATCGTAAATGGAGAAATCATAGTAACAATAAATTAACCTATGTAACAATAAAGTCGGATTCATCCTGGGAGTGGTAATGGGAGAAATCATAGTGAACAACAAGAAACATGCAGAGTTGCTTACAATCAAATAGATGAAAAAACACATACAAAAACCTAGATAATAATCATGAACAAGCTTAATATTGAATTATGAACTGTAAAGGAACTTACAAAATGTGACATTACGAACCTGGTCAAGCGCACAAGCAAAAATATCCCGGACATGACCCTGGTTGACAAGTTGTATTGCTCATGATGCAAGAGGATTTGTACCTGCACTGCCAAGTCAATCAAAATCCATCATTATCTATACAATAAATATAAGTAATTGATGTAGTATTTTTTACTCTAAGATGCATTCTTATGATAATGTTAGAACATATGTTGAAAATGTCAAAACATACCTGAATAAGCTCCTCTTTGTTTCAAGAACAATTTATTGGAGTCGCATGAACTTGGAACAAGCCTACCACGATCTGAAAGAGTAGCAACTAAGTCAACAGTGACTTTTTTGTTGCTACACTGGATCGATGGAGGTTTGCTCCAAGATTAAATTGCTCCAATAAATTATTCTCTACTAAACAGGGCCAACCACATGAAGGTGGAAGCTCTTATGGCCCCTCTCCCCCCCCTCACATCACTCTCAATTCCCCAATACCCAATCTATATTTCATTTTTTACTTTCATGAGCATAAAAAAAAATATTCAATAACTAATAAAAAAACAATTCAACAAAAAGTACGCAAGGAAACATTGCAATTAATGCTTGACATAAAAATAGAATGATAAATGAGTTTTTTATATAACGCAAAAAACGTTCCAAGTATGGTAACGTTTGTCTTATAATAATACAATATTTTACATTGTCAAATTTTCTTTTTCTTATTCCTATTTTTAAAGCTCCTAATTACATCATCAATATCATCGTGCTCTGCTCCTGTTTCATGCCTTTCGACCCGCACTGCTGACCTAGTTGCGTATTCACGATGTCTGGGCTCATCTAGTGACGGGGCATCGCCTACAAAAATAGATAATATTAAATTTTAATTGTCAAGTTTTAAATATCATTGAACTAGTTCGGTAATATTAATAAAAAAAATTGCAATGAGATTATTTACCTGGTGCACCAGTTGTCGCCGCTGACCTAGTTGCATTGTCACGATGTCTGGTCTCATCCAGTGACGGCGGATCGCCTACAAAAACAGATAATATTAAATTTTAATTGTCAGTTTTTAAATATCATTGAACTAGTTCGGTAATATTAATAATAAAAAAATTGCAATGAGATTATTTACCTGGTGCACCAGTTGTCGCCGCTGACCTAGTTGTGTTGTCACGATGTCTGGTCTCATCCAGTGACGGGGCATCGCCTACAAAAATAAATAATATTAAATTTTAATTGTCAGTTTTTAAATATCATTGAACTAGTTCGGTAATATTAATAAAAAAAAATACAATGAGATTATTTACCTGGTTCACCAGTTGTCGCCGCTGACCTAGTTGCGTTGTCACGATGTCTGGTCTCATCCAGTGACGGGGTATCGCCTACAAAAACAGATAATATTAAATTTTAATTGTCAGTTTTTAAATATCATTGAACTAGTTCGGTAATATTAATAAAAAAAATTGCAATGAAATTATTTACCTGGTGCACCAGTTGTCGTCGTTGGGACTGTTGCCCTATCTTCCTCTCTGGTGGTAAGATCCTCAAGGGAAACATTCTCTGTCATTTAAACAAAAAACGTTATAAGGACAACCATCAAGGTATAATTAGAAAAAATTATAAGTGGAAATTAATTACCGTCACTGCCCTCACTGATAGCAGCATTGTCGGCCTGGTCCCCACTACAATGATCAGGTTGCACGAGAGGATCATCTACATCTGGCTCTAAAACTGGGTTATTTGCCTCGTCGGTAGTGCTACTCCCCTGATTTAAAAAAAGTTGTTAGACATTAAATTTATGGACGAAAACAAAAATATTGAAAGGTTAATGTTTTACCTTATCAGGCATTCTGGATCTTGGGACCTACCCCAAGCTTCTGCGACGTTCAACTACATCTTGATAGCCGAAATGGAAAGCGATATTTTTATCTTCCTCTGTAGTTTCTGTTCCGAATTCATCACCCTACATTACATATGATTGTGTATTTTTAATCATATTTGATAGGATTACAAAAACGTTGGAAGGCGATATAATTAATTATAAGATGTTTAGCTACTTAATTACAATTCTTGCAGCTAATTTCAAGTAGCCACCCTAGCCTAGCTTGTGATGGCCCTTTTTCTCAATCCTAGCTTTGGTTGCCTTTGAGGTGCCAGGCAACCTAGCATCAAAAGATTGAAGTCAGATATGACGTAGCACACTTTTATTTTAGACATAAAGAAAATTAAAGCTATTGAATTAAAGTTGTAATTTACCTTGCGGGTCCAATTGGCATTTTTCCTTCTTTCTTTGCCCTTTTCTCTTTTCCGTCATGGATGAGTGCTCTCCACTCACTCTCTGAAACTGCAAGAGGACGCTCATATCTAGGGTTAAATTGCAATTGCGTCCTATAGGTGTCCCTGGTATATTTCAAATATTTTTCGGCTACCCGAGCCACCGTTGTTCTGTCAAATGTGCCAACCCAAAAAAGGGCTTCTATATAATCTAGAAGTTCTTTTTTCAGGTTGGAATTCTGGGAATTCCACCCTGTACGTATGGTTGGGCCAAAAATTACCAACGCATGGCTCTCCAGAATCCTGTAGAACTCATTGTTTCCTACACAGAATAAAACCAAGAGAAAAAGAAGATATTATCATTAATTTAAAAACAAAAATCATGATAAATATGTTTTAGATAAAGTACATGAAATAGTTAAAATATTAAAATTTACCTGGGAGTTGTACATGCTTTATAGGGACACCCTCATCGTTCACCAACAACGTTCCATTAATGGTCCCTGTGGAGCTGACACGTGTAGCTCCAGGAAACGCAATAATGTAGTTGGCCATATCAGCCTCATCATTGCCAACACGTTCAGCGGTTGGCTGGGTGTCTGCTTGGACAGGGTGTGTTTCTTGGCTGGAACCTAAAGGAGTAGAAGGTGTGCGAGAGGTTGTTGGGCAATCTCTTGCCCTTGTGTCCCACTACCACCAACATCGGGTTCAGCAAATGCCAGAAAACACCACATACAAAAGAAATTTTTGTTAGTTTAGTCAATGTAAAAATTAAAAATCAAACTATCACAATTCATCTCATGCAGAACAAAAAAAATATCCTTTTGAATTTTTATTATTACCTGATATATTTCTAGCTGCCTCATAAGATGTTTTATCCTATCTTCTGTTTCAGGTGTTTGAGGTGCGTCTATCAAAGTATTAAATTTCGACCTTGCATCTCGTGCCTTTTTTTGCAACAAGAACACTGGAGATAGGGATGAAGAAAGCTCTTCCTCAAAGAGGGAATCATCAGGCATACCATGGCTAGGTGTCTGCATATTTGAACAAAATTAATATTATTTCAATTATGTAAATAACTAAAATACCTGAAGATAGTGCAATGATGGCACTTTACATGTTCTTCCGCTGGCCTCTTTCCGCGATCATCCCGTCTCGGGGTTTTTCCTGCACTGCTCTGATCAGTCTACCACATTGCAATAAAATTATAAATGTAAAAACTTGAAAACAATATCTAACTTGAAAACACAAAATGAAAACTGAAATAATTTCTAATAAGACACCAAAAGACAGAGTTAGAGTTTCAAATGTGCCTTGCATTGAATTCAGTCCTGGAAACATGTCATTGCACATTAAGGCACCCAAACATTCACTCCACGAATGATATATTTAAGTAGGCTTATCCTATTCTGGGAAACACCATACCTATAATGCATTCACTTGCATGTATAAAGGGAAAGGAAAACATGTTTTCATACAACGGTGACAAAGGCATCTTGGGGAAAGGTATCTTCACTTTTTATTTATGTTGTTCACTCACACCACTCTCGTGTTTTCACTAATCCTGTTTTGTCATTTTTGGATTCAAATTAAGTTAAGGCCTTAAGTATTTTTTGAACTTTCGGTGTAGTTTTGATAAGTGGCATGTATGGATTTTCCATTAATTCTGCACTTTTTCTCTTCATGCGCATGTTTCCCTGGAAATCAAATGCATGATTTAGTCCCATACATTTAACAAGTTGTTGGATCAACTCCATTGGCAATATCATGTTTCCCATTCAATCAAAATTTATCTCAGTTAGGGTAGGTAGGAAGGTTTTCCCTTTGTATTAATAGGGCACTTCTAGCTTCCATTTTTATTATATCTTTCAAATTTAGTGTCGTTTCAATTAGGGCATGAATTTTTGCAACTTTCAAGGTGAGAATGAACAAAGACAAATTTTTGTGATGGATGACTGTATATGACTCCATGGCCATAGGAAAAGGCACTAATCTACTTCTTCAAATATCTATAGTTCTCATTCACCTCATACGGAGATGGTCCCTGATTTTGAGCCAAATGTTGCAGCAAAAAGTTCCCCCCCTCCATAATTTGATATTCAATGGAAATTTCTTAAAGTGATGATGGGGCATGATTATGGAACATTGGCACATACATATGTAATGGAATTCCAAGATCATGATATATGTTTGCATATGTTTATGGAGGTGGTGGAGCAAAAAAGAGCTCAAATAGAGCTGAGATTTTTCACATAAAAAGGACTGTGGGCTTGACTAATGGTTCCATTTAAAAAATGATATCTAGACAGAGAATAAGTGTAGCATGCAAACATGCATTGAAAATCCATCCGAGTTTGCATTGTATTACTTATGATGGATTCAAATTTGGGTTTCAAAATGCCAGGTTATGGCATGATTTTGTCGATAAACCCTTAGTTGGATTCTCATGTTGGTTTAATTTATATTTTAAGTTTGTTTTGCAGTCTTTGGGTGATAGTAACTCATGAACTAGGTTACCAATGTGTAACAATCATATTTCAAGAATAAAGTTGTGATTTTTTTATATTATTATTATTATCTATTAGCTACGAGTATTAACACCTAATGCCTGGAATTTTGACATCTTGATAGCATGGATAATTTCGAAAATGTTTCTAGTAATGTTAACATAATAACTATCATTACGTGTCTTCACTTTTGTCACCATAATAGACCCGTGATATGGACTCATCACACAACTTCATATGCTATGTCCCAACAAGTTCAAACTGGTTGAACCTACCTCATAGTGTGGTTATTAAGGACAAGTTGCTTGGTATATAACTTGATAGCATAGACCGCGTTGCAGTTCTAAAAAGAATCCTCAAGTGTTAAAAAAACTTCACAATATTTTCTACTATAAAGCCTTTTGGGATACCTGAAATAATATATGTATCATTGATGACTTTTAAAGTATGACAAGATCCAGAGGGAAAGGAAATCAATGGAAGAGTGATCCACCAATGAGAACCTAGAATTTAGCATCAAATGAGTTAGAGTCTAGGAAATTGAAACCCTATAATTTTAATTAGTGATGAAGGACATCACATAGGTAATTATATTTTCATGTATAATAATCTGTTAATTCAAATTTAAACTACATAATATTTAAGGCATACCATAAATTTTTCCACGTAAGTCCAAACAACCTATAAAAAGGGAAAACCTTCTTTTTCCATGGGAAATAATTTACCTTTCCTTTTTTAAGATAATCTAAATCACAAAAAATATGAACTATACTGCACACATTCTTGGATAATGTGAAAGTGGAAAAGGAATACCCTACACAAGTGATGCACACATGTACATTTGAACACTAATAGATTTTGTAGTTGAAATGCAATGCTTGTTTTCATTTAAATGTAGGGTTTTTAAAGCAGGGAGAAATAATGGCTGCCAAATTAATAAGCGTTTCTTTGGGAAAAATTCAAATCTTGTATTGGGTGATGAAGATAATAGAGGGTATTGAATCTTGATTCTTGACATCTAGAGAGAACCCTACAGCCTAACACAATCCAATGGAATTGATCAAAAAAACCCAAATAGAGTCAACCCTACTATAGGAGGAAGGGCCTGCAGTAAGAACTTACCATTTTGCAAGAGCTGAGGGTGAATGTTGTTCTGCAAGAGCTGAGGGTGAACGCTGAGGGTGAATGCTGAGGGAAAATGTTGTTCTACAAGAGCTGAGGGCGAATGCATGGCGAATGCTGTTCTGCAAGAGTTGAGGGCGAATGCTGTTCTGCAAGAGCTCAGGGCGAATGCTGAGGGCGAATGTTGTTCTGCAAGAGCTCAGGGCGAATGCTGAGGGCGAATGTTGTTCTGCAAGAGCTGAGGGCGAATGCTGAGGGCGAATGCTGTTCTGCAAGAGCGGAGGGCGAATGCGCGCGTACATTCAATTCATCGAGCACACATGTACATTTGAACACTAATAGATTTTTGTAGTTGAAATGCAATGATTGTTTTCATTTAAATGTAGGTTTTTTAAAGCAGTGAGAAATAATGGCTGCCAAATTAATAAGCGTTTCTTTGGGAAAAATTTAAATCTTGTATTGGGTGATGAAGATAATAGAGGGTATTGAATCTTGATTCTTGACATCTAGAGAGAACCATACAGCCTAACACAATCCAATAGAATTGACCAAAAAAACCCAAATAGAGTCAACCCTACTATAGGAGGAAGGGCCTGCAGTAATAACTTACCATTTTGCAAGAGCTGAGGGCGAATGTTGTTCTGCAAGAGCTGAGGGCGAATTCTTTTCTGCAAGAGCGGAGGGCGAATGCGCGCGTGATATCAGACGTTAATGTAGCTATTGCGACGGATACGAAACAATAAAATCATTTTTATGTAGCGCGCATATAAGTTTTGAATTTTTATGTAGCGCGCATATAAGTTTCGTATTTTTATGTAGCGCGCATATAAGTGTCGTTATACCGATGGCAGAAAAAGCGTCGCTATTGCGACGGGTGCCTCCAAACGTCGCAATGGCGACACCTAGACATTGTGTCGCACTTGCGACGATTGGAGTCGTCTCAATAGCGACACTTTGGGCCATAGTGTCGCAATTGCGACGTCTTCCTCCAAACGTCGCAGTTGAGACACTTTTCTAAGTGTCGGTATTGCGACACTTTTCTATAAACGTCCGTATAGCGACGGTTTCGGGCGGGATGGAAAAAATTTGGGGAAATTTCCGACATTTGGTCAAAAGCGTCGAAACCAAGTGTCGGAATTTCCGCCAAATGTAGTAGTGTTAGGAGATACATTAAAATAATTAATTAATTAAATATCTCCCAAACTAGATGAAATTTCCCAAATCCCTTTACGGGTCTTGTAGTTCATGTGTACTCTAGTCCCTCCACAAATTTTGGGAGCTAGAGCACATTTGATGCTACCCCCAATACACAAAATCTCAATGCTCCCTCTTAGCATGGAGTGTGCTCTAGAAAAACATCACACATTTTGGGCACTAGTTTCTTTGTTGTTGATGCTTGGCATGTTGCCACTCAACTCTACACTGTTGTTTCAATTATGTACCGCTACCCATGGCGTTGTCACCGCCACTGCCACATTTGTACTGCATATCCCTCTCAATCTGTTTCATTTGTTCTACCCATAGCACTGCCAGTGCTAATCTTCTGCACTGCAACTTCAGTTGCTAAGAGAAGCAACTGAATTTCCTGCCCAATCTTTGACAAACAAGTCATTTGGGCTACAACCTCATCATTGAAGCTCCATAGGTTGTTGATTTGTGCTCTCATTTGGAGAATCATGCACAGCTATAGCTTTACACTGCGTAAGCAGACTCCCTCTACACTGTTGAACTCACATCATCCCATTTTTCTGAAATCTCTTATGATGATGTTGCACTGTATTGTCCTCCTAAATCCCCTGCACTGCTACAGCTCTACTCTACGTTGCCGAAGTCACATCATCCCCTACGTTGTTGTTGCATCTACACTGCATTGCTCCTTCCAGCCGTCAAATCTACCTCTGCTTCATTCGTGATCTATGCACCCACTACTCCACTTGTCCCACTACTGTCTTAAGGCTCTAGTAGCTCAGATGTGATCCAAGAGATGAGCTGCTCAAGGATCCCGCCACCATTTTGTAGCTTCTCTACATATCCATGTCACCCCACTTTCATGGTTCATGAGCGCTCATGGATGGATCATCTTCGAACCCATCATCCAGCACAACAACCTTGGAAGAAGATGTTGGGAAAAATACTGAGAGGGGGGGGTGAATCAGTATTTAGAGCTGACTGAAAACTTTTACCTTTTCTTTCTCTTAAAACCATATGCTACTTTACTGAATCCAACTTATATGTCAGAGATCTTATTATGTCTTTACTTAGACCATCATTCATTCATCAGATGTTTAGTAAGCAGTAAGTATGAACAGATATAACAGAACAAACCATCAATCATAAGCAACACAAATGAACACCAGTATTTAAGGTGGAAACCCAATTCGGGAGAAAACCACCGATGTTGTTATCTCAGTCTTCAATATTTATTATAGAGAAAACTTTTGACAATTTTATGTTGATGCAGACTTATACCAGCACGCAGGCACCCACCTGCAGAAAGGCTACAACCTTCTCTCGTTCTCCAGCCACTGCTGGAAGGGAGCTCCAACCCCCCTGATTTTAACACCAGCTTCTACTGGCAGGATACTTCCTCTTCCATACAGAAGACCTCAATCCTCAGATACACCAGATTTCTTCTATTTCTTCATCAGACTTCTGTCAGGTCTATTTCTTTTTGCTGATCATCGTAAATATTTATCATTTCTAGCTCATATACATAGGTTCATCATATATACAGATATCTCTTTAAGAGATTTTATTAACACACCTTCACTCCCACACGCTGTAGTGTAATCCTCTTCTCCTTATATAGTTTAGCCTCTATCAATACCATGAGTAGAAAACCACTCAACCGCTAATGGTATTCATATTAAAATTCAAACCAATCCAAATTGAAATCTCGATCTTCATTCTTCCATGCATGAATTGTCCCAAAGGTAATCTTTATCTCCGCCAAATAATACTATAGCCAAGGTTAATTAACATTAACGTGCCGCTGATGGTTTTCTTTCTTTTATTGGAATTTTATTTATCAAATTCATGGAATTTGATAAATAAATATTATTCACAACCTTTGGAAATTGAATATATAATGGAACTTTATATTAATAACCAGCGCTTTTAAATAGACCTTTATAAGTAGACCCCAGATTTATTCGTTCCACCAACTTTGGAATAACATTCAAAAATGATGATTCAATCACTTTCGTCAAACCTTGGTTAAACCTGCAAACGTTAATTTGAAAAGTCCCAATCAATATAATTTAAAAAACTGGGGCCCATCGCTAACGATCGTTTCCATCCGACGGCGGAGAGCACATCGCTTGGCTTCAGATGATCCGACGGATATCGTTCGTTTAAGATGCACGGATGATAACGCGCGATGGCGTGCCATACCTTGGATAACTTTCACGCATCTAAAGAAAATTAACACCGTCCGATGACCCCTTCCCAGATCAACGGCGTTCAATAATATCGCTCGGCTTCTTTGGTTGAACGTTAACGTGCGATGGCGCGTTTTGATAGCGGTTTTCGTAGGTCCACCTTTGCTACGTGTCAACGTTTCTATGGAATCTCTCCCCAACCAGGAAATACCGCCTATCACCGAAAGGTGGTGCGATGAAACCCGAAAACCGCCTTCACTGTTCACTCGGTCACGGTTCCGCCCTTCCACGCAGGGTTCCACTCAGCTTCCGCTACACGGTTCCGCCTGTTCTATTGGAAGAGGTTCTCCTCTTTGCGCAGTCACGTTGTTTCTTCACATTACAGCCTCGTTCTTCATTCCTTTCATCCATCTACTCCGACGCATCGCTCCGCCATACATAACCCTTGCAGCTATGTTGTACAGTGCTCACAAGCGTTGGATAATTAACCACGGATCCACAATAACTTCAATCAAGTCAGACGGACATGATCAATCACAGATTTTTTAATTGCTATATAATTTGATACTCTCATCAAGAACATACAGGATTATTTACACCAATAACCCAAAAATCCTCCACACATATTTGAACAACAAATGCACAATGACACTGAGACAATTCCTCAGTCACACACGGGATTTACACGGGATTTATAAATGATTCTCAGCCAATTCCTTTGCCATCAATGACAACATTTCCAACAATCTCCCCCTTTGGCATTTATGGCAATACTCTTCCTCTATTTGTCTTATATAAGCCCCTTTATTTTCTTTTCCTCCCCCTTTGACATCAATGGCAAAGGGTTGATCAAATCTAATCGGAGTTCATGTTAAAAGCTTTGTGGTTATCATTGATCTGTGATCAATGGTACTGCGGGGGCACAAACAGTCCGATGATCATTCTGTACTGAGGAGTGCCTCCCTCCCCCTGAGATCATGCTGCATTTTCTAACATGATTAAAATGCCAACAATGCATTATTTCCACAAGACCAATGCTCCCCCTTACCCTGTGCATCCAGAGATACCCAACAGCACTGCAGCTGTGCTGAAGAATGCTGACCCAGCAAAAATTTGTCAGCAACTACCTATATGTGGTTTTCTGTCCTTCAGGAAAACCGCGTATCCAATTAATCTTCTGTATTTAAGTAGTTCTGATATTCTGCATGGCAGAGACTACTCCCAGCTTCTGTCTGAGATATTCGAACGCTTCCCTGGGTAAAGGTTTGGTAAATATATCAGCAACTTGTTCTTTGGAGGGCACATACTCCAACTTCACCTTTTGTTCAAGCACTTGTTCACGTAAGAAGTGATACTTGATGGGAATGTGCTTGGTCTTCGAATGCATAACAGGATTATTTGAGATACTGATGGCACTTGTGTTATCACACATAATGGATATAGGAGGTGAACATTTTATTTGAAAGTCTTGTAAGGTTTGCATCATCCAGAGAAGTTGAGTGCAACATGATGCAGCAGCCACATATTCAGCTTCTGCTGTAGATAAGGCAATAGAGCTTTGCTTCTTGTTGAACCAAGATACTAACCGGGGCCCCATATAGAATGCACCACCACTAGTGCTTTTTCAATCATCAACATTTCCAGCCCAATCTGCATCAGTGTATGCATGAAGAGTAAGATCATCATTCTTTGGATACCATAGTCCAAAGTCTTGAGTTCCTTGTAGATATTTGAATATTCTTTTCACAGCCTGAAGGTGAGATTCTTTTGGATTAGCTTGGAATCGTCCAAAAATCCCAACTGCATGCATAATATTTGGTCTTGTCCTAGTGAGATAAAGTAGACTTCCTATCATAGATCTATATTCTGGTTGATTCACCATGGGGGAATCATCATTAGAACTGAGATTGCATCCGGTTATCATTGGTGTAGTTACAGGTTTGCAATCTTCCATGCCATACTTCTTCAAGATTTGCTTAAGATATTTTTCTTGTGATAAGAATATGCCATCTGTTTCTTGTTGCACTTGCAAGCCAAGAAAGAATGTTAGTTCCCCAAGTAAAGACATTTCAAATTCTTGCTGCATATCAGAAGCAAATTTCTGACTCATGGACTCTTCATTACTTCCAAAAATGATATCATCAACACATACAACCACAATCAATAGTTTGTTATTGTCAGTTTTTGTGTATAAGTTGCTATCAGCAGACCCCTTTGAAAATCCTTGTTGATGAATATATTTGTCAAGACGATAGTACCATGCCCTTGGAGCTTGTTTGAGACCATATAGAGCCTTTTTAAGTCTACAAACAAGTTTTTCATCATTTCCCAAAATGAATCCTTCTGGTTGTAATATATACACTTCTTCTTCTAGATCACCATTGAGAAAAGCAGATTTAACATCCATTTGATAAACTTTGATTTGTTGGAAGCTCAAAAAAGCAAGAAACATTCTTATGGCTTCAAGTTTGGCTACAGGAGCAAAAGTTTCTTCAAAGTCTATACCTTATTGTTGAGCATACCCCTTGCAAACAAGTCTAGCTTTATTTCTAATAACATCCCCATTCTCATTTAACTTGTTTTTTAATATCCATTTAGTTCCAATGACATTCTTGTCATGAGGTTTTGGTACTAATTCCCAAGTGTGATTCTTTTCAATTTGATCAAGCTCTTCATTCATGGCTTGAATCCAACATTCATCTTTGCTAGCTTGACTGACATTGTGAGGTTCAATAGTGGACAGAAATGCCATATTGCTAGAAGATCCCACTATAGTCCTTCTTGTTTGTACACCTGATCCCTTTTCTCCCAAAATTTGAGATTCTAGATGATTCTTTTGAACATATCTAGATGGAGCTTTTTCAGATAAATCATCTTCGGGTTCTTCATTGGGTTCACTGTCTATATCATCCTTATTTGATGTAGAAGGATATATGTCATCATCATCTTCATCTGTTGTTTTTTTTTCTTCTTTTGGAGCTGCAGGAGACTCATCAATAACAACATCAATACATTCAACAATCTTCCGAAGTCTTTTATTGTAACATTTATATGCTCTACTCCTAAAGGAGTAACCAAGAAGTATTCCTTCATCTGCTCTGGGTTCAAACTTGCCAAGTTTTTCATCATTATTTTTGATAAAGCATTTGCTTCCAAAAATTCTAAAATTCTTTACAGTGGGAGGATTACCATACCAGAGTTCATATGGATTTTTATCACTATTTACACGAACATGTGCCTTGTTAAGAATATTTACCGCTGTATGTGCTGCTTCTCCCCAAAATGTGTCAGGTGTTCCGGAATCATCAAGCATAGCTCTAGCCATTTGTTGAACTGTTCTATTCATTCTTCTGCTACGCCATTTTGTTGAGGAGTGCCAGCTACAAAAAACTGTCCTTTTATGCCATGTTGTTCACAAAATTCAAGGAATTCATCTGATGTATATTCTCCTCCTCGATCAGATCTAAGACACTTGATTTTTAGATCTAATTCATTTTCAACCAGTGCTTTGAAGATCTAAAATTTCTCAAATGCTTCATCTTTGTGTTTAATCAACCCAATCCAACACATTCTAGAGAAATCATCAATAAATAAGATATAGTATTGTTCACCACGTGGTGACTTTTTCCTCACAGGTCCACATATGTCAGTATGAATGAGTTTAAGAGGCTTACTTGATGATCCTTCCTTGGCATTAAATTGTACTCTGGTTTTCTTACCGAATTGGCAAGATTTGCATATGATATTTTCAGGTAGAGTAATATTGGGAAGATCACGAAAAGCTTTAAGTCTGCTTGATTTTTTGATTTGAGAGAAGCTCAGATGCCCCAACCTTCTATGCCATAGCCAATTTTCTAAATATTTACTCAAGTAACATTGTTCTTTGCAATTCTTCAATACATACAGGTTGCTTGGAGTTCTTTTTCCTTTTATAATTGTTTTACCTGTATCAAGATCACGTACCACACATTATTTTGAACTAAAGACAACTTCAATTCCTTGATCACACATTTGACTTACACTTAACAAGTTATGTTTTAATCCATCCACATACATGACATTATTAGCTTTCACCTTTTCTTTTAGAAAAACAGACCCTTTTCCCTTAATGACAGTAGGAGTATCATTTCCAAATGTAACATTCTTCTCCTTTTCTAGAGCACTATATGCAAGAAGTTTGTTTTTGTCACCTGTTATGTGTTTAGAGCATCCACTATCAATGTACCATTGATTTTCTTCACCTTCTGCAAATATGGCTATGCCACAATTTTCAACCTATAATTCCTTCTTTTTCCACACTTTGGAGCTTGAAGGACATTGCTCTTTTGGCTGGATTTTGCTTCTGCATTTAGATTCTTCATGACCAAAGTTATTTCAATACGTACATTCAACTTCATTTTGAAGAGGAGAAAAGTTGTTATAAGTATTCTTCTTTGTTCCAATATCAATCCTTTTCTTTCTTGCTTCTCTTGTCATGATGGTTTTATATGCAACACATTAAGTAGCTTTATGACCAAAAGTGTGACATGAGAAACATTGTCCATTGAAGAAGAAATTTTTGTGATCATGAAATATTCTACTCGAATTTACCTGTTGATTGGAGTTTCTTTGAAATGTCTTCCTGTTAGTGTTCTTTGAGTTGAAATTATCATGCTTTACCTGTAAAGATTCTTTATTCCCTAGCTGAGTGGCAGAATGTTGTATGCTGGCTGTAGCTGCTTTTAGATAATTTGGTGCTGAAGCCTGAGAAGATTCTCCGATATATCCAAGACCTGTCTTTATAAGAGGAGAACATTGTACCTTGATAATCTCATCTAAGGTTTCAGATCCTTTAGCAAATCTAAGATTCAAAATCTTCATTTTCTCAATTTCTTTTCTTAGACTTACTATTTCACATTCTAATTTCTCATTGTGTTTCTCCTTTCCTTCAAGCTGATTTTTCAGAGTTTCTATGGATAGTTTACTCTCTTCTAAGAATATTTTAGTTTCTTCTAAGAATATATTGAGTTGATTGAATTCATCAAGAAAATTATTATCCTCCAAAGCATCCATAAAGGTATCTTTTTCTTCTTTAGATTCTTTTTCAAATGCCATGAGAAGTCTAAGATCTTGTTCACACTCTTCCTCACTGTCTGATAACCCATCACTGTCTTCATGAGTATAGTAACTTTTTCTAGTGCTAAACCGACTCTTATTCCTTCTTGCTACTTCTTTTCCTTTTTCATGTGTTTCTTTGTGAGGACACTTAGCAGCATAATGACCCACTCTTCCACAAGCAAAACATTTGAAAGGAAGCTTACCTTTGAACCGTCCTGTACCAAGTTGGAGTTTCTTTACAAAATTTACCTCATATTCTTCTAAGATATACCCTGATCCTTCTGTCTCTTGTACTTCTTTCCCTTTTGTAGAAGCTCTAAAGATGGCTTCTTTGACTTCAGATGGTCCTCCTCTTCTCATTTCATATGCAGTTAGTATGCCATGAAGTTGTACCACAGTAAAATTTTGAAGATCCTGTTTTTCTTCAAGAGCAAAAACTTTTGACTCAAATTTTGTCGTTAGTGATCTTAAAACTTTCTTAACCAAAGTAGATTCGGTTATTGTTTCTCCCAGATTTCTCATACGATTTACAATATCATCAAGACGTAAAAAGAAATTAGCAATGCTCTCCTCATTATGCATTTTTAGATTCTCACATTGAATTCTGAGAGTTTGGAGTTTAGCACTTTTTACCTTTGCATCACCTTCATAACTTAGAATGATTTTGTCCCATATTGCCTTTGTTGTATTCAGCTGCATAAATTTGACAAATTCTGATTTAGTTAGACTTCCCAATAGAGCATTGACCGCTTTTGCATTCGTTTCATAATTCTTTCTTTCTGTTGGATATGTTGGTACTGCAGCAGGATATTGATATCCTCCTTCAACTATAGCCCATACATATGCTCCCAGAGACTGAAGATAGGATCTCATCCTTGTTTTCCAGAAGATTAAGTTGTTTCCGTTGAAGAGCGGAGGTCTGATAGATGATGTTCCTTCTTGATTGTTCATCTTGATTGATCTTCCTTCTAACGGCTAAGCTTTTTCAGAAGGACCCTCTCTGATACCAATTGTTGGGAAAAATATTGAGAGGGGGGGTGAATCAGTATTTAGAGTTGACTGTAAACTTTTACCTTTTCTTTCTCTTAAAACCATATGCTACTTTACTGAATCCAACTTATATGTCAGAGATATTATTATGTCTTTACTTAGACCATCATCCATTCATCAGATGTTTAGTAAACAGTAAGTATGAACAGATATAACAGAACAAACCATCAATCATAAGCAACACATATGAACACCAGTATTTAAGGTGGAAACCCAATTCGGGAGAAAACCATCGTTGTTGTTATCTCAGTCTTCAATATTTATTATAGAGAAAATTTCTTACAATTTTATGCTGATGCAGACTTATACCAGCACGCAGGCACCCACCTGCAGAAAGGCTACAACCTTCTCTCGTTCTCCAGCCACTGCTGGAAGGGAGCTCCGACCCCCCTTATTTTAACACCAACTTCTACTGGCAGGATACTTCCTCTTCCATACAGAAGACCTCAATCCTCAGATACACTAGATTTCTTCTATTTCTTCATCAGACTTATGTCAGGTCTATTTCTTTTTGCTGATCATCGTAAATATTTATCATTTCTAGCTCATATCCATAGGTTCATCATATATACAGATATCTCTTTAAGAGATTTTATTAACACACCTTCACTCCCACACGCTGTAGTGTAATCCTCTTCTCCTTATATATTTTAGCCTCTATCAATACCATGAGTAGAAAACCACTCAACCGCTAATGGTATTCATATTAAAAGTCGAACCAATCCAAATTGAAATCTCGATCTTCGTTCTTCCATGCACGAATTGTCCCAAAGGTAATCTTTATCTCTGCCAAATAATACTATAGCCAAGGTTAAGTAACATTAACGTGCCGCTGATGGTTTTCTTTCTTTTATTGGAGTTTTATTTATCAAATTCGTGGAATTTGATAAATAAATATTATTCACAACCTTTGGCAATTGAATATATAATGGAACTTTATATTAATAACCAAGGCTTTTAAATAGACCTTTATAAGTCGACCCCAGGTTTATTCGTTCCACCAACTTTGGAATAACATTCAAAAATGATGATTCAATCACTTTCGTCAAACCTTGGTTAAACTTGCAAACGTTAATTTGAAAAGCCCCATTCAATATAATTTAAAAAACTGGGGCCCATCGCTAACGATTGTTTCCATCCGACGGCGGAGAGCACATCACTCGGCTTTAGATGATCTGACGGATATCGTTCGTTGAAGATGCATGGATGATAACGCGCGATGGCGCGCCGTACCTTGGATAACTTTCACGCATCTAAAGCAAATGAACACCGTCTGATGACCACTTCCCAGATCAACGGCGTTCAATAATATCGCTTGGCTTCTTTGGTCGAATGTTAATGTGCGATGTCGCGTTTTGATAGCGGTTTTCGTAGGTCCACCTTTGCTACGTGTCAACATTTCTATGGAATCTCTCTCCAACCAGGAAATACCACCTATCACCGAAAGGTGGTGCGATGAAACCCGGAAACCGCCTTCACTGTTCACTCGGTCACGGTTCCGCTCTTCCACGCAGGGTTCCACTCAGCTTCCGCTACACGGTTCCGCCTGTTCTATTGGAGGAGGTTCTCCTCTTCGCGCAGTCACGGTGTTTCTTCACATTACAGCCTCGTTCTTCGTTCCTTTCATCCATCTACTCTGACACATCACTCCGCCATACATAACCCTTGCAGCTATGTTGTATAGTGCTCACAAGCATTGGATAATTAACCACAGATCCACAATAACTTCAATCGAGTCAGACGGACATGATCAATCATGGATTCTTTAATTGCTATAGAATTTGATACTCTCATCAAGAACATACGGGATTATTTACACCAATAACCCAACAATCCTCCACACAGATTTGAACAACAAATGCACAATGACACTGAGACAATTCCTCAGTCACACACGGGATTTACACAAGATTTATAAATGATTCTCAGCCAATTCCTTTGCCATCAATGACAACATTTCCAACAGAAGAAGCTTCCTTGTCCTTTTTGTTCTGAAGCCAATTGCTGGAAAAATGTCCTAATTCACCACACTGGAAGCTCTTGATCTTAGATATATCGTTCTTCTTCTTTCCCTGTTGCCTCTTTGATGCCAAGGTTGTATCTTCTTCATCTTTATTCTTCACCTTAATGGATCCCGTGATGTACTTTGTCTTAGTGATTTTGCAGAGTTCTTCTTGATGCATGATTTCCCACAACTTGTCCCAATTTGGGAGGTTCACTCTGCCCAAGATACTTTGGACAAAGTTTTCCCACTCATCTTTGACTGCATTGAGAGCAGTCTTGACCATCACGTCATCCTCCACCTTTTCACCCGTAATAGTCAACGGGTCTCTAATCGATTGTAATCTGAAGAGAAAATGTTCCATGTCTTCCCCCTTGGTTATCATGAATGACCGCATCTGGGTCTCCAGAAGCATCTTTCTCTGGACGGATCTTCCCTCATATAGGGATGTTAAGGCCTTCCACATTTCATGATATTTTTTCTTATCAGCTATATGTGGGACAATATGGTGCTTAATTCCATCCATTATTAGCTGCTTGGCATGTCCAGCAGCTTCATTATGCTTCCTCAAGAGATCTGCATCGGTCGGTGTGGCCAGAACTTGTTATGCATGGTCTCTTAGTTGATATGCCTCTAGGACTATCAGGATTCTATCCTTCCAAATTAAAAAGTTGGATAGGCCATCCAATATGTCCTGATCACAGGGTCCATGAGGAGCCGTCTGCTCAGTAATTTGAAGGATCACCTTTTCTCTTTGCTAGAGATTTGGATCTAAGGTCCTTGGTGAAACAAGCACCTTCTGCTCCCTATGACAATTGATTTCCCTCCTTGAAAATCTTCCAAATCAACAATGATTCAGCTCTCTTTGATCCTTCGATCAATCTGCAATTTTCTTTGGCTAGAAACTCGCTGAGAAGTTGATCTCCTCCCGCTCTTTGTCACTAGTGCTTAGGCTAAAATTATGAAAAATTTAGAAATTTAACCCCACCAGCACCTTATAAAGTTCTGCAACTCTACTTGAAGCTCTTCTGGATCTGACAGCTTCAAATCTATGTCACATTGTTTGGCTTCAGACAATCCCAGCATTGCCTCTGCACTGTAAGTGTGTGGGCCTGCTGGGAGACAATGTAATACTGTGTCACCATGCCCTCTGTGTAACTCTTCTTTTCTGAAAATTGTGTTTTCCCTTTAGATCTGCGCTTTTTTTGTTGTTTCTTCTCTTCCTACGGCTTTATGCAACAAGATCCTTCATTCTTCTGTTGGTGACCCTCCTATATCTGCAATTACTCTGATACCATTTGAAAATTTCAGATTTTTACTTATCCAAAAATCTATTGTTAGATCTGGTTATGCTCCTCATACTTAATTAAGTTATTAACTAAAAAAAATCAGATTAATATCGAAGCAAAACACATAGCAAACTTTTTGGCTAAACTCCCCTCTCTGCAGCTGAGACACTTCTAAGAATTCTTAGCAAGCCCTGCCCTAGAATCTCATCTTAGCTTCAGTGCTCTGCCTCTATGTGTCTTTAAAAATGAACCCAAGCCTTTCCTTTATAATTTTTTCGTTGGGAAACCAACGGCCATGATCATATCTTGAATCAATGGCTAAGATTAAAACAAAGCTTGATCTAAGTGACTTAAGACAATTTCAGCACCTATTTAATTTAATTAACTTTAATTGTTTAATTTTCCTAAGTTTAGACTTAGGAAATACATTAAAATAATTAGTTGATTAAATATCTCCCAAACTAGATGAAATTTCCCAAAACCCTTTCTAGGTCTTGTAGATCATGTATACTCTAGTCCCTCCAAAAATTTTGGGAGCTAGAGAATATCTGATGCTACCCCCAATACATAAAATCTCAACAGTCTATTGCCTGATTCAAGTATCTATGTCATCACACAACATATGGATAAAGTGGATTTCAAGCTATATAAGACCAACCTCAATTTTTAATGGGGCTCGTCATTTGCAAGATCTCTCCTTGTATTTTTATTTGTTGGATATCAGGCTCTAGATTTTTCCTTCCACTTTCTTTGTTCTCATTCCCTCGAAAGCTATGAAATCCCAAATCTCCACTCTCAACATACGTAGTCTCCCCTCCAAGACTCTCAGATATTGGCATTGGATTATTTTCTCTATTGGCAAATTTTTTTTCCCAAACCCGAAGGAGCTCACTAGTGCCTTCAAATTCAAGATCTCAATACCGAATCCTAGCTCTAGTCCCTTGACTTCCTTAGAGGCAATCATGTGGACTATCCATTCCCAATTTGGTGCATTCATGACTCTAGCAGTTGAATCTCAAATGGTTAAGAAGAAAATGGGCAAGTGAAACAAGGACAGGAAGGCTCTGCCTTGTAAGTTCACGGAATCTCAGACCAATTGTCATATGGATGACCTGGCGAGTAGTGTGGATAGAAGAGACAATTAGCATCTCATAATTCTCTAATTACACAAGAATACCTATATGTATTTCCACTCTCAAAATCTGGAATGAGCCTGTTTTGTAAAGTGAAATTGTTTGTTAGGAATTTTTGAAAAATCTATAACAGTAGTGGCCAAACTGGGATGCGATCCTATAAAGGTCTGTCTAACTAAATATTACTCTCTAAGGTAGGAATTAACTTGTATTTTCCAGGAGATGTGAGTCCTCTCAAATATTTGTAACCATCTTCCATTGTTTTTTCCACGTTCTAGTTGTGGATTTAATACATCCCCTACTCATCTTTGTTAAAAAAATTATATATTCCTTTGGGTTTATAATATCATTCATGGTAAACCATGCTCAATCATGGTCAACCATGTTTTATAAAATCAATCATGAAAAACCATGGTCCAATGTCGCATTATGACAAATATTTTTCCAATATAACAATCAACCATGGCACTGCGTCGCATTGTGACAAATATTGTCTACATATGAAAATCGACCACGGTAAACCATGTTTATTTTAGAGTTTATAATATTTATCTTAGGGTTTATATACCTTGGGTTTATATTATTCCCTTGGGTTTAATATTATTCCTTTAGGTTTTTATTCCCTTGGGTTTTTAGTATTAATCCCTTGGGTTTATAATATCAATCATGGTTAACCATGGTCAACCATGTTCCAACATCTCATTGTCTCAATATGAAAATAAACCATGGTCAAACATGGTCAACTATGTTTATTTTAGGGTTTCTAGTATTTATATTAGGGTTTATATACCTTGGTTTGTAATATTAATCCCTTGGGGTTTTAATGTTAATCCCTTCGGTTTACTATTCCCTTGGGTTTATAATCCCTTGGGGTTTTAGTGTTAATCCCTTCGGTTTACTATTCCCTTGGGTTTATAATCCCTTGAGGTTCTAGTATTAATGCCTTGGGTTTATTATTACCTATGGTTTCTAATATTAATCACAAGGTTTATATTCCTATGGTTTAATATTAAGCCTAGGGTTTATCATGGTCAACCTTGGTCAATCATGGTTAATCATGGTCAACCATGATCAATCATGGTCAACATCTTTCAAACATGGTCGAACAAGATCAATTATGGTCAACCATAGTCCAACACCACATTGTGACAAAGATTGTGTCAATATGAAAATAAACCATGGTCACATCGTGACAAAGATTGTATCATGTTTTAACATCACATTGTGACAAGCATGGTCCAGCGTCGAATATTTTCTCAATATAAAAATAAATCATGGTCAACCATCATCACATCGTGACAAAGATTGTCTCATGTTCCAACTTCACATTGTGACAACCATTGTTCAGCGTCGCATTGTGACAAAGATTGTCTAAATATGAAAATCAACCATGGTCCAATGCCCCATTGTGACAAAGATTGTCTCAATGTGAAAATCAACCATGTGCAACTATTTTCAACCATCGTCAACCATGTGCAACTATTCTCAACCATCGTCAACCATCGTCAAACATGGTCAACCATGGTAAAACATCGCATTGTGAAAAATATTGTCGTAATATGAAAATCAATCATGGTCAACCATGGTTGATTAATTAATCAATTTATTAATTAAAGTTAATTGGTTTTAATTATTAATTTATTATTAAGAATTAATATTGATTTATTATTTTATTTTTTTCTTTGTAAGTTAGTCTAAGCTATATTAGATCATAAAAGAAACTTTACATAGGCATTAGGCTAATATGGAAAGCGGTGCTTAGCCAATCCCAGTCTTAGAAGATTTCAAAATAAAGCAGGTTTGGGGCTGCCTCATAGGAGGAAACCAACCCCTTAATAGCATCAAACAATCATGTTTTACAAAATTTTCCATAACACATATAAAAATAAAATAGTTATAGTATGTCCTGAAATTACAAAAAAAAAAATATGAACCGAGCTATTGCACAGTCACGGTGTTCGTTCATCATCCTCTGTTGTGGGGTCCTCCTCCTCAATGAGGCATCCATATTTACGCACAATGGCCTCCTCAGCTGTTGGCTCATGCGGGGGCTTCGGGTGGTCTGCGCGGATGATAGGAGCAACAGGGTACTCTGCATCTATAACTCTGGTCCAGACTCCATCGGAATCCATGATCCAAATGTTTGTCTCCTCCTCCGCTGGCTCATGAACATGGAGCGGCTCGGTTTTCCGAGGAGTGGGTAGATCAGAGTGCGTAATGGTAGACTTCCTGGGGCCTCTTCTACTCCTCATTTTCTCTGGAGTTAAGACTATCTCTTCCTGGGTGAAATCAAGCCTTTGAGTAGCATCCCTATTGTGGCTACCTGAAGAGGAACCTTAAATGGATTCCAAACGTTGATCTTGACCACAGTGATAGCGCCTCGATAACGCACCTCTTTGGCTACCCCTGATGGGCTTTTGTCGTTGTCATGGAGCCATGGGGAAGCTAACAAGCTGAGGTAGGGAAGTCGGGCTCATATAAGTGAGGTGTGCAGCTGGAGAGAGCGCAGCAGAGATGCACAGTGAGGGTACATGAAACAGGGGGTCGTGCAACTAGAGAGCATGCAGCAGAGATGCACAACGAGGGGACGCACGACAGGGGATCGCGCAGCAGCAAGGCATGCAACGAGGGATCCTGCCTCAGATAACGTGCAGCGGGGAGAGGCAAAAGAGGAGGGGCTTTCCATAGGGAGGTGTACAGCCAGAGGGCACGCAGCATGGGGCACATAGCCAGGAGGAAATCATAGGGAGGAGTGCATTGCAGAAGGGCACGCGACATGGTGCACACGTCAAGGGGAGCGCGCAGCAGGGGAGCGTGCAGGGAAGCTACAGCAACAGCATGATGGCAAGGGGAATAACAAAAATGGCTCTAGAGACCGATTGGAGCAGCAGATATATAGTGGAATGAGGATATTCAATGCCTTTTGAAGACCTGTGGCACGAGCACAGGTGCGGTGAGGGGTTGTGGCATGCTCACAGATGCGATGAGGGACAGTCCAAGTGAGACTACATGTGATTCAGAGTAAGGCAAGATATCAAGTGCAATAGATCACCATTATAAATGATTGATGAATTGATTTTCCGCATTAAGTTAAAGTTGGTTTTGCAGGGCATCGTCAACCTGAACATGGGAAGATCTATCTTCGCACGATCGGGGCTTGTCACCCGCATCCGGGGGTAATTATTAAGTATTATTATTAATTAATTTTTAAATAATTATTATAATTTATTATTAATAATTAACATTATTATTATTAATTAATTTTTTAATTATTATTGACAGTTAATTATTATTATTATTTTTCTAAGTAAGTCTAATTCTATTATATGGTACAAAAGAAATACATTTCAATACGTTCCCGCCGAAACTACAGTACTAGCCAATTCCGGCGGGGAGAGTGTTCAAAGAAAAAAAATTGGACTACCCAAACTAGTTCTGAGTAGAAGTATTGCCTTAGATGGGGAAACCAGCTCAAAACTTAGTCAACCAAAATTTAAACAAACTGTGCAGGAAAGAGTAAAGCAAAAAACAGCATTGGAATTGTTACTAGCAGAGATGAGAGGCCCCATGGCGCTATTCCTTCCGTGGCATGTCATTATTCATGTCTTCAGGAGGTGGCTCTTCCACAACGAAGTAGTTGTAGTCTTCTGAGGATTCATCATCCTACTTTTACCTCTGGGTAGTCGGCTCTGGCATGGAGGCAGAGCATGTTTCTGGAGCTACACCATTTTCATCCTTGGCTGAGCTATTGCTGCAGTCACTACCCGAGGAGTACTCAGCCGATTTTGTGGGGAGAGCCGCTGATTTTCTAGGTTGCTGAGAATGGGCAGGAGTAATAGTGGATTTCCTCAAGCATTTTCGAGAGCCCAAGCCAGTGGAACTGGAAGGGACATCCTTGCATCGTAAAGAGGGCAGATACTTGTTGCAGGTCCGGAGCCTCTATCGAATTCTCATTGAATGTGAGCTCAACAAGGTCGGCATCGTGGAGGGAGACAGAGTCGTCATCGTGGAGGGGGATAGGAGGGCGAGAGGGTTGAATACATCCCTGACCTCTGTGGCACGCATTCTATGATGACATGGCATGGAGGCGTCAAAATGCTCAGGCGCGAAGCGGTGGAAAACATACTTGCGAATGGAGGAAAGGCAGGAGGCCTCAAGTTGAATAAAGGGATGAAGGGTCAAATTCACAAAACAATGTCCAGCCACCTGAATAGAAATACGACAAGAAGAAGCGGAGGGATGGACAATGCTAGAGGCCATGAAATAGTGAATATAGCAGCTACGAGGACAGTTTGAAAATCCAGGAGTGAGGACGGTTGGTAGAGTAATGGTGTCGAAGAGTTGGTTGCATGCCTTAATGGCTCCCTCGTGTGAGCCATGTGCGGCCATGTGGTCGTGCCAGCTGCCGTGTGGAGGAGTGGCCAAGCTATGCAGTTGAAAAGACACCCGCATCCAGGAGATGACCGTCTTTGTGCACCAACTGAGTGCAATCAGAGAGGAGGAATTCATCTTCAATGTTGGAGAGAAGGCTTGAGAAGAGGGCAGAGTTGGGGTCAACCCCTTTTTTGGCTAGAATATTCTTCACCTTGTTAGTCGAACGTCAAACATGCTTGAAGGTGATGGCTTTATGTATCTGCAAATAGCGGTCAATGTGCTCAAAGCGAGCTGCTAGTCGCCAACTTTGGGAGAGTTTGGAGGGTGAGGCTCCAGAAAGAAGGTGATGATCAGTGTTTATGATGACTTGAGAATCACTTTCAACTTAAAATGGGAATAATTTGTGATCTTGGGCAAGATGCAAACCTTGAATGATCATCCCTTTGATAGTATGGGTATTGGTAGCTTGCTGGATGAGACGCCCTAAGCTTTTTTCCATGAGGACAAATAGGAAGGGTGAAAGAGAGTCACCCTGGCGAATTCCTCTAGAGGGAGAGAAGGGGGGGGACGAGGCACCATTGAAAAGAATGGATAAGAAGGGGGAGGAGATGAGACTCAATATCTATCGGGTCCAAGTTGGGTTGAAGCCAAAATCTAAAAGCATTTGATTAATGTAATCCCAACTAAGTTTAAAAAAAGCTTTTGAGAGATAAATTTTAAGGAGCATACCTACCTTTTTCAACGATTTCATTGAATGGGCAACTTCGTGTGTGAGGATGATCCCGTCCAAAATTTGAAGACCCTGCACATATCCAGTTTGTTCCGGGGAGATGAGCAGAGGGAGGAGGGGTTTAAGTCTATTGGCGATCACTTTGGATATGAGCTTGTAGATGACATTGTAGATGGCGATCAGTTTGTACTTGTTGGGAGTGACAACGTGCTCTTATTTAGGAACAAGATCTAGAAAGGTGGCATTGAGGCCCAGAAGGATCCAGTGAATGCTTCTCAACTCCTCAACTAGTTCCCAGAATTCCAATTTGATGTGCTCCCAGAAGAACTGGAAACAATTAGAGGTGAATTATTCCAAACTGGGAGCTTTACCATCTTTGATTTGTCTCATGGCATGCCCTACTTCTTGCAATAGTACTGGTTTGAGTAACATTTGATTGTGCTCCTAGGTGATTAGCTTACAGATGTGCTGAGTGATTATGTTGGTTACAGGTTGACGATCGCCATGAGGCTCTTGGAGGATGTCCTTGAAGTGGTTGAGGAGCTTGTTTTCTATGTCTTCATGGTCCTCAAGTTTTTCCCCTTCGCTATTATTGAGGATGGTGATTCCGTTGTGCATGCGCTGCTTAATAGTGGAGCGGTGGAAGAATTTGGTGTTCTTCTCACCCTCTTTGAGCCAACGTATTCTGGACTTTTGCTTCCAAAAAATATCTTCTTGAAGTCTGCGATCTTCTAGGTGGGTCATAAGATCTTTTTCTTGGAGCACAATATCCTTTGATCTGCCTTCGTGTATTATGCGCAGCTGTAGTTCAACCATTTGTTGTTCCAGTTCTTTCTGACTCTGAAAGATATTACCAAAGGAGGAGTGGTTCCATATTTTAAGAAAGCTTTCAAGATACTTTAGATTCTGTTGGAATTGGTAAATCTTGGATCCTGTTGGTGGTATGAAAATGCTCCACCAAGAAGTGACCATTTCTTTGAATCTCGAATTAGAGAGCCAGAATTTCTCAAAGCGAAAAGGCTTGTTGCTCGCAACCTCAGGGTGAGACCATTATAGTTGGATAGGCCAGTGATCAGAGCCTGAGGCAGGTAGGATGGATGCGTAGATGTCTCCTCCAAGATGAATTTCATTATCTGAAATGAGGAATCTGTCTAACCTCGAAGCTATCTGTTGAGAACCTCTTCTGCGATTGTTCTAGGTGTGAATATTGTTGGAAGATGGGAGGTCGATTAGCCAATTTCTCTGAATGAATTCTTTGAAGCTGATATTGTTGGCCTCTAGTATAATATGTCCTCCTTTTTTTCTTCTATTTTAGTGATCATATTAAAGTCACCACCAATTATCTAGAGGGGATGGACACGTTGGGAATTTAGGATCTCAATGGTATTTATTATGGCAACTTTCTGGGCACAGGGTTGAAGAAAGTAAACATTGGTAATGTGGCCATAGATGTTGGTGCCTATAAGATGGAAGGAGGCTTGAATGAAGTTATCAGAGGCATGGAAGTTAGTCAAGGATATGAGGAGGGGGTGTCAAGCAATGGCTAATCCTCCTAAATCTCTTGTAGCATCGACCACAATGGTATTGCATCCTTGCCAGAGCTTGGTAATGATAGAGTTCAAAGTGGTGCTAGTACATTTGGTTTCTTGCATGAATAAAATGGTAGGTTTGTCTTGCATGATTTTGTTTTTTATCAATCGGTGCTTGGAGGGGCTATTGAGCCCTCAAATATTCCATGAGGTGAGCTTCATTGAGAACCATAAGGGATTGTCTGGTAGAACTTGGTCAGCTTGGGGTATCGCCCTAATTCAACTAATATTTATCCAAGAATGATAGTTCGTTGAAGATCTGTGCATCGCCCTCTTTTCCGTGACTCCTTCAAGATCTTTTTGGCGTCCAACGGGCCTCCTGCCTGTATACCCATGGAATGGATTCGTTGTGCTCTGGAGAGGGCTACTTCCAGGCTATCAAAATTCTTGGGTGGGATCTTGTGGTATTCTCTATTTTTGCATGCAACCTCCATTCCCAATATGTCCATATCACCGATATCAATGCTTTATGGTTCTTCTTCCATATGGGAGGGTTGATCCATATCTTCTTTGGTGCCTTCATCCTGTGTTTATTGGGGTTGTTTTTCGTCTTTGGTGCCTTCATCCTATGCTTCTTGGGGCTGTTTTCCGTCTACATCCATGAGGGATGAGATCCCGAGATCTACCGATTTATCTTTGCTGGATAGACCTTTCAGATGAACTTGGGATTGCTTTACTCCCTAGGGGAGGCGGGAGGAGATAATGAGAGTTGAGTTTTGGTTTTTCTCAGGGATGGTCGCTTTGGAGGATTCAGGGGTTTGAAGAGAAGTTTCGCCTTCCAGGGTGGATTGGTTCGCAATAATATCGAAACTATTGTTGGTTGAGGGGCGAGAAGCTTTGGGGGAAAAGGTAGGTTTGTGGGCATGCCTCTTGCAACTGGGAAATTTGGTGAAGCCTTTGGGATCAGTGTTATTTGAGCCAGGGGGAAGTTTTGGTGGTTGGTTGGGCGGGCAGTCTCTGAAGAGATGTTTGTGCTCGTGGCATTAGCGGAATCGAAAAGGCACATGTTCATAATCAATAGTTTGGACCCATTCAAAATCATCATGGAAAATACCTACCGAATCTGGGAGAGCTTTGGCTAGGTGCATATATACTTAGATTTTGGCATAAGCAGTGTATCGGTTGAGCTTGGTTTCTTCTGCTATCTTGATAAATTCTCCGAGGTTGTTACCTATGTCTTTTAGGGATTCCTCATCCTAGTAATATTGTGGGAGAGAATACACCTGGATCCAAAAAGGAGCCCAATTGAAGTCCTCGTCTGGATTGAACCTTTCAACCCAGTCCCTCAAGGACACACCTGCGGAGTTGAAGAAGTAAGGTCCACTATCCATGATGTGATTAATTTCCGCAATGTAGTTGAATATGGATTTGAAGAAGCCTTTTGGTCCTAGCTGAAGGGTAACATGCCCTTTGGGCTTCCATTTGGTGATGATCCACCCTTGGAGCGCTTTTTAAGTGGGCCAGAAGCCAATAAATTTTCCAATGAGGGCATGGTCCTTCATGTATTGTATTATGGCGTTGATATGGTGGGCAGGAAGGTAGATTTTGGGTCATTCTGCAACAATCGAAATACAAGTAGAGGAAGAGACCTTCTTCTGTTTCGTTTTGTCATTTTGTGTCGTTTTGTCCTTTTGTTCTGCTCTCGGGTCTTCTAGTGAACCTGCAGGTGTAGAGGGCACAGTCTGGTCATTGAGGGGTGCATTTTCACTGTTTTAAAATGAACCTTCGGGTGGGGGGGGTGCGCCTACCCCCCTTTCTGGAGTCTCAATTACCAGTGAAATTGGAAGCTAAGACTATTGATCCCAGCGAGCCGAGTATTGCCACTGTAAGAGAGAGGAGGAGCCCAGATGGCTTTAGTTTCAGGGTTGCAAAAACCCTAGGAATAGTTACATCTTTTGATAGTTAATATTATTAATTAATATTAATAATTTTAATTTTAAATTATTAATTATTAATTGTCAATAATTAATATTATTTATCATTATTAGTATTATTATTGATGAAATTAAATCTCATTAACAATAAAAATAATATTTTTTATTAAAATACTAGTAATATTAATTTAATAATAATAATCATTATAATAGTAAGTGATGATTAATAACAATAATTAATTTAAAATTATTATAATAAAATTAATAATAATAGTTTTATTATAATAGATTTTTTTTGTTATTATTATTATTATTATTATTGTATATTTATTAGTATAATTATTAATATTATAATCAATATTACATCTATACCATTAACGCCTTTTGGTGTTTTCCAACCACATTTGCTAATGTAGTTCTGCTTGTGATTGATATACACCTTTCGTCGTATATCAACCACATTTATGAATGTGGTTGTGCTAGTTAAAAATATCTGGATTGATAGAGAGCATCCATTTCTTCATATCGTGTTACAAGTTTCAGTTATTAATGGAGCATATAAATCACTCTAATCCCCAAACCAAGGAAGAAAATTTGAGGATCCGCCCATAATTTAAATTTGGGGATTAATCTCGATTAGACCACAATTAGCACTACAGTCGAATAAATGTTGATTGTTTTCATGTATCTGATGTTCTGAGTTGTGGTGTTTCCAATATCAAGGACCTAACCACCCACTTCAGCTTCCATGTCTACACCAGCGATGAATCTATGTTCTAATTGTTCCCATCGTCCTGCCTCTTGAATTTTGTCTCTGGTGGCAAGTGGAGTTGAGTGACCGTAGATGGTCACAGACCATTCTACAATGTGTTAATCCCTAGAGATATATGGAACAAAGTTCCTTCTCCCAACCATATGAACATTAATATTCCATAGCCTAAACATGGTGAGGGAAGGAAGAGAAAACATAGGGAAACCAAAATTGCCTAGCCCACAACTAGAAAAAAGAGGGAGTCAACCCTTCGAGGTGAGAAAAAAGAGTACCAGGAGTGTGGAAGAGGGGAATATGAAATAATAGACCAAGTAAATTCAAGAACAGAGGTTTGAATAAATTCTTAATAGGAGAATCCCAAATCATCCAAGATAGAGTCATTTGCTAGCAGGGAGAAAATTGATCCCACCCACATTGACCAAGGAAGCTCAAAAAGGAAATCGAAGAATATACCAAAATAGAAAGGAAAGAAAGAGTTGAGATGGAGTAAATGGAACACCCCAACAAACAAGGCTAAAACCATTTAACTAATGTGAAAATATAGAGGAATAATTCGCATGAAAAGGAGAAATGGTAAGAGTATGAACTTGTTCATCGTAACATTGAAGACAAGTAGCCACATTTCCTTTCAATGAGTGGACCTCACTGGATTAATGCTCTATGGAATTGTAAGTCCACAGAGAATTGAACCATCGAGTGGAATTGCACCAAAGGATCCCAATCCTAAATACCTTTCCCTAAAGGCAGTCGTGCAAATATTAAAAAAATAATAATGGGGAACCAAAGGGGGTAAATAATTATCACCTGAGCATGCCAAATTTCCTAAATAAACTCTCATAAAATTGATTGCACAGAATCCAAGTGGAATATTAATATATTTCCTACCTTGGTGCATCCTCCAACCTTATTTTTCCCGTGAGATTCCTTGAAGGAGGTGCAGTCTCATCACCATATGCCTAGAGTATCGAATATTCTCCACCACCCTGCATTAAGCCAATGTGTCATACTTTGTAGCCACCCACAACCTTAATACAATACATTCGCTAGGTGGAAGCTATCTTGGGACTCCTGCCTCCCTGCACATCCCATATCCACCGATACCATTCATTGCCCATCACATTCACCCACCGTGGGTATGATTCAACTATATGTTAATAATTAAAGAATGGAATGAAATACACATTTTCATTTTCATTAAGGGGGCAGGAAGTAGAAAGCACCTATTGAAAAAAACAAAAAACATTTTCATACGAGTGGGAAGTAAAAAACACTTATCTAAAAAAAACGATTAAAAAAAAACAATTATTTTTTGTCTCTCTATATAAAGTTGATATAAAATGATCGTATTTAAAGTGGGCGTCGAAATAAATAAATAAATTTGATATAAAAATTATCTTATATAAATTGGGCAACGAAATATTTTATTTATGGCCAACATTTTTTTCTTACTAATTTTTTAAAAATGTAATGCGCCAATTTGTTCTAATTATCAAATTTTTAAATGAGACAAAAACGTTTTACTTAACATACACAATGAAATATTTTATTTTTTCTTGCATTGAAATATATTTTTTGTTATTAATATTTTTTAAAATTCCACGTGTCAAATCCATACTAAGAATTGAAGGAATTACACGTCTCCCTCACACTAAAGTATAAAAGTACTAAAAGTAGAAAGTAAGACATAAAAATAAATTTAGTCTCCCTATATATATAAAGGAAAATTTTGGGCATTGGGTATTTCCCGGGGAAGAAATTCAGCCTCCCTCTTAGCCGGAAGGCAAGAGATAGGTTGTTGGTACTAGTTCAACTCTCAGTATAGACTCACTTAAGAGTGCAACAAATTTACGCTATTCCAGAGCATCAACATATCAACTTGTGAGACTTGAACCTGGGTACAAAGGATAACAACTAGCCCAACCGCCCAAGCTAAACTATATATATATATATATATATATATATATATATATATATATATATATATATATATATATATATATATATATATATATATATATAGTTTAGGTAAAATTTTATTACTTAAAGTGGACATTGAAATATTTATTTTATCGTTGAAATATTTGTTAGCCATTTAACATTTTTTTAAATGTCTTTCACTAGTGTGTGTGTGTGTGTGTTATTGAAATATTTTAAATGAATTAAACAACTTTCTCATATAGGAAATATTAGAAGTATAAAGCACCTGTGGACAAAATAAGACATTTGTTTTTTTTCTTTCAATTACTTTTTCTTTGTGCATATATAAATTTGATATAAAATCAAACTTCCCTTGTAGAGGTGCAAAGTGTTTTCCAATGGAATAAGAAATTTTGTAGAGTGTTTTTCAATGGAATAAGAAATTGTTTACTTTCAATTGCTTTGTGTGTGTATTGGTTCAAATTTTTTATTTTCAAAAGCTTTATATGTATGTGTATTTTTATTGAAATAAGAAATTATTTATTTTCAATTGCTTTATGTGTGTATTGGTAATGAAATATTTTACTTAACAGAAATTGAAAAAATACCACATGTCAATTAATAGAATGAATTACACACATCTTTTACAAAATAAGAACTCTCTCTCTCTCTCTCTCTCTCTCTCTCTCTCTCTCTCTCTCTCTATATATATATATATATATAATTTCTTTATGGTCAATATTTTCTTTTGTTATTAATTAATTTTTGTAAATGTAATGTGTCAATTCTATGTTAAGCATGGAAGGAATTACACATATCCCTTATATTGGGTTATATAAGGCACATTTCCAATAAGAAATTTTTTACTTTGAAAATACACACAGATATATATATATATATATATATATATATATATATATATATATATTTTTTTTTTTTTTTTTTTTTTTTTTTTCCTTGGAAAAAAAATCTTTATTTTGAAATTGAAATAACAGACCGACCCCTATTTGGGGTTTTTAAAATGATCGTCGAGTTGTGTGATCTCTTTTTAAAGAAAGAGAATTATTTCATAATTTACAAGAGAGGAAATGAAACACACATTCTGTGTTTACAAGCTTTAGGTTCTTATATCACAAAATTAAATCGATGAAAATAAACCATTCATGGCACTTCACATATATAGTTATGTTGCTTGATCAATCATTAGATCAGACCCAAACAAAAAAAGTGCGGATTCCGTTGTATGATAGAAATTAGACCACGCGGATCTCCTCTACGGAGGAGGAGAGATCCACAATCTTCAGCGAGCTAGGAGGAAGAGTAAGAGTTGATTTGGATAGAGCATCGGCTTCCATATTTACCTCGCGATATATATGCCTGAAAGAGAGTTGTTGAAAATATTTCATAAGGCTCTTGATGCTTCGTAGAATTGCTTGAAGATGAGGGGAATTAATCTGTGATCGATTTTGTGCCCAATCGATCACCAACTTAGAATCTCCAAAACACTGTAAAGTATGAATATTTCTGCAATGTGCCACATGAAGGACCATCCAGAGAGCTGCTAATTCCGCTTTTTTGTTTGAACCATGGCCAGGAGCATAAGATAAGTGTAATTTTACACCTGGAGAGAGATGTAAAACTACCCTTGCGCTTGCCAATGGAGGAGAGCCTTGGCTCGCCCCGTTGAAAAACACCCAAGGGGAGTTCTGTGATATAATAGGAGGAACCACAACACGAATATTGTTGAATTTTGGATGGATTTTATGCTCGGAAACCCACTGTACAATCATTTCCGCAGTTAGTTCTTCGGGAATGATCTTGTCGTTAAAAATTGCCATATTACGAGCCCACCAAATGCCATATGTGAATAATGAGGCGAAAGCAGGAAAGGTGCTTACCCTGGGCTCCTTCCACCACTGAAGTATTTTTTGTTCAAAGGAATCTGCATTGGCCTGGCGAGGGGAATCAAAAACGGACGCGGCTCGCTGCCAAATGGATTCTGCATATGAACAGAGAAAAAATAAATGAGCACAAGATTCAGCGTATTTTATACATAGAGAGCAGCGATTTGGGCCCTCCCATCCATAGCGTTGAAGATTATCCCATGTTAAGAGATGGTTTTTAATGGATAACCAGAGAACTAATTTTGATTTTATAGGCCCAAGAGATTTCCACAAAGGGGTCAACCAACAAGGAGCATCCCCTATGAACAAGGATTGCATCAAAGATTTGTAACCCAATTTTTCCGTGTAAGAACCATTTGATACATTCTTAGTCCAGACCAATGTGTCATCTACCTTAGGGTCTAAATGTATGAAATTGTTGACTAAAAGAGCAATGTATGAGTTCCATTCAAATGAGAGGGCGTTCTGAAGACCCAGAGAGTGAGCATCCTTCCAGCTCGCGGTTCCCCATGAATGTGGAGATGAAACAACAGCGTCTACGATTGTGTGAACATGGGAAGAATGTAAGGCTGAGAGTAAGCCTGTAGATAGATGATAATCATCCCCCGATCCAACCCATGGGTCCTTACCAAGAAGCACCTGTTTCCCATTCCCAATACTCCATGTTGTCCATTGACCAATAAGGAGGAAAGCCAAAACCATTGCCTTCCATCCAATAGAGGAATTCTTGTTGGATTTGTTTGGAGATGTAAAACAAGAAACCAGTGTTTGTCCTGGCAGATAATTTGCGCACATGATTCTACCCCAAAGAGATTCTGAAAACTCAGTCAGCCTCCATAAATATTTTGCAGCAAGAGAGAGGAAAAAAGACGGGAGATTTTTAATCCCCTATCCTCCCAATTCTTTTGGAGAAGCAAGAGTCGACCATTTCACCAAATGAATCCCTTCATATTTTTTGCTTGCAGTCCATAGAAAGGAGAAACATAGTTTTCGGACCTTATGGAATATTCCTTTATGGATTGATGCAATGGTGGCCCAATAAACAGGTATGCTTTGAAGAACGGATTTGAGTAAAACCAGACAACCTCCCCTGGAGAGAAAATGATTTTTCCAATGCATAATACGTTTCTCAACCTTCTGGGCCAGCCATAACCAATCTTTGAAATTATAAGAGTTTGGTTTTAAGGTAAAACCCAGGTATTTGAACCCAAATTTCCAATCAACATCAGGGAAGGGATGGGATTGCTTGATTTGGGATAAAATGTGATTTTGTACATTATTATGAACCATACCAGATTTATCTATGTTGATCAGCATACCGGAGGCTTTTTGAAAAAGGGAAAGAATGTTATGAAGGGTGCAGGCATTTTCCACAGAGGCTTCACAAAAAAGGAGGATGTTGTCCACAAAAATAATGTGGGTAAGGGCCTCAACACCAACTACTTTAATTCCTTTAAGGTCTCTGCTAGCTTTGGCATGACTACATAGTCAACTTAAAGCTTTAGCAATCAACAAGAATAAAAACGGAGAAAGGGGACATCCTTAGCGGAGACCTCGAGAGGCATGGAAAAAAGGAGAGGTGATCCATTAATCAATACAGCGAAAGATGCAGATTGTATACACCCCATAATCCATTCAAAAACTTCAATAGATATACAAATCTGAATGAGTAAAAGCTTGAGGAAATTCCAGTTAACTGTGTCATATTCCTTGGACAAATCCAACTTAAGGGCAAAGGATGGCTTTTTACTTATGTAAACAGAGTGGAGGGTTTCCTAGGCCAAGGAAACAGCATCGTGTATTTTTCTTTTAAAAAGGAACCCAAACTGTTCTTCTGGGATGATGCTGCTTAGAATTAGCTTTAAACATTGAGCGATAATCTTTGATATTAACTTGTATATCAAGTTGCAGCACGATATCGGGTGAAAATCATCAAAGGTTTTGGGAGAGGGAGATTTCAGAATCAGCAAAATGAAGGTCTATTTTATTGAACTCGAGACTTTACCCGAGCTTTGTGATTCCTTGATAAATAAGAGCAAGTCGTCCTTTATTAAATTATAAAAACCAAGATAGAATTCAATAGTGAGACCATCTAGGCCCGAAATTTTTCCTTTTTGGAAACTTCTGAGTATTTTCTCTAACTCTTTTTCATCCACTTCCTTTTTTAGAGCATCATTCATGTCATCAGTAATCATTCGAGCGAACAATTGTAAAACTTGTAAAATTTCTTGGATGGGACATCCTACAGGAGCAGTAAATACATTTTTAAAATGTGATACTCCTTCCTTAGCTTTTTCATCGAACGTTCGAGCAATTTCCCCAGAAGGGGATTTAATTTCAAAGATGGATTTTTTGTTTTTTCTATGACCAGTAAAATGATGAAATAATTTTGTGTTATTGTCGCCCTCCTTGATCCAAATAGCCTGGATTTTTAACGGCCATAATTGTTCTTCTGAAATGATAAGTTTATGTCATATTAACTCCAGGGATTTTCAGGACTCTAGATCCCTATCAGAAAAAATACCTGTTTATATAAATTGGCAATCTCAGCTTTAGTGTTTTTCATGGAAATTTGTTGTTTTTCTCTGTGGGCTCCTGCCCAGGCTTTTGTAAATTTTTTAACCTTTGAAATATTTTCGGCCCACATCTACATGTATGAAAGAGTAGGTGAGGGAGCCAGATGTATCCAAGTAGAATTTACCGAAGCCTTGTAATCATCTTTCGTGAGCCATGAGGGATTAAACTTTAACGAGGGAGGATGTTTAGAATTGGGATAATTCCAAGCGAAAACAATGGGACGATGATCCGATAGACCCCCAATATCCACACGGGCTTTAAAAATGAGGTTCGATGACACTAATGATTCTGAGATTAAAAAATGATCCAACCTCTTAGAAATGGCATCCTCATTTTTTCTATTATTCCGCCAAGTAGGTTCCAGTTTTATGGGTTGAACATCAATTAAACCATGAGAGCTAATATGAGACCCGAGAAAATGAGTGAGAGGATCGAGCCTTACTAAAGGACCCCATATTTCATTTAGGGAGAGGGTAAAATTAAAGTCACCACCCAAAATTAGATATTGGGAGCCCCTGAAAACTGAAGTAAAGAAATTACTCCAAAAATACCTTTTATCGCTATAGGGACCATACACATTAAGAAGAATGAAAGAGCAGCCAGACAGGGGATCGAGAATGGAGGATTTTATAAAGGAAGAGGAGCATATAGAGGAAAGGATCGATATGGCAGGGTTGATGGCAATGATAAGGCCCCTAGCTAAACCCGAAGCATCCACAAAGGCAAAGGACCAATATTTAAGCCAATTTGAAAGAGATTCTATAGCCCGAAAACCAGATAATTTAGTTTCTTGAGGAAAAATCACATCAAGAGAGAAAGTATGACACAAACGTTTGAGGGCTAGTTGTGAAGGGGCACCCCCAAGACCCCGAACATTCAAAGACAAAATTATCATCTAAAGTCGTTCTTAGGGGCGTTCTCCGCTCTAAAAGCCCTTAGAATAGTATTTTGTTTTCCAGAGGTGACATCGAAAGATGCATGACTTTGTGCTTTGGATAATGCAGATTTTCTTCCAAGAGTAATTTTAGGAGAAGGAGCCATGACAAGGCCTCCTTTGATAGATTGATCTGGATTGATGCGAGGAGGAGCACGGGAGCGTAGTTTTGCAATGTAAGGGATAGGAGAATGAAGTGCAGGGGAGGGAGAAAGAGGGTTGCGGGGAGGAGACACCCTGGGAGGGGAAGGGGGCATGGGCGCACCGAGAGGGGACTTGACAACGGATGAAGATTTCGGAGAGGATACAGCGAGGAAACATGAGGAAAGAGCGTTAAAATCCATAGATAAAGAAACCGGATTTTGAACAGGAGTAATCAAAGGAGACGCAGAGGAAACATAGGGATTACCTTTTTCTGAAGAAAAGGACGCCTTATACTCATCGGGAAGAGAAGCCTCATCTTTTAATAATGAGGCAAGCGGAACCTTCGAAGGCGACTTCACTTCTGGAGAATTCATAGGATAATTACAAGCACAGTCCTGTTTTTCCTTTTTACACCAGACTTTTTTGGAAGAGGGTCGAGAGAACCAACTAACCCACTTGTCTACATAAAAAATAACGGAATGGTAACTTCCAATAATCCATCTTTTGGGACCATTTTTTGTCATGCATTTCCAGAATTAACCCTTCATAAAGGCCTTCCCTGACATCAAGTTCTACCTGGATTTTTGCACAGCGACGATCATATTTGGTTTCCCAATATTTTTCAAGGGAGACAAAGGTTCCAATCTTATTACCAATAGCCTCCAAGATCTCACGCTTCCAAAAAAATTGGGGAAGGCCGGGGAGGATGACCTAGACTTTTTGTAAGTGTTGAGGAATGCGTTCTGCATTAAAACTGACATCCCAATTCTGGAGAATTAATCCATCCGGACCCCAATTCCAGACACAATCAGTCAGTTTCAGTTTATCCTGTATTGAAACGAGTTTAAAAAGGAGCCATCCCCGGCACAATTGATGGAAAACAGGGGAATATCCCAAAAGAGGCTTCCAATTTTCGTCCAACCAACTGATAATATCTTCTCTGGAGGCCATCCGACCACATAATCGACCGACCAAAGCTTTTTCCAGGTAGACAAGGATGTCTAATAATGGTATGTCGATACCCACCACTAGTTTTGCTGCATTTTGTTTAGCCTTAATACATTTCTTTCTGCGCGGAGGAGGATTCAAAGATTACCGAAGCTCTGCTCCATTGTGGGAAGGCTTCTTAATGGAAGGAGGGGGAGTGAAAGATTCATGATGAGCAGGGGAGGCGGGAGGCGTAATGACGTCTGGAGGGGAAATATGGGGAGCCGCACTATTTTCTCTTCTCATAAACTCAAATTGTCTAGGGAGGACGAAACCCGAGTCAGGACTTAGAGAGCAGTTTGAATCATCATGGCCCATAATGCGACACACAGAAGGATGATTAGTGAGGCATAAAGGAAAGGACAACACGGATCGAGCTGAGAGATTGTGCAGAAATATCAAGGAAAGGGAAAGAGACCCTGACCTAAGGGAAGAAAAAAAACTACCCACCCAAAAACAAGTGAGGGGAGAAATTACATGGGAGAAGATGAGGCGAGATAACCCTATAGGGGAGCGGACCGCAAAGCCAATGCTGCAAAGCTAGAGCCCAAAATTCAATAATCAATATATATATATAATGGTGTGTCTGTGTTTGTGTGTGTTGTTGATTTTTGTAGCTCTAGTAGGTACTTCTACACAAGTATTTTTTCTAGACGTGTAGAATTTGTCTACATATTCCTTAGAACACTTACTCAAGTATGAGCAAGTTGATAATGTAACTTGGGAAAAATCATGTATTAATATGTTGGCTTATTGAGCTCAAAGAAACTTAGGAAAACTAAAGCAATTTATTTTAATAATTTTTATTCTCAGCTATTGATCTCAAGTGAGGCGAGATCTAATCTCGATCATTAATCACTTTGATATTAAGGTTATGGTTTTAGCTCAATGTAAAATTATAAAATAAAATTTGAGGAGAAGATATAGGCACACCATACAACAACACTAGTCTCGGGAGGAGGAGTGTGATACTCCAATGTGGTGGGTGCGAGAAGTAGCCGGGGAAACAGATCTAGCTTAAGTCGAGGAAGATCGAAGGACAGATCTATTGCTTGATCAAGTGGATAACTCCAGGTTTATTGTTGAGTATGTAATTCCTTACTTGGGCCATTATCCCAAAATAATAGCCCAAGTATGTTCAATTAATTTATCAATGAAAAATTGTGATTGGACAAAACTATGTGTCATATGTGATTGAGATTGGTTGTGTAATTGTGCTTCCATTGAATTTGTTAGGAACCTAGTTGTGTGCTTATTCAGTAAGTTTTATGCTAGGAATTAAATAGCAGGTGTTGGGTTTGGAAAAATAACATGGTATCTGAGCTAGTCTCTAAAGAAAACTGATCTCAAAATCGCAGAATCCAAGTTCGTAAAGAATCGTCGGGGATGGGTTTGGGCGCGAACAAATGAGATATAATTTTTTTTTAGGGGCTGAAGTAAATTATTCAAACGAATGAAGAGAAATATTTTAAAGGACAAATTGTTTTTAAAAAAGGGGGGAGGGGGTGGTGGCGATTTTACAGAAGATAAAATTGCAACGTTGGTATGCATGGTAGAGAAGGGCCTGTTGAGAATGCAGCAAGATGATGGAGCTTAGTGAAATGAAGTCGCCTTCACTAAGTGGGCCCGCAGGCAAATTCTGGCGCAAAGTCTATTTTTAGACTATGTCTATTTTTAGACATACGGAGCATAATTTGGGAATTCTACTTGGAAATTCTTGGAGTATGCGACATGTCGGTAAAAATAGATGAGACCCTAATTTTTAGGACCCAGGCTATTTTTAGACTGATCTCCTAAAAATATGGAAGTCAAATATTATTTACCCTTAATAATATTTTGACTATAAACAGCAGTTTACTCTCTTGGCGCACTTCAGTTTGAGTCATGGAGGTGGCTCATGCAACTGACACAAGGAATCACGTAGTTCCTAGGGTTTGATGGCATCTTGCATGGTTGGCTTCAGTTAGACTTCAGTGGCAGGAGTTTTGGAGGAGTTAACGGGACAGATAGTGGAGTTGTGTTCTGTTTGTTTTAGTTGAACTAGTTGGGATTAGTTAACTAACTAATCAACTAGATATGAGTGGAGTAAATTAAATAATATTTAATTTACTAAATGTTAACTCATTAGTCAACTCAAGAACACTTCAGTTCACTACGATTTTAAAATCGATTCGGTGGAACCCGATTGAAGGTAGATGAAAAGGTAGGTAAAGCTATGGGTTGGTAGGTGGTTTGTGATTTGCATTGTTACATGGAAAAATTGTGTAAGCAATTGCGCAGTCAAGGCAAGGGGATTCGAACCTTGAGCCTCTTCATATACAGGCCATGATTGCGCAATAGAGGCAAGGCAGTTAGTGGTGTGTTTTGAACCCGAGACTTGTTCAAAACCAAGCTAGATTGTGAGTAACTTCATGAGAGAGTACTGAGTACTTGTGAGGAGTATTGTACTTGTTTGGTTATTTGATTTCTCCATTATAATATACACAATAGCTGCGGGGTTTTCAGCTATAGGCTTTCCCCATACATACTGAGTTAATGTGTGATTGAATTGATGTGAGATTGCTTCTGTTATTTCCGCATATGACAATTAATTGTAGAAGAAGGTTATGTGTTATGTATGCAATTCGAAATTGATATATGACCAGGTTAATCTTCAGTGAATAAGTGATTTATTCAGCTAATTTCTACAGGGCCAAGAAGTGTCACACAGCCCACGTAGCAGGATGTGTGTGGTGGCCGAAAAATTTTGTCTAACTAACTATAAAAGAAAGTCGCAAAGAATCCATAGGAATCAATAGTTGTTGTAGATGCGGGAAATCTCCAACAGCAAAGAAATGATGCACATTAAAGGGTTAACAATATGCAATCACACAAGATGTAGAGATGTGCGATATGGAACTAAAGGTATAGAAGGTACGTATGTACTTAGTGTATGAAAAATTCACAAGAGAAAGGAAACTCACACACAAGGAACAACCACTGGAGTAGAATGATCCAGTAGTCATCAATAATCATTGCAGATATTGGGTGAGGGAAATGCGACAGGTCTCATCCGACCCAAAACCACTAAGAGCCATCAAAGTTGGGAGTTAAGATGCAACAATAATACATATCAGTGCCATTTTATTGTGGGTATAAACCAACAATTAGGTGGGTCGTAGACTAGGTTTGAAGGCTGCAATCCATCATTGGTTGGTCAATTATAGTGGGACAACCATCTGGGGTCGAGTGGCAGGGCACGGTACAACTAGTCACTGTGAACTAGGGATGTGGAGATAGGTCATAGGATTGTGGAATTTAGTTTCCAAATGGCAGAAACCACAACCAGTATTGTGGTGTTACAGGTCTGAGGATTGGGTCTAGTCAACAGGTCGATCTAGTGCAAGAAAGGTTAGATAATATTAAGTATTTAAAGGATTAAATAGCGAGAAATAGGGTACAAGGATAGTACCAATTTTCCAGCAGCATTGGTAGAGGCCAACCCTCAGAGGGAGAGAGCAATATCATACCAATCAATGGATTGGAAACAAATTGCATGGGTGTCTCAAAGGATTGAGACAAACCCATACCAGTGCTAGAAGGACTTAGCACAAGATCGATGTTAGTGACAAATATTGAGTAAGAGGCTTTGAATATTGCGTTGATATTGGGGAATCAGTTTTCTAATATAGAAGATGGGAATGAGGCCTCTTCTAGATTTTTCAGAACTAGTTGGTATGAGATAACATTGATGGATGCTCAGGAGCACCCTCCTAGTAGCATGGTTGGGAGAAACAATTCTTCAATGCATATTCCAAAGCAGGTAGCAGGAAAGTCTTATAGTTCAGACTGAGTAGCTACATGGTGGGATTAGAGACAGATACAGGTGGATGAGGTTCTTCTAGAACTACGCTTGTCACTAAGAGGGAGTGTTGATTTTATAGCTCCGGTAGGCACTTCTACATAGGCCTTGTGTCTAGGCATGCAAAATTCACTCACATTCTCCTACTAATTTAACTTAACCTAAGTCTAACTTAGTAAAAGAAAATGTTAATATTTTGGGTTATTGAGCTAAAATAAACTTAGGAAAAGTAAATTAATTTAGTTAGTTTTAATCTTATCCATTAATCTCAAAGTGAGATATAATTTCGACCATTAATCACTTTGAGATTAGGGTTATGGTTAGTGTTTTAGCTAAATGTAAATTTGTAAATGCAAGGTTGAGGAGAGAAGATAAACACACCATACAGTGAAACTAGTCTCAGAATGAGGAGTGTGATACTCCAATGTGTCGGGTCCAAGGAATATGCAAGGAGAAACGAGGGAGAAAAATTTAGATCAATGTAGGAAGATCGAAGGATATATCTAGGGCTTGATCAATATGATAAATCTAGGTTTTCTATTGTAAATGTCATTCCCCAATTGGGTCATTATCCCAGGACAGGATCCCAAGTAAGTTCTTATTAATTTATAAAAGAAGAATTGTGATTAGGCATAAATTTGTGTCATGTGTGCTTAAGATTGGTTGTGTAATTGTACTTCCACTAATTTTGTTATGAACCTAGACGTGTGTTTATTCAGTAAGTTTTATGCTAGGAATTAAATGTTAGGTGCTGCATTCGGAAAACTAACATGTGTGTGTATTAAAAGCGGGAAGAATGGGAAGGGTATGAGTGAGAAAGATATTAACAAACACAAATGAATCAAAGGAATTGTATTCTTCATAGGGATTAGGAAACATAATTAGTAACAAAATTGGATATGTTTCTTTATTTATGGGGCTTTGATTGGAAATAAGAAGGCATATTACCAAATTAGTGATCCTCGAAGACTCAAATATTATCATCAAATCTATGTAACATCACAAAGAAAAAAATCATCAAACAATGTATCGAAACTTTCCCAAAGTTCAACAGGATCCTTTAAACTTTGAAAATATAAATATATTTCAAATATTCCAGACATATAATGGTAGTACTAATTCTCTCACTAAAGAAGTGACATCCCTACTGCAAGAAGTACTCACCTCTTTTCACAAAGAAGATATCCACCTTCCTTAAGCTCCTTTATTTTTCATGAATTTAATTTTTCAAAATTGTTTTTTCTCTCAATTGATTTCCATCCACTTGAATTATTCACTCATCGTGTAATTGGTATTCCATATGTCACATATACCCTCGAAATCCTTCCACAATGTCACATGGGAAGTACTTTACCTTAAGTGGCTTTTAATTCTCCATTTATCTTCCTCACAATGAACATGATTATCTTAGGTAGAATAACCTTATGTGCTTTTCATGGGAGAAATTCCCCTAGTTTCCTTAAATTTAATATCACAACTAATGACATCACAAATTTGTTTGAATTTATTTGTTGGTGATTTGGGTTATTTTAGTGACTTTTAACAAGCTAGAATCGTCTCAATCCCCCTAAATGCAACCCTTGTAGGATCCAGTCACTTTGGGTTTCAGGTATTATGGTTATCTTCTTTGTCGAACCTACTCATCATTTGTTTGTTTTCGTGTAATATATTGCCTAAAATTTTGGGTTTTTTGTAAAATGTCTCCTCTTGTGACTCACACAGTTAGGGGCACAACCCTAGATTTGGGCTCTCTTGACTCTTTCCTTTTAGTCAATAACAATGTTTTATAAATATTTGTAAAGAAAATTGTTCTTATTGATGTCAAAGGATATCCAGCTAAAGAATATGATAAAATAGGCTTAAATAACATTTCAAGGCCTTTCCAATGAAGTGTGGATTTCCTTCTAACTCCTCTTGTTTGAAAAGATATGAATTTTCAAGTTAAAATATGACATTGTGGGCCCTAGTCAAGTCATCCTTCCAAAAGGTCAGGTCATCCCTACTTGGGTCAATTCGACCCTATTTGGGGGTCAACGAAGCCTATAAATAGGTCATTTCACCACTCAATTTGGCCAAGCATTCAAGCAAGCAGCTGAGAAATTTGGTTTTTTTAAGGAGCAGTGTAGAAGAGGTTCATATCTCATGAACGAAGGAGATAAGTGAAGTTTTTCTTTTTCTAGTTAAGAAAATTCTTGGAGCCTTTTTTTATTATTAATTCTTGAAGAAATTTTTTGATGTTATTTTTGAAAACAATTTCCCTATTGGAAGATCCTCTTGATCAAACGTACGAAAATTTCCATCCCTATTAATTCCGCAGACAACCTCATCTCAACCCTCTATTATAGCCTCATCTCAACCCTATGTTTCAACCTCAGCTCTGCCCCTGTAATAGCCTCAGCTCAATCTCTATAATACCCTCAGGCTTAGCCCATGTAACTATCTAAGGCTCAGCTCTATATTGGCCTCATGCTCAGCCCTGTGACAACTCTTTCTTCGACCCTGTAATAGGCTTCTACTCATCTCTCTGATAGCCCACAATCATGCCCTTTTTGTAGACAGTCTCAACCTATTTTATAGTGAATTTGAAGTTGACCTGGAGCACGATTTGAACCTAATCAGAAGTATAATAACGAGCGGATTTTGAAGCCTGTCTTCAAGGAATCTTGGAGCAGATTTTGAAGCTTATCTTGAAGCTTGTTTTTAAGGAATCTTGGAGCAGTTTTGTTATCTAATTGGATCCTATCTCAAATCATGTCTTTGAAGAATTTTTGGATCGTTTTTGGATCTTATATTGGAACAAGTTTTATGAGAAGCATTGAAGTCTACCTTGAAGCAGTTTATCAAGTTGGTGCCTGAAGAGGATTGGTGTCATCATTATATTACAAGGTTAGTACATTGGTTTGTATAAAAAGGATTGGTTTCCTTATTTGACAGGTGGGTTCTTGAATTTGTAAAGGAAGATTGGTGTCCTTGTCATTGTAATCAAAGCTAAAATTATAGAAGTGATTTTCATTTTTATTTCATGTGTCCTAGCTTGGTTCGTGCTTCATATTTGTAAAAGTTTTTAAACTGAAAAAAATTAACAATTGAATGAAATATTGATCCACCGCCCCTCCCCTCTCAATATTTCTAAGAAGCTCCTCCCCCACCTAACTCTAAAAATTATGCAAGTAATCTTCCACTAAAATCAGAAGTCAAGAGGCATAGGATTGAGTTGGAGCAAGTGAGGCATCCTGAAGCTACCAAAAATCAAATTCAATACGAAGATATGTATCTCACTTTCACCACCTTGTCAAGTTATGGAACATAAATTCCCATTTTGAAAAATAAAAACTTTGTTAAAGCACAAAATTGCAAAATCACAGAGACAAATTTCCAAAGGTTCTCATATATTGGTTGAAGAGGACACGGTTATTTAATGGTGTTATCATTGATGCCAATGTCATATTTGAATGCTCTTAATATTTGTCTGAGGAAGTATTGATTGGAATATCCATTTTTCAAGAATCCCTGGAAGGATGAGAAGCTCATACATCATGATCATGATATTCCAATTTTGATGAGGAATTTGGATAAGAAGCTCAATGTTTTTTCACACAATTCCTTTAGAATTTGATTGTCCTCGCCGTGTTGATTCCATCGGTAGGTGGCACGCCAGATAAATCCTCACAATTGAGGAGATATTTCCTTTAAATTTGATGCCCCATTATGTGGTCAAAGTGCCCCAAAACAAGATGATAAAGGAATTTTAATGTTTAGATAAATATTGAATTTATATTCAAGAAAATTTGATATAAATTCTATGGATCTTATCAACCCTTAAAATGAGGAATTATCTACCGAAATTGGTTTCCAAAGTGGATCAATTTGGCCCCCTAAAAGAAGTTTTATTTGTGAAAATTATCCCTATTTGAAGGATCAGGTCGGTTCTCCTTAAAAAATAAATTTATTGGTTTATTTTTTATTCTCATCTCAGGGGTTTACGGACATGCTGTCGTCCCCCCTATAAAAGCATATTTGTCTAATATAAATAGAGGGATCAGATTCCCTCCAAAATCATGAATATCACTCTCATCCTTTTCTTATTTCTATCTCAAATTTGAAGGCTTGTGTAGTCATAAAAAATATGAGATAAAAAGTCGAAGTTGTGAAAGGAATTTTGGGAATTAATGGTATTCATTGCTTGCATTTTTGTTGAAGTAGGGCTTCTCGGCATAAGTTGGTTCTTAGTTGGAAGTTTTGAGGCAATATTTTGAGGTTTTTTAATGGATTTTAAACCTATTCTAAGGCCCATCTTTGACCTCCCTTGAGGCCTAATCAGAAGCTTGTCTAAGTTTTATTTTTGGCCCTATTGAAGAAGGTTCCTCAGGCTCGAACCTAGTTTTTGGAGGCTCCTATTCACATGAACTATAGCCTAATTCACTTTGATTATGAAGCATTAATTATTCCATGTTATAGGGCTTCCAGAGACCCACCTTGGCTCTCTCTTAGTGAAAAAAATTAGTTGGCACGTGTAACATATGAGGCTTGATTTGGATATCAATTGTGCATATTCTCAGGCTTGTTTCAGACCTATTTTTGCATAACTTTAGGACACCTAATCTAAGGCTTATTCATCCCTCATTAACATTGGTTGGTGGCATAACTTTGGAATATATTGTAATATCCCAAAAGGAAGAATGCAGTAATAATAAAACACAATAGATGAACAACAGCAAAGTAAACAATTAATCTAAATACACATCAGAATGCACACAAATAGTTGAGCCATTTTATTATGTGGGAGGTGGATAAACAGTACAACAGTGCTCAGAAATGAGACACTCAAGCTAAAGAGATGGCCTAGAATGACCCTGAAATGATCCCACAAGAGGGACTGTGAAATTGTTGGATTTTTGAAAGGAAAACTGCATTGTCCCTGCTGTAACTGTTGGGACTGCAACTGCTTGAAAAATAGAAATGTAGATCTAGGCAGTTTGGGAGCTCCGATGATGCTGAAAATAGAGATCCGGGCTCTATGATGGATACCCAAGATAAGCCAGAAAGGATTTTCCATATCTATGAATCTAGGAAAATCACCCTCTTAGGGCTTGCACATATAACTGCTGGGTATGCAGATCTGAAGCAATATTTGACAAATAGATGGCTATGTCACACAATCAGATCTATGCTTGAAGGGTTGATCCCTTCACTATATCCTCAAGCTATAAGCTCAAGATCTAGCTTCTCTTTCCTCCTCCATTGAATATGGTTGTTGAATACTCAACAGTTTCAGGAAACTGCGTTGTCAAGGAGGGAGAGGCTCAAGCCTGCTACTGGATATGTCAAATCATCTCAACAAAGGTGTAAACTGTGAATGAAAAGTGAGGAGATGGTCCCTCACAATATTTCTAGCTGAAATTTTGAAAACTTCCTTCCTCCAATGGATCTACAGGAATGGACTGCGCAGTCCTTGAGGGGACTGCTGCTGCATGGAGGAAAAACACAATGGCCTGAATGCTGGATATAGATCTGCTGCTCTTGAGAGGCTGAAAATGAAGTACAAGTGAAAGTATGAATCCTCCATTGGTTTCCTAGCTGCAGTGCTAGAAACAACCTCTTGAAGATGGCACCAATGCCTGATGAGGAATACATCTCAATGGAAACCTTCCCAGAGTAGGCACTCGAAGTATCCCATGGATAAGGGTGGGATTTCCGCTCGAAAACACCTTGTGCTAAACAACACTACAAACTTAGTTAAACAGCATAAGCGTGCATATAAATGTCAAATGAAAAATCTAGATCTAAACAGATCATAAATAATAATACAAAGCCTGCCTTCTGTTGTGCCTTCATCTTCATTATATATATTGTGAACCTTCCATTGCCTAGGCCCACCTCATAATTGTGTTGCCTATGTGGCCACTAGCCTCCATGAAGATTGTATTGTCTCTCCATGATCTCCATCATGTCCTGCATTAAATTCCCACTCTGCATTAGATGCACCACTTCCTCCACTATCTCATCATAAGTGTTTTATGATCTTACTTTGAATGCACTATTATCTCAGTTGACCTCCTCCAAGATCTTCACGATTTTACATTAATGATCCATGATCTCCACTCTTCCTTCATTTAATAAGTTGCTCCACTACTCCATATTGTAGATATAGATCTAAAATGTCCACATACACACATCAAAAGTGGATTTTATACATCTATGGGGTTTGCAGGTCCCTCCACCATCTTATTTACTTAGTTAATTAGAAAAATGAAGAACTTTAATATTCCAATTATCTTGTGGAAAACTGGGAATATTACAATCCTCCCTGCCAAAATGTTGCTTGTCCTCAAGAAACTACAAAAGTGGATGCTACAGCAAACGTCCTCCCTCCAAATGGCATCCTCATATGGAAGGCCTCCCCATCTGTCATAATGTGTCATGCATGTCCAGCTCCAAAGGTGCCTCTTTAGAATGTCTAGAATGGCCTCCAACTGAAGAGTTAGATACCCATCCTCATCAATGAATCTCCAAGTGGAAACCATATGATGTCCAAAGATCTCCTCTATACATGAGATACATGAAATGAAGTGGTTTCTTCCCAACGTGGAAAGTCCCAACTCATGAACTATCTCTCCAACCCATGATACATAGAGTAGATTGCATCTATCAATGCTCACATCATTAGCCCTGTTGGCCATGTAGGATCTAAACATAACATCAACTTAGTGAAAAACAAGAAGTAGAGACATATGGATAAACATGAACAATGTCAAACCATATTCTCCCAATAACAACCACCGCAACAAAGCCTTCTGCTGCCATGCTAGATCATCATGAAGACAAGTAAGAGAGCCATACTCTCTTAATAGAAGCCACCGCAGAAATACTTCTTGCTACCATGCCAAATCAGCATCAATATAAATATGAGAGCCATACTCTTTCAAAACAAGCCACCACAGCAATTCCTCTTGCTACCACACCACATCATCATTGTACAGTGGCCATATTCTCTCAAGAGAAGCAATTGTAGTAAGGCATCTTGCTGCCCCATCACATCATCATCATACCAAATACAATGACCATAATCCCCCAACATAAGCCAACGTTGTAAGGCCTCCTGTTGCCATCCTATATCATCATCATGTAATGTATGGGAAGAAATCAGCCCATACTCTCCCGAGAGTAACCAAAGCAACAAGGATTCTTGCTACTTCCTTACATCATCATGATGCCAGTCATGGAGCAACAACATACTAATGGACATGTGTAGTGTCTCATCAAAACAATATAAATAAGCTACCTTATGCCACATCATGTGAGAGTTATGAAATGTCCCAAACCCAAGTACATACATGACCATGAGATACATCCCAAACATAAATACATGTAAATACATGAGACATATCCCAAACAAGATAAAATACATGGACATAAGATACATCATGAGATGTCCAAACTCTCTCATCAATAACCAGCGCAGCCATGCCTCCTGTTGTTGCATGTCATCAGTGATATACATGGCATTGATCCTGGAAATGTGAGATGTTGGGTAGTATCCATACTCACCCAAAAGCAACCATCGCAACCATGCTTATTGTTGCCCGGTATCGTATATCTGCAGGAAGATAGGAAACCTCCTACTCCTCATATGGATCCATTCATCCCAATGTGGATGATGAATCATGCCAAGATCAACCTTGGTATCCTCCCAATGAATAATACCAATATCCACCATGTCAATAGCTTTTCACTCCATGAAATGTTGAAGTGCACCTCCATTGAGGTCTCTCCATGAGATCCTCTCATCAAAGGCCCACTGGAACCCGTAAGGCTCCATACATGTTGTAGGAAGAGATTCCTCTTTGAGTTGTGAGATGTTCATCAAGGAAACTTCATTTGGACAATGGAAAGTACTCTCCATCACAAGATGTCTACCCTCTATCATTTTCCCCTCCAGTGCTTCATGAGTGAAGCTACCTTCAAAATGCTCCAAGAATAATGGGGCCCTCTCATCATCACTGCTGCTAAGTGACAGCATTGTAGATCTGCATGGTGATACATGTGTTGCCTCATGGCCACATATAATGCTAAACTCATAGCTTGGCACTGTACTGAATAGGACTTTGCTCCTCCCATCTTATGCAACTCCACACTTCAACACAAAGTGTTGGGTGTAGCTCAACCATGACAAACTGGAAAGAAATACATCTTCTCCTTAATCAATACAAGGGTCCTTTGTGTAGTGATAATTTGCTGCTCCAAATCAGCAAGGTGCTCTAATCCTAGGTTATGCACTTGCCCTAATGGCATGGTATCACATATCTCAATATGAGGTACTGAAATAATATGAGAAGGAAGTATATGCAAACCTTGGATAAGCTGAATCTTGGGAACATCTTGCACATCTACAAGAATTCCTCCAACCGGTGCAATAGTCTCTCCAACTGTTGGTAATGATGATGGTTGCTCTTCTACAACTGTACAAGCGTTGGTATCTTCCTCCTCCTCATGCATCTCATGAATCATGCATGGGGATCCAAATGTCAAGAACTCAAGACCATCTTGCAAAGATGCAAGTGATCCTCCTCCTTATGTAAGTACATCTGCAGCTAGAGGTGGTGGTAGAGGCTCCTCCTCCTAAGTGATAATGAGGACATCTTCCTTGGGCTCTTCATGTACTATCTCCTCAATGATGGGAGATGTCACTATGTAAGATGTCTCTGGTGTCTTTCCACCATACCTCTTCTTCATCCTTTGAATAAAGTTTGTATAAACAGACACCCTCATGTGTGACAAGTGACTGAACCACCAATCTCTTGCTTCACCTTCTAGGTGCAGCGCTACAATCTCCACATCCTCTCTTTCTGCTACAAGATGTTGCAGAAAGAATGTAGCTAATTCTTCCATCCAAGCCCTCAATTTTCTTGTGGAAGATCCATAAAATGTAGTCAATAATAATCTATTCCTCTTTCTTCTATTGCTACTTCGGGATCTTCTTTCTTCTTTGAGTTGCAAGAACTGTTGGAGAGAGAGATTCTCCTTCAAAGCTCTAGGTTGTGCTTTGTACTCAGACATATATTTACTTAGGGTCTCATGCCCCAAGTCTCCTTCACATTTAGACCAATCCTCTTTCTTATCAAAGAAAGTGGATCTAGTGGAATAATGCGAAGCTCTTTGCTTCTTCGGTTGGTTATGATGCTGATAGGAAGTGTTGGGACATTCCTCGTCCATTCCTCTTCTCGGATCCTCATTTTTCCTTTATCTCTTCATTTGTTTGACCTCCTTGGAGAGATATTGCATGGATCTATAGATAATAGTGACAAAACTGCAATCCTCCTTCATGATAGATCTCTACTATCTGCTTCTTCTTTTGATGCAAAAGATGAAGTGTCCACAAGCTGAGCCAAAGATCATGCTCTGATACCACTACAGTATCCCAAAAGGGAGAATGTAGTAATACTAAAACACAATAGATGAATAGCAGCAAAGTAAACCATTAATCTAAATACACATCAGAATGAACAGAAATAGCTGAGCTATTTTATTATGTGGGAGGTGGATAAATAGTACAACAGTGCTCAAAATATGAGACACTCAAGCCAAAGAGATGGCCTACAATGACCCTAAAATGATCCCACAAGAGGGACTGCGTAATTTTTGGACTACTGGAAGGAAAAATATGATGTCCCTGATGCAACTGCTGGCAAAATATAAATGTAGATCTAGGCATTTTGGGAGCTCCAATGATGCTGAAAATAAATATCCGGGCTCTATGATGGATACCCAAGATAACCCAGAAAGGATTTTCTAGATCTATGAATCTAGGAAATCACCCTCTTAGGGCTTGCACATATAACTGTTAGGTATGCAGATCTGAAGCAAGATCTGACAAATAGATGGATACAATATTTCACACAATCAAATCTATGCTTAAAGGGTTGATCCCATCACTAGATCCTCAAGCTAGAAGCTCAAGATCTAGCTGCTCTTTCCTCCTCCACTGAATGTGGATGTTGAATACTCAATAGTTTCAAAAAATCGCGATGTTAAGGAGGGAGAGTCTCAAGCTTGTTGTTGGATATGTCAAATCATCTCAACAAAGGTGGAAACTATGAATGCAATGTGAGGAGATGGTCCCTCACAGGATTTCCTGTTGAAATGCTGAAAACTTCCTTCCTCCAATGTATCTATAGGAATGGACTGCGTAATCCTTGAGGGGACTGCTACTGCATGGAGGTAAAACACAATGGCATGAATTTCGGATATAGATCTGCTACTCCGGAAAGGTTGAACATGAAGCACAAGTGAAAGGATGAATCCTCCACTAGTTTCCTAGCTGCAATGCTAGAAACAACCTCTTGAAGATGGCACCAATGCCTTATGAGGAATACATCTCAATGGAAACCTTCCCAGAGTAGGCACTCGAATTCCCCCGTGGGTAAGGGTGGGATTTCCATTCGGAAACACCATGTGCTAAACATCACTGTAGACTTAGCTAAATAGCATAAGCGTGCATAGAAATATCAAATGACAAATTTAGATCTAAACAGATCAGAAATAATAATACAAAGTTCGCCTTCTATTGTGCCTTCATCTTCATTATATAGATTGTGAGCCTTCCATTGCCTAGGCCCACCTCATAACTGCATTGCCTATGTGGCCACTAGCCTCCTTGAAGATTGTGTTGTATCTCCATGATCTCCATCATGTTCTTCATTAAATTCCCACTCTCTCTGTCATGTGTGCATTAGACGCACCACTTCCTCCACCATCTCATCATAAGTGCTTTATGATCTTACTTTGAATGCACTATTATCTCAGTTGACCTCCTCCAAGATCTTCATGATTTTACATTAATGATCCATGATCTCCACTCTTCCTTCATTTAAGAAGTTGCTCCACTATTCCATAATGTAGATCTAGATCTAAAATGTCCACATACACACATCAAAAGTGGATTTTATACATCTATGGGGTTTGTGGGTCCCTCTACCCTCTTATTTACTTAATTAATTAGGAAAATTAAAAACTTTGATATTCCAATTATCTTGTGGAAAATTGGGAATATTACATATCTCAAAGGCTTGAACAATAACCCTTCTAAGTTTGTCTTTTGACCTTCCTGAAGCCAAAATTTGTGCCATTTGTATGCAGCTTTTTGAATCTTTTCTAAGGACAATTTGAAGCCCATAATAGTGGTATATTATAGGTCTAATTTCACATCTTTTTGAGGCAGATCTTGTGTGGACCTTTCTGTTATGTTTTGGTTCTTATAAGGATCATATTTTTATTACTTTGAGGTATGTTACAACACTCATTTTCGCATTTAAGGCTATTTGTAGGTATTTTTTTGAAGGTGTGAATCGACCTTGACTAAAGTAGAATCTTGGCTCTCTTGTAAAAAGATTTAATCTTGATTTAACACATGTCTGAGGCAGTATCTGAAGTTAAATTTAAGGTGAGTTTCCTTTGATAATTCTCATTTGTTTGTAATTTGATTTTGGTCCAGTTAACGAGGCCAAATGTTTTTCTTAGAAGGATATCAAATTTGCTGCTAAAGGAGGTCAAATAAGCCCAAGTTTACTTCATACCATAGGTCTGCTTAAGCCCTATTACTTGGACCACATTCTAATAATGCTCAATAATTGTTTCAAGTATTGATATAGATCCAAGAAAAGGAGAGCATTAAGGATTGAGTAAAGGATGCCTTAAATGAAAGTTCAGGAGTAGTTTTTTTTATCATAGGCACATCATTGGCAACAAGAAAAAGGGAATAAAAGTAGCTTCTCAAAGGACATATCAGTGGTAGAAGAAGAAAACCTCAGGGAATAACACTTGTTATGTATAACATGCAATCAAAATCCAGAAGTTATTTTACAATGATGTGTGCATTGATGGGTCTAAGAGTAGTTCATTGTATTTCTAACCATTGGTGCGAAAGATGATATTTGAATGTATCATATTGTTAGAATACATCATATGTCAGGAGCACGGGATAGAATTCAACCCAGATGTTGATAATGAGTGATCCTAATTATTGAATATTTTGTTGTTGATGAAGAAGATTGTGTTGAAGAATATAACTCTTGTAACAAGTTTGATGTTGTATAGATCAGAGGTTTGATGAGTGTATTGTGAGGCTCTTATCACCTTAGTATATATGTGTTGATGATGTATGTCAAGTTATTATATTTATGTATGTGTGAAATAATTATTATGGCCAGAGGCTTTGAAGACAGAGTATACAAAAGTTGAAGGTATGAATATTGTTGTAGCCACTCAGATGTTATATGCTAATTTTCAGGGTTTATTGTTACTATATGTTAAGAAGTGCTAGTTGGTATTACGGACTAAATGTAATATGCATTATTATTATGGTGTAATGACAGGTGCCAGAGTATGTCAATTTATTGGAATATACCTTATTTTATCTTGTTGCATTATTAGGGTTTTTTGCATGAGGTATTTTTGAGTGAGGTGGAGAGCACATATTTGCTAGGGCTAAAAGTCCACATGTTGAGAAGAAGCAGAGAAGAGCTACTAGGGTTATATGTTGGTGCCATTAGGGTTTTGTAAAGACCTTGTTGATTCCATGAGTAAGATGAGCCTTGTATTGTAGTGTTGTTGCTACATTGATGTTGTTGGGGTTTCGGGCATGAGATTTTCATATGGTATTGTTGATGGGACAGAACATAGTATAGTTTTCGTACATCATTGGCATTGCTAGCTTCAGGGGTAGTGTTGAGAAGTATTCATAACAACAGTGATCAGAGCATTTATTGAACTATACAATGATCAAGTGTTGGTGAGTGGTCAATCTTATTCTTTATCTTCTATCTTAAGGGTGGCAAGGTGGTGTAAGGCGGAGATTGGAGTCTCTTTCAAGTTGGATATTAAGAACACTTCAAGATGGTTGGGTGGTGCTAGGGCAGGTTAGATCCTACGAAGGGTGTTGAAGCATCATTTTAGTTGGATTTATGAATCAGGTTGTTGGAACGTCCTTCCAGTTGGAGTTGCTAAATCAGGGTGTTGGAGCATCCTTTCAGTTGGAGCTAATAACTCAAGAGTTTGGAGCCTCCTTCCAATTGTTGCTAGAGAATATCAGAAGTTGGAGCTTCATATTGATGTAATATTTAATACCTATATTAAATTTTCGGTGGTTTTTCTCCTGGAAAGGTTTCCACCTAAAAAACCTCTTGCCTATTGTTTTGATGTTGTGCATTATTGAATACTGATGTTGATTTATGTTCTTATCTAATAACAATGATAATTAATGCTCGGTGAAGTTAAAATTAAATAATTGAAGTGAAATATTGATTCACCCTCCTCTCAGTATTTCTAATAATTAGAATCAGAACAAGTTTCTTCATTTGCAGCAATAACTAGAAGGTAAATCTCAGAAGTGTAGAAATGGGAAAGTCAAAGAAGCACGCATCCAAAAGATCAGAGGAAGTATATGATATTGTAGTAGTCTAAAAATATGCTATAACTAATGAAGAGTATCAAGTTGGTCCAACTCCTGAGTTCGATGAATCCAAATATGATATATGGGAATCTAGAATGGAAAGGAATTTGAAATCTCATGGATATGATGTATGCCAGCACCATGTTGTTTTTGGAGACACATTTATAGAAGAATATAGAAAGTACAACACAAATGCAATGAATGTCATTCATAGTGCTCTGCCAAATTCTGTGAAATCCAAAATGGATCAATTCTCATCAGCCAAAAGCCTTTGGAAGAACCTTCACAATCTCTACTCAAGATGAAGATGATAATGATGATGATTGTGATTTAGATGAAGTAGATGAAGAAGAAGAAGAAATAATCGACATGGAAAGAGAATTGATTAGCACCTTTTGTGATATTAACAAAGCAAGGAAGTGAAATCAGATACTCGAAGAAGAAGTTTCCCTTCTAAGACTTCAAGTAGAGGAAGCATAGAAGAAAGAGAAAATATTGATAAACCAATTAGAGGAATATGTTCATAAGTACGATACTAAATTTAGTCAAAAGAAAAATGAGTTTGATGTCACTCTAGATGAAATAAACCAACTCAAGGAATGGCAGAAGGAGAAATTGCAAGATGTCAAAAGGAAAAATAATGTCATTAATGAGAAGTATCAAGAAATGCCTTTGTTTAATATGAAGGCCAAAGAAGAAAGTGAATCTCCATGCAATGAATTCACAAGCTCCAAGCAGAGCAATATTAACAAACTTCCCGTTAGCAAGATCCCTTAAAGGCCAAATCGAAGTGAAGGACATATTGAATGCAATGTTGCTCCAATAAGTCATGTTAAGGTAATCAAGGACAACAAACAACAAAGGATTGATCCTCCTCCAAGGAAGAATGTTTTTAGAAGATCATCAAGGCAAGACATTCTATCTAGGAACTCTAGCATATTTAATGGCTATTGTTCTTCATGAACTAACTTTGGGAATAAGGCTAGGGATTTTAAATCTTAAGGATGATTATCAAAGACATTATCAAAACCCTTAAACCAAGGTTTTTCAGGACACAAGATAGATATTCGAATGGCTTCGTCAGCAGAAAGTATATGTCAGTTTCTCTGTCATTCAAGTACCATATGGAATACTTCAAATGCCATAACTATGGATATATAACTCATGATTGTAGATACATGATGGAATATTCCTTGAAGGAGAACTATAATATTAGGCACATGAATATTTGGAGAAGAAATAAAAAGAAATAAGATCAGGTAAAAAAAGAATTCCTAGTTGTTATATGCTCAGGTTTTGTAAAATCAAAAGGTCATGATGAATCTATAATGGAAGATATCGAGGTTCGGGAGGATCCAGTTTAAAAGCTTCATACGTTATCCTAAAGAATCCATCTTGATGACTCTTTATCCTATGAATGTTGAAGAGGGGGAGTCTAAGTAACAGTGATTGCAAATTTGAAATATATATCTTTTGGCAATTTGAAATATGGCATATGTGAATAAGTTCTCAGAACATTAATCAGCATTGTGTGGGCAGACTAGTCAGCTTTCTGTTCAATAGAGTAGCAAAAGTTAGTCTTCAAGATTAACTATTTGCAAAAGGACTCATTCTTGTTTATACATATTGAAATATATAATCAATTGTGGAAAGTCGTGAGAGGCATAGCATGTAAGGGGGAGAAAAGCATTGAGAGGAAGATATTTCATCAAGGGGATTACCATTTTCCATTGATATCAAAGGATGAGAGAAATCAAGAAAGGAAGATCGAAAGCATGCAGATAGGGGGAGCATTAATCGCAGAAGGGGTATGTGTGTTTCCTTCAATGACAAAAGGGGAGATTGTTGAATGGTGTTGGAATTGATGTAAACATCATCTTTGAATGCTCTTAATATTTTTCTAAGGAAGCATTGATTGGAAGCTCCACTAGTCAAGAAGCCCTAGAAGGATGAGAAACCCCTGCATCTTGGTCATAATGTCTCACTTTTTATGAGGATTTTCGATAAGAAGCTCGGTGTTTTTGCACACAATACTTCCAAAATTTGATTGTCTTCATAGTTTCAATTCCAGTGGTAGGTGGCACGCCACATAATTCCTCACGGTTGAGGAGATATGCTCCTTTAAATTTGATGCCCCATTGTGTGGTCAAATTTCCCCAAAAAAAGATGATAATGGTAGTTTAATGTTTGGTTAAATATTGACTTTATATTCAAGAAAAATTGATTTAAATTGCATGGACCTTATTAGCCATTAATATGAGGAATTCTTATCCCAAATTGGTTTCCGAAGTGAATCAATTTGACCCTTAAAAAAAGTTTTATTTATGTAAATTATCCCTATTTTAAGGATCAGATCAGCTCTCCTTAAAGATTAAATTTATTGGTTTATTTTTTATGGTCGACTCGGGGGTTTATGGACTACCATCTCCCCTATAGAAGCCTATTTGTCTAATGTAAATAGAGGGCTCGGTTCCCTCCAAAACAATGATTCTCACGCTCATATTTTGTTTATGTCTCTAATAAATTTAGAGGCATGTGTAGTCATGAATATCTGAGATAGAAGATCGGATTTGTGAAGGAATTTTGGGCATTAATGTTATTCCTTTATTGGGGTTTTCACTGAAGCGAGATTTATGGGAATAATTATTTATATATTTTGGTTGTTTCTTCATTAGAAGTTCTGAGGCATCATTTTGAGGTTTTTCTATGCACTTTCAGCGTGCCCCCCCCAGGCCTAATCAGAAGCCTACCTAAGTTATATTTCTATCCCCATTGTACAAGGTTCCTCAAGCTCGGACCAAGTTTTCTGAGGCTCCTATTCGCATGAACTATAGCCTAATTCACTTTTATTCTACAGAATTATTTCAGCATTGTTCTAGGGCTTTGTGAGACCCACCTCAGCTCTATATTTGTGACAAAATTCATCTGGCACCAGTGACATATGAGGCTTGATTTGAAGATCAATTTCACATATTCTCATACTTGTGTTGGACCTATTTTGGCATACCTTTAGGAAAAACGATCTAAGGCCTATTTGTCCCTCCTTAAGACAGTTCGATGGCATAATTTTTGGATATCTAAAAGGCTTGAATAAGAATCCTTCTAAGTTTGTCTTTTGACCTTCCCTAAGCCATAATTTGTGTCATTTGTATAGTTTTTTGAAGCTTTTATAAGGACAATTTGAAGGTCATAATAGTGGTATATTACAGGCATAATTTCACATATTTATGAGGCAGATCTTGTGTGGACCTTTCCGCTATCGTTTAGGTTCTTATAAGGATCATATTTTCATCCCTTTGAGGTCTATTACAACATTCATTCTTGCATCAGTATAATACTATTAGTAGGATGTTTTCTGAAGGTATTTTTAGCCTTGACTAAAGTAGAATCTCAACTCTCTTGTAACAAGATTTCGTCTCAGTTTTAGGTTTGTCTAAGGCAACATCCGAAGTTGCATTTGAGGTGAGTTTCCTTTGTAGTTTGTTATTGATCCATTTAAATAGGCCAAATGTTTTTCTCGGTAAGGATATCAAATGTGTTGCTAAAGGAGGTCAAATAAGCCCAAGTTGACTTCAGACCAAAGGTGTTCTTAAGCCCTATTACTTGGACCACGTTCTAAGAATGCTCAAGAACTGTTTCAAGTATTGATCTAGATCCAAGAAAAAGACAGTATTAAGGATTGAGTAAAGGCCTCCTTAAATGAAAGTTCAAGAGCAGTTTTGATGATCAAAGGCACATCGTTGACACAAGAAAAAGGGAAGAAAAGTAGCTTCTCAAAGGATATATCAGTGGCAGAAGAAGGCAACTTCAGGGCAGAACACTTGATATGTATAACTTGCAGTCAAAGTCACGAAGTTATTTTACAGAGATATGTGCATTGATGGGTCTAAGAGCAGTTCATTGTTGTTATGATCATTGGTTGTAATATACCCTCTTGGAAATTTCACAAACACACGCTATGACTTTTTTAGTTTTTATGGTTATCTTCAGTGATAAATTCTGTCAAACAGTTTGAATGTCACCTATTCTAGGTGTAGATTTCATGTGTTTATCTCATATGACACGTAGAGTGAATATTGCAACTATGGAAAATGGTTCAAATAGATGAACATGTTTTATTTATAAACTTAGAAATAAACTTGTCACTATTGATACGACTTTGCATGAAAATAACTCTGAATATGGACAGTCAGGCACAAGTTTATACAGAGAATCATAAGAAGATGAGAACCTAGTACATTAGCTCCAGCTAAAAGGCCAATAATTATCAGTCCTCCTCAAATGAACGCAACCATAAATATCAGTCCTCTTTAAGCTAATTCCAGCTATGTTTTCTTCATTGATACGACCCAGTCATGACAGGGAATTCATTCTCAGCTCCAGCGTCTGCTTTGTTTGGTGGGATGAAAAATTACCCATATTGTACCAGCTTCAAATTCTTCCCCTGTCAGCTTATACGTCCAACCTTTCAGCCCCAGATTCAGTCAAAAAGAACTATGTAGCATTTTGTCACCAAGGAGAGATTCGACCTCCGCTTGGATAGGAAGCTCGTCCCTTCACATCAGAAGTAGGAAACTCGCACTGGGGCCAAGAATTGTGTCCACTTAATGCCACGAGCTCAACTCCTTCCATCAAAGGAAGACCGTCCTTTTCTTACAATGGAACTTGACCCTCCAACATTGATGAACTAGCCTAACAAAGAGGATGATATGGCCTCCTTTCCAGCGCTATACTCGGTTATTTATTCAAGATTCCACCCACAGTAAGTATGGTTGAGTGTGATTCCATATTTAGTTGTGACTTCAACCTGAAATAATATTTATGAGAAAAACAAAATCAGAAGATCAATTGATAAAACTCTTCTCCTCAAGATTTCTTGCAGATTCTCAATTCCATGAAAGCATAGTAGTGAAATCTGAGTGATTTCACACTTGGAACCAATTAGAGTGTCTAGTTTCAACACTGAAGCTAGCTATGGTGGCTAGGGTTTCTCAAACCCTAAGCTTCTCTCTCAAAAAATCTTCAAGAGCTCATTTTTTCAAAAATTCAAGTGAACTTAAAATTAAGAGAGTCTCCTCACTTTTCTCTTTTATAAAAGTGTGGCCACTTTTGCCATCATTTTACCCTTTTAACTTTTATAAAGTCACATTATAATCTTTTCACTTTATAAAACTAAAGTAACTTTTCACTTGCGTAGGGAGTGTCCCCCTTTTCACCCCTTAGACTTTTATAATGTTTTCCTAAGCGAATCAAGTTCCCTTATTAAATTTTCCCTGTCTTATCCTATGGGAACCATAATAGGCAAGTGAACTCCATCATATGCTTCCTAAGTGGTCAGGGACATTATAGTCCTCCCTACCCAAGATTGCTTGTCCTTAAGCAGTTTTAACTTAGGATGTTTGAGCACATGCTCGCCTTCCTAGGGGGCATCCTCCACAGGTAAATCTTTACATTGTACCAAGTACTCCTTCATTATCCTATTTCGCAGTTTCTCCTCCCTTGTTTCTAAGTTCTCCTCTAGAACCAAGATCAATCCCCCTTCCTCATCCAACAGTGGGAGTTTTGTGGAAGTTACAACATGTTGTCCGAGGGCCTTTTTAAGGCACGAGACATGAAAGACGTTGTGAATCTTTCATCCTTCAGGAAGCTCAAGTTCATAGGCCACTTCTCCTACTTCTCTTGTGATTCTATATGGCCCGTAGAACTTAGGTTTGAACTTTTTGTCCCCTTTGTTTTGAGTAAAGACTGCCTATGGGGTTGAAGATAAGGGTACACCATATCTCCCACTTCAAAATTGCACTCCATTATGTGCCTGTATGCATATAATTTATGTCGATTATGAGCCATCTCTAAATTTTCCTTGAGGACCTTTAAAATATCTTGGCTTTCCTGAATCCAGTCCTTGGCTAGAGGTGCCCGACTATCCCCAAAAATATTATCTGCAAATATTGGGGCATCATACCAGCCATATAACGCTTTGAAGTGTGTCATGTGGATAGACATTTGGAAAGTGGTGTTGTGGCAATGCTCCCTCATATGAAACCACTTTACCCATGCCTTATTTTGGTCGTTTACATAATTCTGGAGATTAAGCCCTCTAGCCATTTGTTGACTATCTTTGTATTTCCATCAATCTAAGGATAGTAGTTGGTGCTCGGTGTCAGCTCGGTCCCCACAAGTCTGAATAGATCCTGCTAGAAGAAGCCCATGAACCTACTATCCCTGTCACTGACAATGGTCTTTGGCACCCATGTAATCTGAAGAACTTAAAGAACAACTCAGCGACTTGCATTGCTAAGTATTTTGATGGTGTGGCAAAGAAATGAGAGATTTTGGTGAGTTGATCCACCACCAGATATATATAGTCCTTGCCCTATGTCGGAGGTAGCCCAGTGATAAAGTCCATAGAAATTCTCTCCCACTTCTGCTCCTGGATAGGGGGTGATTGCAGTAAACCTGTTGGATGAGTGTGTTATGTCTTTTTCTGTTGTCGAGTGTTATATCCCTTCATGAACCTCATCACATCCATCTTGAGGCCCTTCCATGTGAACCTCTCCCTAATTTGTCTGTAGGTATTTACGTACCCCAAGTGCCCTACTAAGAGTGAGTTGTGAGCTTCCTGCATAATTTTCTCCTTGAGTTGTGATTTTGGCACTAGATAGATTTGATTCTTGTAGTAAATGGTATCATCCACAACCCGGTACTTGTCATCTTGTATCAACCCCTCCATAATCTCACAAGAGGACTTTCTTTTGGAGTATTCTACTAGCACCAGTGACTTCTAGTCATTTGTTATCTAGGGAAAATTTTAAGAACCCCCCTAAATTTATATATATAATAAATAAGCGAATCCCCATGATACATAGGAAAAATGGAAGGCAATTTTATTAATAATATAATATGTATATATATTTTTTTAGTAAGATCTCTCCATGAAGATTATATTATCTTGTAAAAACATGGCGAATCACCAGTACAAATGGCGAATCACTACTACAAAATGGTGAATCGTTGTCTAGTGGAGTTCGGGTTGTTGGTTCCAATGAAGATATGGTAGTTGAACCAGGAGTAGAAGGAAGAGAACCACCGAGACCAAGCATGGCACATGGTGACTCATGAGGGAAGTAGTTCTCGTGTAGTTTGGAAAATGCGTTCTTCTAGTTCTGCTAAGCATAGTGTTGTTGCTCATGCTACTACTAGCACTGATATTGAGGTTGGAGAGAAGTTTCAACAAATTGGGATCTTTGCAGATCATTTTGTTTGAACAATCCTCCAACACAAAGGCCCATGCCTCTACCGATTTCTTCAATGAGCAGAACAAGTCGAACAAAAATTAAAACGCCAATAACTAATGAACAGAGTCAATACGACAATCCCAACACACCTCCAAACCGACAATTGTGCCTCACTATCTGCTACGCACATCCAAACCGACTCAGCTCATGGCAGAATTTGCTCGTGGGAATGGATCGGGGAATTCGAGGGGGCGGTATCATAAATTCATGAAGCTCAACTCATCCCTCCACAGTCCAATGCAACAATGGAGGTCGTCTCTCCTCCATGCATATAATCACCAACAGGCACCAGCAGTTACACAACTATTACACAATCCAGGCGACGGTGCTTGACTAAAAACTTTAAAAATAAAAGTTTGACCAGGCAAAGTAGTATTCAATTTTTTATCTTGTAATTAAAGAATTCAACATCCCAATATATAAAAATACCATCAAACGAACATTATGCACTCCACTCATAAAACAGTTCAGGATAAGAAAAAGTGTAACTTCTCATTCCATTCATAACACAACTCATGATAAGAGAAAGTGCAACTTCCCATAATGGTAAAACAAAAGGAGGAACTTTAATAATGATAAAACAATTCCAAAGTGTGGGGTATCCCACTTTTTATTCACACACCAAACAACCCATCAACAACTTACTTGCACTTGTCCTTGCCAGAAATCAGGAAATTGAATTTACAATAGAAATTAACGAAAAAAACTGCATATGGTAGGGAGCCTTAGTCACCGGCTAAAATTTTAATGTTGGTCATTATGGAAATCGACTTATTTCCAACTATCCAAACCTTGAAGTGAAAATTACATTACAGTATGTACAAAAATGGATATAGTTTGAACATGTAAACTCCCCAAGTTTTCTTGTGCCCCTCATTCATGGCTGTTGTTAAGCTGTAACATGGGAAACCCCCCTTCCCTTACAGTTCGCTGCTTAGGGTTGCATAGTTTCCATATCCAACCATCAATCCAATCAGCTTCTTATTATTTAGACGTTGTTGGTAGACCATTGGTTTTTCAAATATGTTAGCAAATTATGAAAAAAATCAAATAAATAATGAATTCATGATTATCTTTGGAGAGTATCTATGTATGATTAATTTCATTGTGACATAATAGCTAAAGAAAAAATATCATTAGGTAAGCAACCCAATTTAAATCTTGAAGATACATAATCTTCAGTGATTTCAATAACTGAACAATAATTAATTGCTCTGTACCTATTAGGGAACGGTATGAGGTGTGGCAAACCGAACACATTTGAAGTCAAATGTAATCTTCAGAATTTTATAATATAATACAACTCTCGCTTACTTACAAAAGAAAAAAAAAACATATTATAATTTCACTATCAAATATCAAATATCAAAAGTATGAATTATTTCTTTCATACGCCCCCTTCATGGATTCTAAATCTTTGAGTTGTTTACATCTTTAGTCTTTTACACACATTTTTTTTCCAAGAAAAAACTGTGTTTTCTATTTCAAGTGTGAGAGAAAAATATGCATGAAAAAGTCTGCGCTTTCATACAAAACTACTAGTCTAAATACATTGGAACTTAACCATTGGATTTACCCCAAATACATATCACATCCATCTTCTGCAATTGGTATACACTATACATGACAACAAGAGTTACAAGTCAACTAGAGCACCTCCCATTGTTCTTCTAAGTCAATAGAAGATTTTATATCTCACCGGGAAGCTTGCTTCCCCCTTGAACTCCTTGAACAAGAGCAAACCTTTTTGTTGTGCCATAACGGTTTTTGAGAGTCCATTGGCTGATTTGTTAAATTCTCTATACAAATGTTGCAACGGACCAAAGAGTGAACCCTGTCTCCCTAATTCTGTGAAGCAAAGGAGACAACACTAAATTAGTGATTTGTCACTTCTCATTAAACCAATGCAATTTTCAACTTTGAAACTCCTAGTAGTTGCAAAGATCTGATTTGACACTTCTCAATAAACCAATGCCATTTTCAACTTTGAAACTCCTAGTACCTACAAATATTTGATATCATTTTCTAAAGCAAACTAAGACTTCAAAAAAATTTACAAGGCAAATAGTTCTATCCTCTTATTTGAACCCTTGATCAACTCCAAACTTTAAGGCAGAGTAACGGGTGAGATAAAAACAAAACAACACCATATCCGCATCTTCTGGAATACCTTGCTCCATCAAAAACCCTTGCTTCATTATGATTTATCTTAAAATCCTTTGGCTTTTTATCTTTGCAACTTTCTTTATAGGAAATTCTAATTATATGTGCTTCCAGATTCTCTATCTTATTCCAACCGTCCACTTATTCTGCCAGATCCTCAAAAGTCCACTTGTTCCAACCATCCATAACCCCCACATAATATAGCTAAGAAGAGCTCAAAATTGAGTGTGTGCAAACCATGTCTCAAGACCCTGAAGTAGGGACCCAGAATTAAATTGTCCTCGGCAATTTAAAGATTGGAGAACATCTTGCCATATAGAAATAACATATGAACACGTAATAAAGAGGTGATCCACAAATTTAACTTAACATTTGCAGAAAATACAGTGATTTGGTCCCTGCCAATAGCACTTTTGTCCATTGTCGCAGGTCAAAATTATGTTTGATAGAGATAATGAGGAGAAGGTTCTAATTTAAGAAATCTTCCAGATGCTTACCTACCATCAATGTCTTTCTCGCAGCAAATCCATGTAGGATAAAGCCTCATAACCTAACTTTTATGTAAGGATACTTGTGGCCTTATTCCAAAAGCATACTATTTCATCCCCTGAAATCTGTAAAGAAATAAAATTGTGACATAGTAATGAGTTATAGGGAGTATATTCAACAAAAAATCTCCTTATAAGTTCAAATATTCTGGTACTAACCAATTTTTTTACCATCTTCCAGGAACACCTTGAACCCCAGCATTAGCCAACACTGACGCTTGATTTGATTTGATATCGACGCTTTTGCTTACATAATAGGTTTGATCATAGTGGCTAAAGGGGGAGAAAGTAAAAACTTGTCATTTACAAAAAAGTTGTGCAGATTGTTGCTTTAAATCACTAGATAAAAATCGGTTGAGATCTTCTTAACTGCCACATTATTTTGAATTCTAGATCGTGTTGATTTTTGCTTTGTATCATGGCCACCTCCACCTGAAGACATTGTGAATTGCTTTATTCTGAATTTCAGATTTCTTTGAGCTTAAATTCAATGCATTGACATGAACAGAACAGGCATACTGCTTGAGACCACTAAAGATTCAATGAAAGAAAGGCTATGCATACCTGAATGCTTTGATGAACTTAAGTTGGCTAGTGATCACGAGGAATTAATTGTCGAGTAAAGAATGGCGGGGCATACCTCCTGGAGTCTCCTCCGCATTGATTTTTTGGCTGAGTGACTAAGCTTTAATGGCGGTGCACTCTTTGAGAAACATTTCAAATCTCAAATCTCGTGTGTCTTATATGGTTTGACCTACTATGGACGACATATTCACCTAGCTAGCTCAAGAAAAATGAGATCCTTCACACCAGATTGTATTTGTTCATCTCATGTAATTGTTCATCCAGATCTTGCCCCATGAATGTTTCCCTGATAAAATGTGAGGGTTTAATAATGGAAACAATAGCTACCAAGATAGATTATTGCCAATTCTGAGACTGAAAGGGACTTGAATAAAATGGGAATGTATTTTGATTAAATAGTTCCAAATCTAAAGATTGCTTGGAGTTGGGAATCAATAGTAAATTTAACTATTTTCCCACTATAGAAACAAGTGAAGCCAGGAAATAGAGTTGGATAGCTAGAACCAAATCCAGAGCCAAAGGGCAGAGTTGAGGTCCATGTTCCAAAGATGCTGATAGAAGACACATTGATCCAAAGTTTGGTTTCCTGAAGCTTTGGTTTCCAAACATGCTCGGTTTGCCACACCTGATACGGTATTGGGATTACTATACCAATAGATTAGATCCTCTCCAAGGGATTACTATACCATATTTGTATGTTCTATAACAGAGTCTATTTGGTATGCAGATCTCTCACCCTCACCTTTAAGATATGCAATGGTAGATCCTGAGCTTTTGTATGTGATACCAGGTCCCACAATCAGAGATGTGTTGATTGTCACCATATTCAACCCTTTGTCCATGGCCAGCACCCATGCAGCCCTCTCTGACAGTGTCTTGGCTAATGTGTACCATAATTGTGAACAGGAAATACTGCATAATTAGAACAGGAATACCACAGATACCCTAACATTGGCTATCTATTTCTGCACTTGTTTCCCTTTCTTCTATCAACTATGTTGCAGATTTTGAAGCATACTACAGCCATAAAACAACACCTTATGAACGGATTGATGAGTAGCAATTTAGCCCTTGAAGACTGCTTTTCTACAACACATTTCCAGCGAACACATGAGGATCAAATGCATACATTAGGCCCTTTTCATCTCAAGTACACACCTTAAATATGAATGTATCAAATTGTTTCTTCATCTACTAATTGGTGAAAATGATAAACATAAATATTCTATCGTATGACCTACTTCAAAGTAGTTGTTTGTGACATACAAGTTCTCTCATTTATCCAAATGCCTTATGGCTCCATTAGCCCATAACTGATAGGCACCAATTTCCTTCCTTCTCATTCATTCCTTGCTTTTGTCCATTTTTGTTTCTTCATCCTATTTCATACACTACAACCACCACTCATCTTATTAAATCACCTTGTGCCCCCATTCTATAGCCTAGCAATCCTACCTTTTAGGGATGCCCCCTTGAGTTGAAGAAGAGACAACCAAAAGAGAAAGGAAAAGCTACTCAAAGTGAGTAGGTAATATTCTTGCATTGTAAAAAACTAACACCATCGTGATTGAGACTTTATACTTTTTGCGGGTGCTAGGTTTTGTTGTAACAACAGGGAATCACAGTGTAGATGAAAGATCAGATCTTAAGCCAATTTTACAGTTCAAAATGTAAATAATTACGAAAACAAGATATAATCAAGAAATGTAAAAATCATTACCAATAGCAAGGCATATATAAGTAGCAGTAAATGTGTTCAATGCAAGTTTACATACCAATTCAAATCTAGGCAATAAATACATCCCAAAATATTAAAAATATAAGGTGATAATCACTAGTGTAAGTAGGGTAGCAGCAAATTACATATACAAATTCAAAGCTCCCTCAAAACAACTAAGGAATCACAATAAAGAAGGACATGTGCGATAATGTAAACTTACTAGAACTTTCCAAAAATTGGAACACAAATTTATTAACCAATGACTTTTTCATAAATGACTCCGATATGATGCTGAGTAACAACATTAGTATCTCATAACATTAGGCAGTTGCAGATCCACTCCATCCACTAGCTTCCACAATATCATTTAGAAAATAGAATGTATTGCTGAATAAAGGTATAAAAAAGCTGAATGTTTGGAGTCATGGAAAAATAAACTTAATTTTCTTCAAAATTTGGAAAATTAGACTAACAATAGTGGAATGAATAAATGGTGAAATTGCAATGCCTTGTATGAGGTCATTGACTTAATGTTGCTGCATGATCAACTTCATCTAGAAGTTATTCAATTTATGCATGAAGAAGCTCACTCAGCATGTTATTGACTGTCAAGTGATTCAAAACCACCAATAACCAGGAAAAACTAAAAAGGTTCACCCTAAAATTAATTTCTTCAGTGTCAAGATTCAGTATGCAAGCGCACATAAGCAACGGACGGGTGTGTGTCATAGCAAAGAAAAAAAGAATGTAATTATTGTGGATTAAGAGGATAGCTTACTAGTCATGTTGAAAGAATTATCAGATCCCAACTAAAAAATAGTTTTAAGCCATAACCAGCAGCACAGATGCTCAAGAAAAATCGTTAATAGTTGAATTTCATGGTTCCATGGTCTGTTCATCACATTCTAAATACCATCTATAGATTTTAGAGGGTATCAAACTCTCAATACTTCAAGCAAAACTATCATACTGGCATTTTTCGAAGGAACCTCATATGAATACTCAAAATGGGTTAACTGAAATGTAGGTTAGTGACTACAAGAAGGCCATACTAGGAAACATGGTAATGAAGATACAGAAGTGTTTTAAGCATACTTATAGAGATTAAACTTTTAGCTCCTGTATTAACTCGTAACATTATTAAAGTTGAGAAACTTGACCACAACTAGCAGAAGATGATGTTATTTAACATAGGACGACTAGCAATTCTAATACAAGTGTTTTCTTGATCACTAAATCTAAAGCATTGCCGATACTACAAAAAGGTTACTTAATAATAGAGAAAGTATACTTACCTCAAAGAACATATACTGCAAGTGGATTGAATTTCTCAGTCCAAACAAAACCATGCAAAAAAACAGGAAACAAGATATGTACAACGAAAAGCACTTTATGAAAGAGACATATTTCCATAATTTGGCCACATATACAAGGAATGCATGCAAGAAATATAACATGAGCAAGAAAGGCATCAAAAAGAGGGAAAAAAAATACTTATATTGTCTCAATGTGTACTTCCAGGAAGATTATATGGACTGAAAATCCGTATGCCTATTTTAGAATCAACCAACTCAACTGCATTTTCCAGAGTTGTCTCTGTATTTCCAGGTGATTCATCCTGCCGAATTCCAGCCTCACCACACAAATCCTCATCTTGTTGATTTGGATCTAAGCACCCGACATTTATAGTATCCAAATCTACATTATCATGCCTCTCATGAAATTCAGAGACTTGACTAACAATTTCTGAATTGGGCATCATAGAAATAGAATGTGATTCTCCTTCACATTCCCTCACTAACTTCAAGGATAGGGAACTGGCAATTTCCAGAAATGTTGCAGCTTTATTTGTGACAACAATATCTATACAGTTGTCTATTGGTACAGGAAAGTCCCTGGAAGAGTTTTCAGTCACTCTGAAATCAATGTTTCCTATGTGTCTATTTGACATTGTCTTGTGCTCTTCCGTATTCAATATTGAAATATTTCGTTTCATAAGGGAAGGGACATTGTTAACTTGTAATGGACCTACAATGTTAGCCTGCTCTTCTGACAAGACTACTGCATCAACAGGATCCACAGGTGCTTTTGAGACATGCATTGAATTAATGCCATAAGTAAGCTCTTCTGGAGAAACTATGGTATTAAGATTTGATTCTTCTGAGAAGCCTCTCGGATCATGATCATCCACCAGTTTTGGGTCAGTGACACCATCTTCAGGTTCTACTAAAAACACCCTAGTATTAACATCATCCAAAGGATGTTCTGAACAACCTTTGGAATTGGTATTGCATCCCAGTACCAAATAATCTGCATCCTTTACATTCACCATTGGTTCTTTCACATCAAAAATTGGGTTGTTTTGACTTGAACTAATAGAGTTATTCATTTTTTCATCATCTTGAAGAACCATATAAGGGTTTTGAAGAACAATTCCTTTGAAGAACCATATAAGGAAAGCTCATCAAGAAGGAAGGATGCCTTTCTTTTTCAAGATTGGTCTACATTATAGGCTTTCTTTTTCAAAATTGGTCACATTCAGAAACATTTCTCCTAAAAATTCTCTACTTTCTTGGTATTAATTGTGGGCTTAATATGAATTTTTCTGTATTTGTAAGGTAAAAATGTAACCGTTGAATATTAAGCATAGGTGATGAATTTTATGACAAGACCAAAATCTCAAAAGCATAACAGAGATATATTTCCCTATTGCTACATTGGAGTACTTCTAATGTAAGGCACTAGATATTGAATTTGAAAGCTAAATTTTTCATACATTCCTTCATGTCAGCATATTTATCATCTAGGAGGGATATATGCAAATTTTGGAAGGCAATATGGTAATACAAATATATAGGATATCCTGTAAATTAACAATGGGTGTAGAAATCCAAACTGAATTCTGGTTATCCATGATCTGTTATACACTAGTATGATTATGATCCATGCTTGCAATGACTGCTCACCTCAAAACCTAATTGAAAAAAATACATTTATCATCCCCATTAAAGAACCTCATTGCTTACTCCTCTTACCCATTTATCTCATACCTCCATTCATCTATATGAATGGGATCCAGCCACGTTGAGCCAACATTACTGGTTAAACAAGCAAGGAAGTAGTTTCTGGACAAAGCTTTACCCCTTATTATCACTTTGCAGTTCTAGGACAATTTTCCCCGGACAAAGCTTTACCCCTTATTATCACTTTTTCAATTCTATGACAATTTTCCCTATATATCAAAAAGAAGAACCTAACTCTTTCTTGCGTACATAAAAGGATATCAATTGATTGCTAGGCATTGATTGATATCCAAATCAGCCATAAATGCACAATCACAGCAAAACCCATCTTGGAAGCCTTGAAAGTTCACTATAGAAGAAAACAGAACAAAATAACGTTAAAAATGGAGGAACCTTTTGGGGTTGTTGCTTCTTTAAGGAAACCGATGAGTTACAGAGATCGATATCTGTGTATAGTAACAATATCATGGCTGGTTGCCTTCGTGACCTATTATTCTCCACATAATGTTCACAAAAGCAATGATTGTAGCTAAACTCATTGTCTTCTCCAACTACCCTGGGATGGCCACATTACTTCCCCAATGGCCATCCTCAACCCGATGGTAGATTCATGTCATCACAAAGCCCAGTCACAAAGTCACTTTGTGGCTGGCACTCTGAGGACCCATCTCTACAATCGGGTTAAGGATGGGGCATTCCCCAACAAGGTTCAACTCTTACAACTGATTCATAAAAAAATGTATTCCTTGCAAATTTATTATGCAACAATGTAGTTGAGGGCTAACTTCACATACTAAACATCATTGTAATAAAAGATGGGAAAGAATATGTTGCCTAGTACCAAGTTTGTAGAAGAAACTGCAAATATACAAGACTTTTTAACCATGGAGAAAATTCATTGCAACTGCATTACTCTATATTGATTTTGTTAAGGTCTCTCTCATATTAGATCCAATACATGTCAAAGAAACATCATAGCATGCCATAGGTATCCATTGAGATAACTGTAGAAACAAGTTTCAACTGCTTGAGAGGAAGAATCACATCAAACTGAAACTTTTGACATGGAAACTAATGAGTTCTTTTGTTCTAGCAGGAGATTTTTTCTTGCAGAAACCAGATTCTAGCCCAATGTATTTAACAAAAGGTATTACTGAACATGCAAATTTATTTCTAGACCTTGACTGTGGTTATAAGAGATTGAAAGTAAATAAGAAATAAAGTGTATACACATGTGTACAAGAAGAGAAGTGGTCAAAGAAATAGTCAAAACACCAACAAATAGCCCTACATCAAAAGGAATGCCTTAGGCATCTCTAACTTGGGTATAGTTGAAGTGTAATGAAATGAAGGAACAAAATCCAAGAATAAAGAGATTGAAAAAAGCACAGTATTAAACATCTGAAATCAAATTTCAAAGAAATATCCAAAGATAAGTACAGTCCCAGTCCATATTCAGTTATAACTGGTATTAATGTTATATATGTTCAAGGCTCAAGCACTGCTACAGGGAAAATCTTAGCCCAAATGTAGTTAGCACTAAACCGTCCTGAGAATGACAATAGACAGCAGTGTCAACTCGCAGCCCTAGTTTCGTACCCTGCACTAGTTAACTGGTATTAATGTTATATAAGTTCAAGGCTCAAGCATTGCTACAAGGATAATCTTAGCCCAAATGCAGTTAGCACTAAACCGTCTTGAGAATGACAATAAACAGCAGTGTCAACTCGCAGCCCTAGTTTCGTACCTTCATGTGTTGATTGCTTTATAGAATAGTGTAACAATCCGTCTGAGAATGTCAACAAGTGCACTAAGATTGCAAGCAAATGTCACAACAACATTGTTAGGCTTTTCAGATAGACAGGATTGAAACATGTGCAAATTTTGAGAGCTAGGAATTTGTTGCTCCTACCATATATAATCCCAACTAAAATGTCTCTGATCCTGTAACTGCAACATTGGAGATCATTCCATTCACTTCATTTTATTGGTAATTCTTAGTAGATACTTAAACCCTAGATGCTCAGCTTAATTTGGGCATGCTTCTCTGTTTTTGTTATGTGTCTCTCTGCTTTCCAAAAAAAATTTCTTGGAGTTTGTCCATTCTTCACCGTTTGCTTGGCCATCTTGACCTGAACAAAGGAATTATCTGTACCATCAACATCCATGTCCAGGTAGAAAGTAACATAATGGTCATGGATGACACCAATTGTATTCTGAGCAAGAAAAGTCCCATGAATCTCATCCTCGGATTTGATCTGGTTGACATTCTCATATTTTGTACCTTTGATCATCAAGATCCCACTTAGTCCAACCTATGTGCCAAATAAAATGGTCAAAAGCTTAACCCTTCTAATCTGCTCTTGAGTAAAAATAACTTGACAAGTTGCTTTCTCAAGGAAATATTTCAGAGTTTCCTACCTTAATTCGGATAAAGCCATCAGTCTGAAATTCCCAATCCACAATATAATCATAGTTTGCAACAGATGCTGCCATGCGGGTTACTAAGGTAACCTTTGGTCTGACTTCTCGAATCTATCACACAATAGATTTCACAAATTAGAAATACAAAAAATATGCCAGTGCAAACAGAAGCAAGAAAATTTTTCAAGGTTTATATATGTGCCAAGGAAACAATATACCAATGCAAACAAAAACATCATCTTTTTTTCTATGTTTATACAAGTGCCAAGCAAACATCTAAATGCCAAGGAGATTGTCAATGAGTACCAAGCAGCGACCTAATCTTACCCACCAAGGAAACAATATACCAGTGCAAACAAAAGCATCAATTTTCAGTCTTCCATCTGGTAAATATCTGTGAATGTAAATTTAGTCCTTACACAAACAACCTCAACATATAACTGAGGGAATTCAACTCAAGTATGTGCAACTCTTGTTCTTCACCTAGACCCAAAAAGTAATTCGCCATTCGTCTTAATGATTTGTCTAATTGTTGCAGAAAGAATTATGGTGAATTTATTCCAGAATGATATTTCGGCAGCTTCCAGGTATCAAGTTGGCCCACAACTTTGCTAAAATTGGAATTGAGTATATATAAAAATAAGAAAATGCTATCACATAGCTAGGCCCTTCAAAATTTCTTTCAATTTTTCCCAAGTCTTTCCTGCCTAGGTAAAACAAATTGCCTAGGTAAAACTATGGAAAAATGGCATGAACATGAATGAAACTAGGTAAGTGTATTACCACATCAAAGGATACTTATGATCTAACCATGCAGCACAAGGTGAAAGTGACCAAGATGTGATTATTTGACCACCTTGATGTTGGTTCATGAAGAACATTATGCACCACTAAAGCAACCTCCACTGATAATCTAACCTTGTGAAGGCTAGAATCATCATTCCAACCAAGGCAACCACATTATTATCAAGGAGAATCACTATGCTAAACATCCAGGAATATAATCACATGAAGGACTACTCTCAACCAAAAATAAGTGTGTGTCTATAGCCCTTGAGCATCCTACAAGTTACCCATGAAATATGCATTTACGAATCATGTCAACATTAGGGGTAACAACAACCACCAATGTGACCAAGTGGACAATGACAAGAACATGACTGCTGGGGTTCTCGACTGGAAAAGACAAAACCCAGTTCCAACCTTGACAAATTGATGATATTTTTCTTCAAATAGGATAAATTATAGTCTCTGCTGAAATATTTATTGACTGGTAGATCATATGTACCAGTTAGAGCCAAGGAGCAAAACCCAATTCAAATGATCGCATGACCAATATACCTCCATGTCAAGCAGGCAATCACCACTTCATATGGAATCCCAACAGCAAGAAACTCTAAAGATGAAGGGAGGAGACTTGGAATTTGAGTTACACACCAATACCAAACAATTTCAAGAAACAAGCTTGGATATTTAATCTAGGCTCCACAAGTATCCCAATCAACCAGTCCCATGAAAGGAACATTGGTCAGCATACCTTGTGCTGCATGCAAGACACACAACAAACCTTTACCCTTGTCTTCTGTCAATTAACTATGCTACAACTAATGCACACAACCACCATTAGCAGACCATTAAATGCTTGGAAAAAACTAGTTAATAATTCCAAAGGGTCAAAGATTATGAAAATACAATGCATCGATTTGAATGTAGAAATTAAGTGAAAACTATACATACAATGAAATCCACTGAATCAATTATGTAGCATCCCTTGCACCACCAAGAAGAAGTAAGAGGGTCCACAACCATCATACACAATCTCCAAGCAAAAATCAAGGTTTGTGACATTAGCATACTTGTGAATTACCCCTGCAAAACTTGTCATACGATGAGAATCACAATTTATCACTCATGCCAATATGAAGGGTAAGAACCATCACAATTGGAGTATCTTTCCATGAGAGAGAGAGACAGAGAGATGAATGACCACTCTATCACAGATATAAGAAACAACTTCACAAGGTAATGACAAAAATCGTTTGGCACACCCCAACAATTGTAAGGGAAGCACTCTGCTTGTAAGCTACGTGCAAATTAGGAGAACTAGTTGCATCTCCTAGATAACAATATATCTAATCTATTATAATTGTAAAGCAATAGAAAAGAAAAGAAAAAAAGTGAAGAGAAAGAGAAGCCAAGTATATGGCTAGTAGCTACATCAAATCAAGATGCACTTTTTGAAATGTATTCTGCAGCATCCCATTATGGTGGTAGTAATAGTTATTCATCATCTCTATGATATTGACCCAAAACCGGGCTTAAAAATATTTGAAAAACCCACTAATTGTTTCCTTGTAAGATGAACCCTCGCATAACTCTTAATATGACACCTTTTTTGCATAAATTTATCATTGGCAAGGATATCTCTCCAAGAGCAGAGATATCTCTCCATTGAAAATTTTGAAACATTTCAAACTGGAACTGTTATCTCCTTGTTGAAAATTTAAATTATAAGTTATAACAGTAAGTCTCATCACCATGACAAATATTATATTTAGATTCACTTTAAAGCCCACAAATATCTAATCTTAGAAAACATATATGATAACTAATTAAACCGAACCCACTGTTTATATATCCAGAGGTGATTTCTAGCTTTGAAGAATGCTTCCCTCTGAAAATCCAACTAGAAAAACAATTGAACCAAAATAAGAGGTCACTATAGGAGCAGGAAGGCACTTTTATAGTTGCTAAATCAAGGCAGAAAAGATTTTACATCCATACATAAGAGTTGGTAAACATCTAATATTTATCCAGATTTACCCAATTAAAGGCAAAACTGTGCATAACAGTCCTCAATCTTAATTTTTCCTGCTAAATAAAATTAAGGGAACATAGATATTTTGCTACAGGTTGAGATCAATTCAGAAAGAAAAAGAAATATAATGGCTTGCCTGGAGGAATGCATGGGTTTCCAGCTCATTTGCAGCCATCACATCAGCTTCTACTCCACCTGTTAGCGGTCCTGGGTAAGCCTGTACATAAAGACTCACTGTGAATTATACATCACAATTAGCAAAAAACAGGTGTATGACAATTCGTGCCCAACATTATAAGTATCCTTCCATCAAGATATTACCATATTTGATTTGGAAATTTCATTAGTATTGTCAAATGATAAATCTCTCAAATTCCAATCAGTTTAAAGGTATCAAAAAATAAATATGGTGGGATTCATTCCATATTAATAATTACTCTGCTCTTCTCTTCAAGGCACATAAATAGGTTCAGTTTAAGTCAGAATTACGTTTTCCAGTTTCCTTTCCTTCTCAGGGATTTAATTTAAACACCTAGTACATAATTACAAATTATCCCTAGTATCTACATAGATTAGAAGCATCTTATGATTAACCAATAGTCAAATAACTAATTTTATGGGAGTTTTATTGCCCCCGGCTCGGTATCAGTGAATAACAAGTATGGAGGGAGGTTGAGTAGTCCTTCATTACCCGTGGGTGGAAACGAGAACCGGAGGATCAGAAGGCTCACATCTAATTGAATCTACACAAGCATGGTTTCGTTAAGCAACCGGACTACGGTTGGAACTATTGATCTCCCACCTCAACGCCTATGCCTCTGGAGAATCCGTTGGTGCAGGTGGTGCCTCTGCCTTAACTGCCTTTGCTATAGTTTCTGCTAATAATCCTTCTGGACAGACTAGTGCTGCTACTAGTGATGCTTGGTTGGATCGTGCTTACGCTTTATATGTTTCTTCTACCCCCATATCGAGCTTTTCTCTTGCTTCTCCCAACACCTTTGCCTCTTGATCTAGTGAATATGCTTTCTTTGATGCTTCCAGGTCTTTCTTTTATGGAACCTTAGAAGGGGAGCTACGGGCTGTAGAAAAACTGCATCTAGATCTGTTTGGGGGTTTGTTCGGTAAGTAACTCACTCTGGGTCTACAACATATGGATCTGTATCTGGGTATGGATCTGCATCTGCATCTGCATCGTATATATGAACAACTGCCTTTGCCCAAGCTACCTTTACTTCTCCCGCTGCTGGTACTGATGCTGGTTCAATAGATGGTGTTGCTAGTGAGCGTGCTAGTCCAACCGGTGCTTCTTAAACGTAAGTTAGCCACCTTACCTTATTAGTTAGCCTTACAAGACCTTACTTAGCTCTATAATACATCTAAGCAGTCAAGAACATCCCCTAAACATGCCGGCAGGATATAATCTATGTCTGCCTGCAAGCAAGAAAATATTTGTGCTGGAAGGGAGAAAGAAAGGCGTTTCCTTGAACTCAAACCCACATGAATCCTACATACTTGTTGGAGTTGATCATAGATACTTTTCCTTGAAGGGACTCACAGATAAGGCATGCTACACCACCGAAACCCCTAGAAGCACTGCAGAAAATGGGCCACTCAAGCTGCGAAGATCAAAAACCAGATAGTTGATTGCATATAGGAAAACATAGAGAGCAACTAAGCCAGAGTCAAAGAATGACTTCCACCACCACTGCCAATCCTCCACACATAGGTGCATGTATGTAAGAACCACGGAGACTCAGCACACACAATAAGAAGTAGGACAAGTACAACAAATAGGAAACCAAAAACATAACAAAACCTTCCTAGCCAGATGCTAAACATGATGAAGAAGAGCTCAATGAAGAGGGTCCCAAAAGGCAAGGTACTTGCTCGCAAGACAAGGGACAAGAAGCCATGAGGGGGATCTAATAATTTATTATGTAACAGCAATGAAAGTGGTGAAAGCAGTCCTTGAGGTAAGAATGTAAGTAAGAGCAACCCTAAAATGAAAACGTCACTGCTAATTTGATGATATATGCAACAAATTTCACTCACCAACATAAGAAAATCGAGCAACCAAACGAAGATAGAGTCCTGGTGGTAACTTAAATTTGTTTACCAGCACTCTTTCTAGCCCATCGTATACTGGCATAGCAAAAACCTGGAATTTTACGAGGCAATATCAAAAGCACAAACCTTGACATGGAAACAGAAATGATTGTTTGTGGTTGGTAAGAAGTAAACTGTTTGATTGAATGGTGCAAATTAATTAAGAGTCAAATTATTGGAGCTGGTATAAAATGTACTAGAGTGCTAGCAATAATTTCAACAATTAGAAAAATACCTGATAGCTTCCAATAACATGTATTCCCACCATCATATTTGTTGTTGCAATGAGCCAATCTTTTTTTTTTAGTGTCAAGAGTAAATTGTCAGAAACAGTCTGACCGAAGGCCCAGTAACCCACTATGGCTACTAGGAAGTAACAAAGAGCAACAATAAAATATGCAAACATAGCACCCCGCCACATGGGGATCTTAGATGGCCTTTCTGGTGATGAAGGAATGGTAGCTTGGATCTCCAGAGCAACATTATGTCCAGCGTATGCAAATCCAATTACTCCCAAGGAATTAAGAACACGAAACACTGTGGTGGTTGGTGTCTCATGTAAATACGCATAGCTTACATCCTCCACTCTACCATGATAAACGCAGGCTACCCAAGCAATGGTGGAGAAGAAAAACAAGATCCAGATGAACAAAGTCAAAATTGGATTCCTGTTCATTCCCACCATACTTCTAAAGTATCCAATAATTGTATCAGTAAATGATATTTGACATTTAAAAAACATATGAATGTCAAAGAAAAACATTGGAATGAGTTTACAAGCTATTTCGATGCCTAAGTCTAGTCCTTTAAATTTTTGGACACGCTAAATACTTTCCCTCTTTGAGATTTTGGAATAGTATGTGTCTCTAATGATAGTAAAGATTATATCACAAATTAGGTATAAACAAATAATAATACAGGTTGTAGTACTAGGGATACCACCTATTTCCTATTACAGTCTACTGAAATAGAAACTAATAGACTCCTATCGATGAAATTGCAGAATGCATACCATAGAGACGTAAGTGCTGCAGCCATTGAGACCCCTGACACAGAACTTAGATTGGGTAACAGTGCTAAAAGGTAGTGAATACAACTGAAAATGAGGATCCAGTAAGACTGCCTCAGTGGTTTGCAACTTCTGCACACTGTTTCGTGAAATTTCTTTAATGATTATCCACCAGTAACCATATAAACTATGTTCACACCAACTTCAACCATCAAATTCTGGGGAACAAGAATCCATAGGCTAACCTTCTCTCCAAACGCATGTTGTTCTAACTCGTGATATCGATCGAAGCACTTTCCTGGGACGATTTCATGCATCTCTACCAGCTGCCAGATTGTAAATAAGGTAACCAACCAAGAAAGAACATGTACCAGTATACCTGGACCCCTGCACATGAAAAGACTTCATAATATTACCGGATATTGTATGGATTCAGCTCTGGTTCCAAAAAAAATCCACCCAAAACCCTCCATTTCCCTATAAATCTGGGCGTATGCAACCCAAAACCAGCATCATCACCGTAAATCTCCATTTCCCTGTAAATCTGGGGCATATGCAACCCAAAACCAGCATCATCCAGCATCATCAGCGTAAATCGTAAATCTGAGGCAAAACCAGCGTCATCAACATAAATTAATGGCGAATGCAGATCCAAAACCATCCAACTTAGTAAATCGGGGGCAAATACAACCCCATAAAATCAGAGATCAGTGAATCGAAAGCGAAGCCAACATTTCATCTTTTATCCGCACTTTTTTTTTTTGGCTAAACCATAATAATTATTTATTTTTAAAATAATTTTGGGGCTATTTATACAAAACTGTACAAAATAGGTTTTATATAAAAAATTCGCCCCTCTAAAATCTAAAACCCCTTAAATTTCGCCCTTGGGCTAAAATTCGCCCCTAAAATTTTCCCTGTTGTTATCTCCATGAGTGAGAGGGTGGACGGCATCTTCGAGAGAGCATCTGCTACTGCACTGTGTTTTCCCTTGACATTCTTGATCTCAAAGTCATAAGTCTCTAATTTACTGATCCACTTTTGTTGTCTCCCACTCAACTCCTTCTACTCCATGAGGAATCTCAAGTTGTTATGCTATGTTTTTACCTTGAACTTGTTCCCTACTGTAGGAATTTGGCCATGGCATGTATTATGGCCAACATCTCCTTGCCATAAATTGAGTAATGTCGCTCATAATATCAAAGTTTTTAGCTCTCAAACGTTATGGGATGGTGATCCTACATCAAAACTACTCATATCCTGGACCCTGGCACATCACACTCCAGCACAAAAGGTTGGGTGAAATCCGGTAATGAAAGCATAGGACATGAAATCATCACCTACTTCATCTTCTCATATGTTTCTTGTGCCTTCTCAGTCCAACTGAAAGCCCCCTTTTTTGGTAAGGTTTGTAAGAGGCTTTGTCAACTATGAGAACCCCTTGACAAAATTTCTATAATAAGTGCAGAGGCCAAGGAAGCTTTTCAATTATGTTATATGTTTTTAGGTCATCCATTTGATGATCGCCGAGATTTTCTCTTGATGGGCCTGAACCCCATCGTTTCCAATCACATGCCCCAAATAGAGCATCCATGCCATGCCAAAATCTCACTTGGAATCATTTGCATATAGTTCCTACTCCTCTAGATTCCCCAACATCTCGTCCAAGTCTCGTCCAAGTGCGTCATATGATCTTCTCATGTCTTGTTGTAGATCAATATATCATCAAAGAAAACCAACGAATACTTCTACAACTATTTATTAAACACATGGATCATGCATAACTGGAACGTTGCAAGGGTGTTGGTTAGCCCAAATGGCATAACCAAGAACTCGTAGTGCCCATAGTGGCACCTAAAAGATGTCTTCGGGGTGCCTTGCTCCCAAACCCGAATTTGATGGTAGTCTGAGCAAAGTTCAATCTTCGAAAAATATTTGGCTCCCTTTAATTCATCCATCAACTCATCTATCATGGGAATAAGCTAGTTTTTTATTGTTCTATTGTTAAGAGCCATGTAATCAATACACATCTGCAAGGTATCGTCCTTCTTCTTAGCAATGACCAACAAAAAAGCGAAAGAACTGGAGTTAGCCTCAAAATGTGACCCAACCTCAACAACTCCTTCATGGCCTTCTCAATTTCATCTTTGTAAACCTTAATATGTCGGTAGAGTTTGGTAATGACTTCCCGTGTCCTTTCAGAACCCCTCTGACTCTAAAAGTATGATACCCGGGGAATCCTGACATGGCTGCAATGATGGGGGCTTTTCCCTCTACATGTGAAGTCTCACCCCCAATTATTTTTTGTGTTTGTCCATGTACTTGTCCCTGCATCATCTCCTAATCTCCATCATCATTATCACTCTCTACACCTCAATATAGTGGGCCTTTCCCACCTTGTCCTTTCTTGTCCATCTGTGCCTTGGTTCCCAAGGTTCCTAACAGCTGAAACATAGTTTCTTCTTTCTTAATTCCTTTCAAGTCTCGTCATCCATCTTTGGTTTCCCAATCCACTCCCTTTAAAAAGGTTTGACATCTTTACTCTTTTGGGGGAAAGAAGGCTTAGGAGTGAATTTATTCTTAGAAGCAGCATCATGCATATCCTTGGTCTTGTTAATTGTCGCACGAAGAGTGGTGGGTTCAAATCCTTTGATCCATCCATCTAGAGGCTCTGACAACCCCTCTACAAATAGCATCACCAATTGGGCCTCTGATATATCTGTGACCATAAAAGCTAGTCTCTAAAACTCTAAAATGTAAGCCTTTGAACTGCATGTTTGTCTGAGTTGGGCTAGCTCTCTAAAATGAAGCTTTGGGTCCTTCCTGTCAAACCGCTCGACGAGTCTCTGAGTGAACTCAGTAAATGAGGTGATGTTGTTGTGACCCATAGTCACCAACCCATGGTACAACCACTCATGGACTTTTCCATCCAAGTGTAATGTGGTCAGGTTAATGGCCTCCTACTTCGTCATCTAATACAATTAGAAATATTTTCCAATGTTTGTACCTATGACCAAGTTGAGCATTTGGAAGACTCGTCAAAACAAGGGATGGTCACTTTTCCCAATGCCTTTTGCAAATCATTGTTCTGCCTCAATTTATTTTTAAGTATTTACTAGAGGTGGCAGAAATCAGTGAAACTCGTGACAACCTAGAACTCACGTCCTAATGTTGCATACTCCCCCAAATAATATGCATAAGTGTTGTGAAACCAGCTCCAAAAATAGAAGAAAAGAGATATCAAGGCCTTAGAAATAAGCCACTTCGAAGGGGAAACCTCCAATACATTACATGAATGAACAATTCTTGGATTATTCAAATTACAAAACCTCCTTTCTATATATAGGAGTCCATGGGGCCACAATGTAATCCTAGTGGGCCACAATGTAATCCTAGCCGACCTAACAATAATAAATTAAGGGCACAATAATAACAATATGGGGGTTACAAGAGTACAATAATAACAATAAGCGGGTTACACTAACAATAATAAGGGACTATACTAGTAATATAGGGACCTAACATGCCCCTCTCCTTCAAAAAAGTGTTGTCATCAACGCTTGAATAGCTCTGGGTGCTTCTGTATAAAATTCTCATCCTCCCATGTAGAATCTTCAGTGGGTAAGTTCTTCCACTTGATGAGATACTCTGAAATTGATCGATTCCGTAGTTGTCGAGTTCTTGTTTCCGTGACTGCTTCCAGTTCCAATATGATTTTTCCTTCCTCATCAAGTTCTGGCAATATTGTTTGAACTGGAAGATTTTCACCTATAACCTTCTTTAAGCATGAAACATGGAAAAATTGGATGCACTCGTGAAGAAGCAGGAAGCTCCAATTTGTATGCCATAGTACCAATCTTTTGCAACACCTTGTAAGGACCATAGTACTTTGGCGATAAATTATTATCCTTCTTTGCTTGCTTGAGGGACATTTGTTTGTATGGTTGTAGCCGTAAAAATACCCAATCTCCTACATCAAAACTTCTCTCGCTGCGATGTTGATCTGCCTGTTGTTTCATTCGATTTTGTGCCAAATTCAGGTTATCCTTTAAGAGTTGGAGAACTTCTTGTTGATGCTCGATGTGATCTTCCACCGCTTGAACCTTCGAATTTTCTCTTAAAGATGATGTGATGGATGGTGGATGATATCCATAAAGTGCCATAAATGGGGTCATTTTTGCTGCAGTATGGAAGGAAGTGTTATACTACCATTCAGCAAGAGGTAACCACTTGACCCATTGTGTTTGTTTATCAAATACAAAACAATGAATATATCCTTCCAAACATTTATTTACTATCTCAGTTTGACCATCAGATTGAGGATGATAAGATGAGCTATGAGCTAATCGAGTACCCAAACAAGAAAATAACTCCGTCCAAAAATTTCCAGTAAAAATGGGATCTCTGTCGCTCACAATAACCCTTGGGTTTCCATGTAGCTTTTGAATTGTGTCCATAAATGTAGTAGCAACTGTACTTGCTTTAAATGGATGAGATAATGCACAAAAGTGTGCATACTTGGTAATTCTATCAATTACCACCATGATGACACTCTTTCCTTTGGACTTAGGTAAACCTGTGATAAAATCCATTGAAATCTCCTCCCAACGTTGACTTGGAATGGATAAAGGTTGTAGAAGACCCGGGTCTTAATTGTCTCAACTTTATTCTGCTGGCAAACCAAACATTCCGCCACAAACTTTTGAATATCAGATTTAAGGCCATCCCAAAAAAAATCTTTCTTCACCCTGTGGTAAGTTTTTAAAAATCCTGAGTGTCCTCCTAAAGGAGAAGTGTGCAATTCCAGAAGAATCCTTTGTTTTAGTTGGGAATTCTTACAAAGATATAAGCGATCTTTGTACCATAAGGAATCATTTTTCCAACTAAATGTATCAGATGTACTAGGATCTTGCTGCAACTTTTGAATGAGTATCCATACATCTTTGTCCTTCTTCCATTCATCTCGTGCTTCAGTTATCCAATCTGGTTGGATAATAGAAATGGCACAAAGCAATGCTTCCACCTCTTCATTCTTTCTTGAGAGTGCATCTGCAACAACATTTAGCTTCCCTTCTTTGTATATTATTTCAAAGTCATAACCCAACATCTTTGTGACCCATTTTTGCTGCTCTTCTGAAGATAGTCTTTGTTCCAAAAAGTGTTTAAGACTATCATGATCAGTTTTTACCTTGAAGTGTCTTCCCATTAGGTAAGTTCGCCATCTCTTTAGTGCATGCAGTATTGCTAACATTTCCTTCTCATAAATAGGTTTCTGTAAATACTTTCCTTTGATTGGACGACTTTCAAAAGCAATGGGTCTTCCTTCCTGCATTAAAACTGCACCAATTCCATTTCCTGAGGCATCACATTCCACAATAAAGGTTTTTGTGAAGTCAGGCGTAGCTAAGACCGGTGCTAGGCACATTGCCTCTTTAAGATGTTCAAAGGCCTTAGTTGCTTCAGGAGTCCATGAAAATGCATCTTTCTTCAATAATGTTGTTAGAGGTGCCGTTATTCTCCCATAATTCTTAACAAACTTGCGATAATACCCTGTTAACCCGAGAAATCCTCGCAACTTCTTTATGGTTGTGGGGACTTTCCATTCCTTAATGGCTTTAATTTTGTTAGGGTCTACTTTAACACCCTCGTGAGATACAATATGACCTAGATATTCCACCTCTTTTACTCCAAAGAAACATTTGGATGTTTTTGCATATAATTGTTTCTCTTGCAATAGTTTGAGCACCCTGTCAACATGTTCAACATGATCCTTCCAAGACCGGTTGTAGATTAGTATATCATCAAAAAATACTAGCACAAATTTTCTAAGGAAGGGTTTGAAAATGGAATTCATCAACCCTTGAAATGTAGAAGGTGCATTGGTAAGGCCAAAAGGCATGACCAAAATTCATAATGACCCTCATGAGTTCGAAATGTTGTTTTTGGAATATCTTCAGTCTTCATTTTAATTTGATGATATCATGAACGAAGATCCAACTTGGTAAAATAAATTGCTCCATGTAATTCATCCAATAATTCATCAATCACAGGAATGGGAAATTTGTCTTTAATGGTGAGCTTATTGAGCTCCCTATAATCCGGACACATTCGCCATGATCCATCCTTCGTGTGTACCAATACTACAGGAGCAGAGAAAGAACTTTGACTAGGTTGAATTATACCCGCCTCTAACATTTCTGCAATCATACGTTCAATTTCGCTCTTTTGGACGTAAGGATATCTATAAGGCCTGATGTTTGGAGGAACACTTCCCGGAATCAAATGAATAACATGATCATGATCACGAATAGGTGGGAGTCCTTTGGGAGTTTCAAACACCTTGGAATGATTGTCCAAGACTTGTTGGAGATCTGCAGAAATAGATGATTTTGATGTTGGAACTTCTAGTGAGCATAATTGTGCAATTACACCTCGCTGTTATTTCTTTAGAAGCTTTGTCATGACATTAGAGCTTATTATCCTTCTTGGCTTCCCCGCAATACCCCGTAATTCGACTTCCTTTCCTTCTGAAAAAAATTTCAAGAAAAGTTCTTGAAAATTAAAAGCTACCGTCCCCAAAGATTGTAACCATTGTACTCCTAGTACAACATCAGCACCTCCCATAGGAATGGAAAGCATTGGACTATTCAACACATATTCCCCCATGGTTAGCTTTACATTATGGCATTTTCCAGAGAAATTTATAGTTCCTCCATTTGCAACCATCACTTGACATTCTGGTGCTGGGTATAGGAAACAATTTAATTCCTTGGCTACCTTACAATGAATAAAATTATGGGTGCTACCTGAATCAATCAACACTATTACCTTTTTCTTCTTGATTTGTCCTTCTATCTCGAGAGTTTGAGGAGTGGTAATTCCTGCCAGTGCATTACACGATATGGTCGGATTCATTTCTTCCTCTTCTAGGGCTGGTTCCTGGTGTATATCCTCTTCTTGTTCATTTTCTTCTTCCTCTTCACAATCTATGTAAAATAATTTCTTCTCAGGACACTTATGACCTTTAGTGTATTTGCTATCACAACTGTAGCAAAGCCCTTTTGCTCTTTTTTCTTCCAATTGTTGTGGTGTCAACCTTGTAGGTTGGGGAAATCTAGGCGTAGCAACACTTCCTTCTTTATAGAATTGAGTGGTAGGCTTCCTTGTCGCCATAATTTTACATTCAACTTTTCTTGCCAACCTGAATGCCTTCTCCAATGAATCAAGTTCCAGAACGTGAACTTCATGTTGAATGTTATCCTTTAAAGTGCCTATGAAGAGATCAATCCTGTGTTCCTCTGGAATATCAGTTACCCTTATATTCAATTTTTGGAAGTCCTCAATGTGCTGCCCCACTAAACCCTTTTGTTTGAGATTTATCAATTGGGTAAAGAAGGTGTTGCTCTTTGTATCCTCATAATGTGCTATCATTTCCTCCGTAAAAATCGACCAAGTGACAATTTTTTTACGGGAGCAAAGCCATCGATACCATACAAATGTATTTTGTTCTAAATGTAAAGTTGCAATGCGTACCTTTTGTGTGTTTTGCACATTATGGAGATCAAAATATTGCTCCATCCGTAGTATCCATGTTACAGGATCCTTTCCATCAAACTTCCTCATATCCATTTTTGGAATATGGTGGTTCTTCCCTCCAACATTAGAGTTTATGAAATCACGATTAACATTTATTTTGTTCTCATCATGAGTTTCCTCTACTATATTTTCACTATTAGGAAACATTTCTTGTATCAACTTTGTCAAACCTTCCATGTCTTCTTTTAGATCATTCTTCATGTTTTCCATTTTCTCATCGATCTTAGCTTCCATGTCATCCATCTTAGATTCCATGCCAGCTTCCATGCCATCTATCTTAGATTCCATTCCATTCTTCAGACCATCCATCTTAGATCGACGTCTTTCTTCAAACCATCCATCTTAGTTTCCACGCCTTTCTTCAAAACTTCATGTCATTTTTTGTTGCTCTTTACAGAGTGAAATTTGTTGCACTCGCTCTGTAATTTTGATATGTCATGTTGTCATTATTCGTCTTCATGAGTCATAGTAGAGCTTTCAAAGGCTTACTGGTGTGAATTATTTCTTTAGGGCCATTTTAGAATCACTGATATCTATTCTACAATATGCCCTTGGAATCAATTCAACTTGATTCTTCAAACAAGACTTATGCAATTCGGGAAAAAAAAAATACACACCTTTTACTTGCTTTTGAGGAGCTCAATATTGAAATTGAATTATCTCTATAATTGTGGATCCTCAATATCTGAAATCAGCCCTGTAGTAGCCCTTTTAAGCTTCTTTCCAATGCCACAGGTCTGATATGATTTGGATTCTTCAAGACAAAGTTATGTCCAATCTCCCACAATGACCCAATTTTGGACTGGTTCAGTAGAGTGAACTTATATGACTTGCCACGTGTCACTGTTTCATCCTTTGGCTCTAAAATTGATAGCGAAGAAACTACAGTCCGTGTACTTGCAACCAATTTTTACAGCACTCCAATCCGATGCTCGGAGAGAGAGTTATGAAGATTTTCCCACGATCACCTCTTTGAGATGAAATTCAGGAGCCTGAAAAATCACTACCTTCCACAGATCATATCTCCGAAAATATTGCAAACCAAGCCCTGAAATTTTTTGACGAATTTCCTTAGAATTTCAACTTCGTGCCCTAAAAATTTCAAATTCTGAACCTTCTTAGAAAAAAATTTATAGCGCAAATTCCACGATGACCTGTTTAGATTAAATTGAGGAGCCTGCAAAAAGACCTAACTTCCACAGATCATATCTCCGAAAATATTGCGAACCAAGCTTTGAAATTTTTTGACGATGTTCCTCAGGATTTCGGCTTCGCACCCTAAAAATTTCAGCTTCCGAAACCTCGTAGAAAAAAAGTTATAGCAAAAATTCCACGATGACCTGTTTGGAGCAGCAAAACCCTAGAATCCAAACCTCTAATACCAAATGTTGTGAAACCAGCTCCAAAAATAGAAGAAAAGAGATATCAACGCCTTAGAAATAAGCCACTTCGAGGGGGAAACCTCCAATACATTACATGAATGAACAATTCTTGGATTATTCAAATTACAAAACCTCCTTTCTATATATAGGAGTCCATGGGGCCACAATGTAATCCTAGCCGACCTAACAATAATAAATTAAGGGCACAATAATAAAAATATGGGGGTTACAAGGGTACAATAATAACAATAAGGGGGTTACACTAACAATAATAATGGACTATACTAGTAATATAGGGACCTAACAATAAAGGATCGCCTGATTCGTCTATTATGTCAGGTCCTTTGTTGTCTCCTGTATGAATTGAGGCATGGTGGGTCTAGGTGCTCTGTTATACAAGTGTGAGTGGCTTTGTGAGGTAGCACGTACATGACTACCTTTTGCACTATTAGACCCTTCTCCATTTATTGGTTCCTTCCAATGGTGGCTCCTTTGCTTGTCATCCCTCTCATCGGGTCCACCATCTCCTTTTGGTCTTTAGCCAAATCGTTTAGTGCACTGAGCAAGTTGTTAAAATCTTGGGCTTCCTTGTCACACATGTCTATCTCTTCTATTTTAGGTGTTTCTTCTACACACTTCCCCTTGTTAGGGGCTCTTCTTCCTCTATGTTATTTCCTAAAGACTCTTCCTCTTCAGAAATGGGAGTAGGATCTCTGGGTCTATACTATATTTTGTAAGTGATGTAACGATGTTCTTCACCACTCATTAAATAATTGATAATATGTCCTTATACCCCACAGTTAACCAAGTACATGCTCTAATACCACTGTAAGAAACCCTCTGGAAAATTTCCCAAACAAACCCTATGAATTTTTGAGTTTCTATAGTCTTCATTGACTAATTTTGTCAAACAGTTTAAATGTCAATTGTTGTAGGTGTAGATTTCATGTTTTATCTCATATGACATGTATAGTGAATATTGTGACCGTGGAAAATGCTCCAAATAGTTGAACGGGTTTTGTTTATAAACTCAGAAATAAACTTGTCACTGTTGATACAATTTTGGATGAAAATAAGGATAGTGATATATTTGACTAGACAAAAATTGATACAGAGAATGATAAGAAGATGAGAACTTGGTACATTAGCTCCAGCAAAAAGGTTGATAATTGTCAGTCCTCAAATGAACGTAGCCACAAATAGCAGTTCTCTTTAAGCTAATTCCACTTGTGCCTTCTTCATTGATATGACCCAGTCAAGAGAGGGAATTCATACTTAGCTCTAGTATATGCTCAGTTTGATGGGATGGACAATTACCCATCTTGTACCAACTTCAAACTCATCCCCTATCATCTTATACGTCCAACCTTTCAGCCCTAGATTCAATCAAAAATAAGTGTGTAGCATTTTGTCACTGAGGGATTAGACCTCCTCTTGGATAGGAACCTCGACCCTTCACATAAGCAGTAGGAACTCATACTTGGGCCAAGAGATTGTGTCCACTTAATGCCACGAGCTCAGGTCCTTCCATCCCAGAAAAATCATCATTTTCTTACAGTGGAACTCATCCCTCCAGCATTAATGAACTCGGCCAACAGAGAGGATGATATGGCCTCATTTGCAATGCTAGACTTGGTTCTTTCTTCAAGATTCGACCCACAGGAAGTATGGTTGAGTGTTATTCCAAATTTGGTTGTCACTTCAACCTGAAAGAAGATGTATGAGAAAAACAAAATCAGATGATCAAATGATAAAACCTCTTCTCCTCAAGATCTCCTACATGTCATCAACTCCATGAAAACACAATGGTGAAATTTGAGTGATTTCACTATTGAAAACAACTAAGGTGTCTAGTTTCAACATTGAAGCTAGCTATGTCAGCTAGGGTTTCTCAAACCCTAAGTTTTTCAAAAACTCTTCAAGAGTTCATTTTCTCAAAAATGTAATTGAAAGAATGAGTCTCCTCACTTTTATCTTTTATAAACTTGTGGTCATTTTTACCGTCATTTTACCCTTTTAACTTTTATAAAGTCGCTTTATAAAAATAAAATTACTTTTCACTTGCTTAGGAAGTGTTCCCCTTTCACCCCTTAAACTTTTATAATGTTTTCCTAGGTGAAACAAATCCCCTTATTAAATTTTCCTCGCCTTAGCCTACAAGAACCATGTTAGACTAGTAGACTTTGTCATATGCTTCTTGAATGCACAAGGACATTATATTGGTGTTGAAGATGATATTAAAATGTATCATATTGTTGGAATACATCCTATGGCAAGAGCACATGACAGAATTATAACTTTGATGTGGATAATGAGTGATCCTAATGCTTGAATATTTTGTTGTTGACGAAGAAGAATGTGTTGAAGGACAGAACTCTCATAACAAGTTTGTTGTTGTAAAGCTCATAGGTTTGATGAACATATGGTGAGGCTCTTATTGCCTTAATGTATCTCTACTAATGATGTATGTCAAGTTAGTACATTGATGTATGCATGAGGGCATTATTATGGACGGAGGCTTTAAGGATAGAGAATACAAAAGTCGCAACTATTGTTGTAGCCACTGTTATATGTTGATTGTTTGGGCTTATTGTATATGTTAAGCAATGTTAGTTGGTCTTAGGGGATGAATGTAATATGCATTGTTGTTATGGTGTAATGGCAGTGCTAGAGTATGTCAATTTATTGGAATACACTTTGTTTTGTCTTGTTGCATTACTAGGATTTTCAGCACGAGGTATTGTTGAGTGAGGTGGAGAGCACATATTTGTTAGCCTTAAAAGTCCACAGTAGAGAAAAGTTGCTAGGTTTGTATGTTGACGCCATTAGGGTTTTGCATAGCTTATTGATGCCATGAGTAAGATGAGCCTTGTATTGTAGTGATGTTGCTACATTGGTGTTGCTAGGGTTTCAGGCATAAGACTTGCATATGGTATTGTTGATAGGACAGAACAGTGGCAGTGTTCGTACAGCATTGCTATTGCTAGCTTCAGGGGCAGTGTTGAGGAGTCTTGATAGCAAATGTGATTGTATTGTATGGTGATCAAGTGTTGGGCAGTGATCAACATTGTTATTTATCTTCTATCATAAGGATGGCAGGGGGGTGCAACGCAGATATTGGAATCTCCTTCAGGTTGGATCTTGAGAACATGTCGAAGTGGCAAGGTGGTGCTAGGGCAAGTTGGAGCCTGCACAAGGTGTTGAAGCATCCTTCCAATTGGAGCTGGCAAATCAGGGCGTTGGTCCTTCTAGTTGGAGCTAGTAAATCAGGGTGTTCGAGCAATCCTTTCAGTGGGAGTTGATAAATCAAGAGGTTGGATCCTCCTTCCAGTTGTTGCTGAAGAATCTAGGAAGTTGGAGATTCCAATTGATGTAATCTTTAAGACCTAATTAAAAGCATCCAATGCTTTTTCTCTCAGAAGGGTTTCCACCTAAAAATTCTTGTGTATTGTCTTAATGTTGTGCACTGTTGAACGGTGTTGTTGATTTATGTTTTGATCTAATGATAATGAAAATTAATGTTCTATGAAGTTAAAATTAACTAATTGAAGTGAACTATTGTTTCACCCCTCAGTATTTCTGACAACTGTGAATCAAGGGAAAAGTAAGCAAGGGTAAGACCAATCATCTCACAAACAGCTCCAAAGTGAACAACATGTAATCAACTTAGATATGAAGTTAGACATGTTTTTGATATTTAATAAATAAGTTTTAGTTCAAGGCACTTATGTTAAGTTTTACACCAATTGTTTCTTCATGAAGTTAAATGCCTTCCATTCTCCTTTTTGTACAAGGGTAGATAGTTACAATGGAAAAAATGTAATGAATTACTTTGAACATATGTCCTTATCTATCGCCTTATATATATATATATATATATATATATAAACAATTGGATGCTATATTGAAAAAGGACTGAAAAAAAAAGATGGTAGATAAGTACATTCAAAGTAATGTTATTAATATTTTTCATATTAAAGTATTGAAAAATGACACATCTTCCACTGAAAGTAGAAGCTCCATATTAAATATTGAAGAAATTACACATATCCCTCATACTCGAAATAAAAAAGCAATTATAATCAATAAAAAGTCTCTATCTAAAGATAGAGCCAATATAGATTTATATTACTTAAAATGAACAAAGAAATATTTTATTTATAATTGACATTGAAATATTTTTTGTTATTAAAGATTTTGTGATAAATACATGTCAACTCCATATTGAGGACAGAAAAAATTACACATATCCCTCTCACTGAGCTGTAAAAAAATGTCTTACAACACCATGATTAGAAATCTTAAAGTTTTGAATCCTTTTGAATCCTTATATAACACTTGTACTGCGATAGCTCAAAATTCTTATAATAAAAGTTCTTATCATACTGAATTTAGAAATGTTCTGGACATGACTTCTATGACTGTTGCATAACTCCTTATATCAATACATGTCTTATAGTATATTAAATTTTCTTATTTTACTTTTTCTCGGCTCTATTTTATTAATGGTTACATATTTCATATTTATATACATGTGGCATGCATCCCAGGGAGCCTGAATTTCAAAAATCACTTCGTCATAATCAACTTAGATATGAAGTTGTAAAATCTGACATGTTTTTTATATTTAATAAAGTTTACTTCAAGGCACTTATGTTAAGTTTTACAACAATTGTTTCTTCATGAAGTTAAATGCCTTCCATTTCCCTTTTTGTACAAGGGTAAGCAGTTACAATGGAAATTTTGTAATAAATTACTTTGAACATATGTACTTATCTACCGCCTTGTGTGTGTGTGTGTGTGTGTGTGTGTTCAAAGTGATGTTATCAATATTTTTCATATTAAAGTATTGAAAAAATGACACATCTTCCACGGAAAGTAGAAACTCCATATTAAATATTGAAGGAATTATTAAATATTAAAAGAATTACACATTTCCCTCATACTCAAAATAAAAAAGCAATTATAATGAATAAAAAAGTCTATATATAAAGATAGAGCTGATATAAATTTCTATTACTTAAAGTGAACAATGAAATATTTTATTTATAATTGACATTGAAATATTTTTTTGTTATTAAACCTATTTGTGATAAATACATGTCAACTCCATATTGAGAGCAGAAAAAATTAAACATATCCCTCTCACTGAGCTGTAAAATGTCTTACAACACCATGATTAGAAATCTTAAAGTTTTGAATCTTTATGAATCCTTATATAACACTTCTATATAAATATATATTACTTAAAGTGAACAATGAAATATTTTATTTATAATTGGCATTGAAATATTTTTTGTTATTAAATCTATTTGTGATAAATAAATGTCAACCCCATATTGAAGACACAAAAAATTACACATATCCCTCTCACTGAGCTGTAAAAAAATGTCTTATAACACCATGATTAGAAATCTTAAAGTTTTGAATCTTTATATAACACTTCAAATGCGATAGCTCAAAATTCTTATAATAAAAGTTCTTGTCATATTGAATTTCGAAATGTTCTGGACATGACTTCTATGACTGTTGCATAACTCCTTATATCAATATTTATATTATTTGTATATTAAATTTTCTTGTTTTACTTTTTCTCAGCTCTATTTTATTAATGGTTACATATTTCATATTTATAAACATGTGGCATGCAGCCCAGGGAGCCTGAATTTCAAAAATCACTTCCTCATACCCACACCCTCGAACGTTGCAACCTTGCTGGAACAATTTTACACAGGCAATACAAACAAGTCAAATGATAGAACAATTTCAACCAGAAGAAAACGAGTGAGGGAGGCAAAAACCTGAACTTTGCAATATAGTGGAAGCATAATTTAGAATTAAAAAACCTAACAGAAGGGAGAAAATGGACCCAGCTGTTCTCAAGTGCTCAACATTAGAAAAGACTAATGCCAATGCAAAATACTTGAAATGGTCTACACTCACTTCACCTCCTAATTATTATGGAGGTGAAAACGTTTTGTGAAAAGCCTTCTGATGTGAATCATCTCCTTTTAACACGTCTGACAAGTTCAGATTCACTAGCCATTGAGGAAAAGGCCACCCCCGTGATATGATCAAGTGCATCCCCATTCATGTTGTAACTCCAAAGATTATGTTATTCACCGGATGAAATTTATCTTCGCTGTTTAAAAAATTCTATACAGACGATAACACAAATAGCTAATGATACAAACAATCTGCTTATTCTGTTGCTTTAATCTTTTAAACCTTCGCATTATTTCTTGGGAAGAAATAAAGCCTTTTGTATGCCCTCACAAAAGATACAGTCACCATACAATACAGTAGAAGTCATTGTTTTACAATCTTCAAATCATGCTCCAAGCCATAATTCATATACCTGGCCAGTGTTCTCCCTGCCAACTCGTTTCAAAGCTTCAAAACTCCTTCGGCTTCCAAGGAATTCACTCCTCTTTACTGGGACATAACCAAGATCTAATGCTTCGTTACTGGCATATAGATGTCTAAGACGATCTGCGTGCTTTGAATCTGTATGGATTGCTACTTCTATTTCATCTGGTGACAAGTTTTCCTGTTAAAATTCAACCCGGTATCATCAAAAAAATTATCATGGTAATCTCCACCCTACAGGGAAAACAAATGGAAAAGAACACTTCAAAAATACAGCAATATTACAAAGGCAACCTCAACTAGAAAGGTGAAATCAGAAATCAAGAATAACCTGAAAATAAACATCCCATGAAAGCAGGTATTGTCACAAACAAGAACTAGGTACAAAGTGAGATAGAAAGATGGAAGGAACATAAAGAGGAATGGGGGAGCAGGAAAAGTGGAGAAATCGAACAGCAGTTCCTACTCCATTGGGAGGTATTTAGTCACATAAGGAAGGGAACATCATTAGAAATCAGCAGCTGGGAAGCAGCATTCCAGGAGAATCATGTAGATGATTGGACAAAGAGAGTAGTAAAGATGATGCACAAAAGAGACAAGTTGATGAGAGCCGACCCGTTACCCAATTGCAGTATATGACTCACCTTTAAGAGTTAAAGGCATATTAGTAACACAACACACATCCTTGTATAGGCCATAATTAATGGAAACTAGAATAATATGAAAAGACTAAAAAATTCAAACCTGAGGAAAGCCACTGAAGCTTTGCTTTGATTTGAGCAGGCTATAAATTAGGATAAATTATAAACACATCAGCATACACAGCACAAAGCAAGACCTCGAAGGGTCATGAAATCCTCATCATAAACATCAAACAACAAAAAATTCAAGTTCAAAAGTATGCCTGCTGAGGAAGGCATGCTCAACAATTCAAACATTACGTGCCGCAGAAATTAATGGTGAAGTTAATGAAGTCAATATGTTGAATATTATAATCAAAAACAAAGAATTACTTAGGATTGAATTCCTTCACTGGGAATATTGCCCTAGTTGCGTCAGGTCAAGTCAGCTGAATAAAATGAAGATGATATACATCATCAACCGATGTACACTGTCAACTGGCTAGTTTTATGGAAATCAACTGTAGTTGGCTAATCTCATGGTGTCCAATACGCATTCATCTCATATGTAATTTATCATGTCAGCATATAAGAAAACATGCTTGTTCTATATATACGCACATCAACATAGATTACTTTACAGACCTGGTAAAAAGAGTAGATATGGTCTAAAATCTGCAAACGTGTGAAGCCTTTCTCACTGAAGAAAGTTCTCGCTGATGGACCCATCTCTCCAAATCGGTCAATTGGAAATAATATTGTCAAAAATGCACCCTTGTAAATTACCTCTCTTTTCTCACTGCAATAAAGGATATTTTCAGCAGGCATCAGTTATTCAAATAGCTTTGCAAAACCAAATGCTTAAACTGCACAAACAAACAGCTCTGTAGAAGAATTGTCATAATTACATCCCTTGAGGAAGGCCAAAGTGAGTATTGGAGAAGATAAAGTATATCATATAATCAGAACATATTTTTAAACCTCACCTCTCTCTCATTGGTTGAGTTAAAACTTCATCCTCTGAAATGCCACTAAGGGCTTCAGAATGTCTTCCATCATCACGTGCATCAAGGAACATGGAAGCCCTTCCATTTGCATCCATGTCTGATCCATTTTCTAGAAGTGTGTTCCCCAAACTATCCATATAAACACAAGCAGTAGAGGTTGGCTCAGATATTGACCAACATATGGAATCCAACAGGCTGCTTGGAGTTAAGGGCCGAGGTATTGTTCGACAAGGCTACAATACAAGGAAAACACAAAGCCAAGAAATGAAATCCTCTTTTGGCCTATAAGAAAATTGATGCTACAGAAAAAAAGAGTTATGCGGCTTCAAAGAAAATAAAAAAAAGGTACAATATTTATAAGAAGAAAATACATAAAAAGGAAATGAATATTATAGAAAAGGTCACCCAAAGTTGTACTAATTATTAAAATTTGTCAAGAGCATTACAATGAAACAGTAAACCGTTGTGTTAGAAAGAATGATCCAAAGTACTGATAAGACTCAGAGGTTTAAGACAGCAAAGTTATCAAACAGCATATCTGTAGTAACACTTATTCCAATGCAAGTCATAGTACAAGTAGTGCATAACATGGAAATGCACAAGGTATATGATCATACTAATAAGTTGATATTACATTTTAATATGGTTTATGAAAACATTCTTGCTATAAAAAAGAACAAGTCTAAGAATTTTAGGAGGTATTTATAACCATAACTAATATGTTTCTTTACCATCAAGTATTCAAGAAATTACACCTTAAGCAAGTCAAAGCTTGAACTGCATAAGACCCATATTAACAATAATCAAAAGGCTGGAAACGCTGGCTTGATTGCAACCCATAAATAATGTCATCCACGTAATATTCCCCAAACTTCACTACACATAGTTTTGATCACAGAATTTTATCAAACCTGTATACAAGATGGAGCAGGACATATACAATTAAGAAATTATTTGAAAGATAGGTGGTTCAAAATTGGAAGTGACAAGACAGACATGTGGAATGAGTTGTGGGGTGGCAGCATGTTCCTGTTAGTGGATGAGCTCGCTGAACTAATGAATGTTTTTATTTCTGGAGTCCCACTATGTCGACATTCCAAAAGTACAATTAGAAAAAGCGGTAACTGGAAATAATAAATTCTTTGATTGCAAACTGTTCATTGCATAAGGAAAGCTGTCGTCAACTCTGAACCAGTTCTATATCTCTGTTATAGGTAAGCCAAACAGAACAGCCTATAGAATGGAGTCCAGCTGTGGAGTGTGCAGCGTTATATGGAGCACCAAATTACTAAAATCGTTACTTGTCAACAACTTGTGTTGAGATCACTAGAGATGAACATGGATCAAATGGAACCAACCCACAAACCCTAAATCAGAATAAACCATAAATACATAAAGAGAAGAGAAGATGAACACTTGACCAATAGAAACACAAGATGTAGGTGCCCATAGGCTCAAGAATTAGTCACTAATAAATGAATGTGTTATACAAATGAGGGATGGGTTGTGCATTTATACACAACGTATGAGGTGGGGAGCCTCCACCCCATAAAGGGGTTATTGATCCACATAAATGACTAGATCCACCATAGCCACCTACAATATAATAAAATAGTGTTGAATAAGTCAGCTGTTAAACCATAACCTAGTATTACAATAATGAGAGCTCTTAGCCATAACAAGTAACCACAAGAGAAGATTGTGCACCACCATTTCAAAATCCCCCTTAATCTCAGCTTGGGGTCATGGAGAAAGATGATGAAGTACAAATGAAGGAGTGGGCATGGCCAACTCAATAGAAAGACAGTCATAGGCTACAGCTGAAACATAGAAGATAATGGGTTTGTAATAAACCTACTCAATCTCTCCTTTGGCCTCTTAAGGAACATTCTTCTACCCATCTCCTTCATTTCTACCTCCAATAACAACCAACCAATATCTACACAATGTTATTGTCGCTGCAAAATCTAGCAGGCCTTGGAGAGGGAAACCCTACAAGGTATAAACTAGACCTATAAGCAACAATGGGGTAGTGGCCCACTGTCACCACAGCCAAAACCCCCTACTCTTTATAGACTTTTATCAATGGGAGGACTCCCGCTCTTTACAGAGTTTCATCGATGGAAGGACTCCCGCTCTTTACAAACTTTCATCGATGGGAGGACTCCCAGTAGGAAAGAGATCACTTATAATAGGTATTCTAGGTTTAAGTATTAAATATCTCGCTAGGCAGTCTTCAAAAAAGACAATTTTGTTTCAAGGCTTCACAAGGAAGCAATTCAAGCATTGATTCGACAAGTGTTGGAGTAAATCAAGGTCAAGGCAAGGAGAAAAGGTCAATGTATGTTAATTAAGCCAAGGCTCATGAAACCTTCAAGAAGTCCTTAAGTTGAGGGAAGAGAAACTAGGGTTTCCCTCTTAGGGCAAACACCTAGGGCAAGAGAATTTATGGAGGAAATTCAAGTGGATGCGCACCAAAATGATAAGTTTTGTGGAAAACCTTATCCTCTAGATGTTTAGGTTGTCCAACCACCAAAATACCTCTTCCCTAGAATTTCGCCCTAAGCGCTAGTTCTTTACCCTAGCCTTGAAAGCACCGAAATTTAAAGGGAACAAAAATGATTGAAGTACGAGATGATCACCAAACAACTTGCCCTGTGTCGTGTCCCTTGGGAGAATGGAGTCAATGATAATTTAGGATAGACATACTTGTTCCTAAGGAGGCCAAAATTTGATGCCCTTGCAAGCAAATTTCAAGCATTTACCCACTCAATGGAAAAATGGATTTTTATGAGAGACCTTCAATGAGTTCACCACTAGGAATATTCAATATATGTTATACATGAGTAGTGCATGCAATATTCATCTAGATGGCAACATTAATTAACCTTCAATAAATTAGTGCAAGATTTTCCATAACCTAGAATCAATAATTCCATACATTAGACATAGAAAAATATATCTTCAACAAATTAGGGCACTTACAAGGCAACACGCAAGAATTCCTTCCATTATGCCAAACAGTAGCTCCAAAAAGTATCCAAGATTAACTCCAAATATCAAAATGCATCCAAGGATTCTAGTTCATCCACAAGAGAGAAGTGTGAATTCCTCTATGACACCAAAATTCCAAGTGTGATGATGATGAGAGATCAAATGAGGTCTCTCCAATATATATGTGTTCTAAGTTCTAACATAACCTATTTTAGCCTACAAGCCCCTCTAGTAATAAAATAATGTGCAAGAAAAGGCCTAGGTCACAACCCAACCTACTAGCTTTTACAAATTTAACTTTATCTCCACAAATGTTAGCCGAAATGTTGATGTCGTGATTGTGTGGGATACTAGAAGGCTGATATTGTGGCCTTTTGGTGCCATGAGAAGTGTAGAAGGCCTCTAAAATCAAGATCTAAGGGTTGGCCCCTGTATCTCAGTGTAAATCATCCTGTGGCCCCCAAATGTGGGTTTCATGTGGGTTTCAGGCACAAAACTGGGTCTCATGGGTCTCCAAACGACAAAATCTCTATCTTTGTTCCAATGTTGATGGCACGGAAGATGGTGCTCGCCCTCCCATGTCTAAAGGCATGAGGCAAACCTCATTTGGGCCCTGGATCACCTGCCACATCATATATATATGTGCTAAGACGGTTGGGGGAAAATTGGTCCAAGTGCATCATCCCATGAATAATATAGGGCAAAGTGAAAAAGTTGTGGGTGTTGAAGGTGCTCATGGCTATGATTGATGCTCTATAACTATCCGAAGTCCCATGGATCTCAACACATTCACCTATTGGTGTCAATATGTCCCTCTAGAGAACCTGGTCCCCAGTTAAGTTGCAAAAATCTATAGATGGAACCATCTGCCAATCACATAAAATATCTAGTGCTGCATCTTTCATCATTAGGTAAATTAATCATTATTGCATCTAAGTGAACCAAACTTGAAAGAAATGGGCATAATAACACTTCATATGTGACTTCTCTTCCCAAATTGGGGCCTTAGTCTCGTAATGGTGTTACCTCCCTAGGTAGGAGTAGTTAATAGACGACCATATTAGGTGTTCTCATCCCCTGAAGGGAAGTGGCATGTCCTTAGTCCACCCTTCAATTGATAGGTGCCATGTGAATAATAATGGAATAGAGGGGAAAATAATTCCATAGCCAAGTGTCAGGTCAAAGGGACCAGTTATGATGGAATACCTCATACTGGGTGTATAGATCTGAGGACGGAGCAATCATGGATGCATGAGTTACCTCGGCCTTTGTTTTTCCACCCCTCTATATTGCCTTTTACTTTTTCATGAATTTTCCTTATATTATTGCTCGTAGCTCAAGGAATGAGAGCTTGCTTTGTATGATGTATAATAGTTATTACCCCTTTTAGGATGGGGTAGTTCATCGCATGCAAGGGTTCCTTGTCTCATATGAGATACGGCAACATTGACCCAGGAATCGGGTGATGGGCATATGATAGAGGTAGATCTCATGCCTGGCTTTTGCCCACGTGCTAATTTGTAATCTCGGCCATCTTTTGCATTTTGATTCTTCTTTTGTTATTCTTGTGGACTGGTCGCCATATGTTCTTTTCTTTTTCTTTTAGTTGCATCAACCTCCCAGGGTGCATTTCCAGGCCCTACCCAAGGTATGAGGATGTCTGAGTGCCAAAACCCAATGAACCAATGGTCAGTTGACCCGAGGAAGGGAGGTGGAATAGGGGCTCGTAATCTAAGATGGAAAGTGGTAAGTATCGAATAAGGATAGATGGGGCTACGTTATCTCAATCAATGCTTCCCAAGTAGTGCCCCTTCCTAAACCCATAGGCCATTAGAGGAGGTCCCACTGGACAAGAATAGAAAATTAACCCCCCATTTAAGGTGAGGGAACAAAATTGCAACCAAGGCCCTTCTTTCTTCCATGTCACCCCATAATCCATATCAATATGCCCAAATACAAACAAGCATAAGCACCTGATTGCATAATGAATAAAGTGCCTTCTGATCAGAAGCCCTGGGCCCACCTTCCAACACATGCTCTTGACAAATGGGAAAGGAAGTGTAACCACAAAATCTAGCGGGCCCTAGAGAGGGAAAGTCGATAGGACAAAGAGCCAGACTAAGTGCTAACAATGGGACAATGGTCCACTGTCACCACAGCCAAGTTCCCCTGCTCTTTACAAACTTTCACCCATGGGAGGAGTCCAGTAGGAAAATAATCACCTTTCGTAGATATTCTAGGATTTAAGGTGCAAGGCCATGAATTAGGACCTCTCAAGGAAAGCTCAAGATTATGATACAATGCTTCAAAAGGTACTTTGCTCCCTTTAAGAGACCTAGAGATGAATTGCACAAGACCTAGGGTTTTGTGAATAATCATGGACGGTGGCACTCCCAAGATCAAGGAAACAAGGAGAAAGGGATTCTTATGATATACTTCATCAAGTACTAAGTGGATACAACCCTCAAAGAAGTCCCCAAGTTGGGGATAAGCTAGCTTGAAATTTGATGGATGAAAACTAAGCGGATGCCCACCAAACTTAGAGGTCTTGTAGCCAAGACACATGACGTGATATTTAGGCTCTCAGTTTCCCACAAAACCTCTCCCTAAGCAATTCGCTCTAAGCCCTAGTTGGTCGTCCCACCTAAAGAGGACCAAATTTTCAGATAGAACTTATGGGTAAGAAAAAGGTTTGACCACCACGGATTTGGAATAGTGCCATGTCCTTTGGGCATATGGAGTCTTAGGATGTTCAAGATAAGCTAAATCGTCTCTATGGAGACTCGAAAATGATGCCTTAGGTACCAAGTTTAAGCATTTACCCACTTCATGGAGTTCATGGAGAGTTCAAAGATTTTCCTCCACTAGGGATTTTTATTTTGAGTCAAAGAGTCAACACAAGACCAAGTCGGCCTATGTGGCAGCTATTCGACCCTCCTAAACAGCTATATATATAAGTCAACTCGACCTCTTGGAGACACAGATTCACACATCACATCATCCATCGATTTATGTGCCTAATCAAGAAGAAAGAGAGTCGAAGTCAAAGGATATAGATGGAAGTCAAAGGAGAGATAAAATTTGGGTTTCTATCTTGTTTCTACTCACATGCAAATATTTTGTGGCATCTCTGCGAAAATTACAAGGCCGAAATTCGGCCTTCATTGCAGGTCCAAAATTTATGTGACTTGACCAGATTTCATAAGGGTTTGACCAACGTTGACTTTTGACTCTGACTTGATTGGAGGAGACTTGTAGAAGGGTTGACTTGGAACTTTGTGGCAACTTTTTGGTCTTGGTCTTGTTGAAAAATCGAGGGTACCAAGGAAGTGTTTCCTATGGTCTTTGGTCTCTAGGCCTGGGACGACACTTTAATAACTTTTATGGTGGACTTGAGGTGTTATAATTAAGCCATGAAGGGAAATGTACCTTTAATGTATTATGTATCTTGTACTCTATTATTGAAGTGATTTGTGTTATAAAATCACTTTATGAGGAAAAAGTACATGTGACATATTTTTTAAAATTAAAGTGACTATGTTTTTAAGTTCACTTTATGAAAGAAAAGTGACTAAGGAGAATTTTCAAAAAATCTAGATACGATACAACCTTAAACGGCATATATATATATATATATATATATATATATTATGGATTATGTATTTTTAGATATAATCTAGATTCTAAAAGATAAATGGTAATATGAAATTATTATTTTCTTATATATATATATATATAACGAAATAACAAAATAAGAATTTCATATTACCATTCATCTTTTAAAATCTAGATTCTATATCTAAAAATATATAATCCATGGTTACAAGGGTATCGCTCCCAGGCCATTGGAGAGCATGTACCCCATGCTCCCCTGCTCCTAGGAGCTTAGGAGCTGGTAGGAAATGCTCGAAAACCGTTGGGAGCTTCAACGAGTAATTTGGAGCTTTTCGGGAGCTTCACTGCAACATATTTTTTACATTTTGGGAGCTTCACTGCAATGAATAAGTGCAAACTTAGGTGTATTTGACGTTGCCGACTTGGGTGTTGCTTAAAATGATGGAACCGTGCGAAGGGAAGGGTATGTCGTTGGGTCTAGATCTGGATATGGGTCTGGAACTAAGCGAAACAACCCATTTATGGAAAGCCCTTCTATCCAAATGAAGATGAGGCGCCTAGTCAATCCTGATCTATGTGATTGGAAAACTATTCATTCTCCTCAAGTATGCGGATGGCAAATGGAAATAAAACCATTTAGGAAGATCATTGCCACTGGGAAAACCATCATTATCGCCTGTGGCTGAATGGACAAAAGATTGAATACTAAAGAAGAAAAAAATTGTTGAAATTATGAAATATAAATATTATTAAAAACACATTTTTTAGTTTAATTTTCATATTTATTTAAGTATAAAATATATATTAACTTAGAAATTTATAATTTTATTATACAAACTCTCTTTAAAATAACATTAGTTTTAAACTATATTGTTTTAATTTTTTTTTTAATTATTATTAATGTATATTTTATTTTTTCCTATCTCTATTATAATTAGATGTAACTTATGTCATTATATATATATATATATATATAAGTTCAATAGTGGTGAGGTTACATCATGAGCGAGGAAATGAACCGATGACTTAACATATAGTGTTGCATGAAATCACCTAATAATAGAGTAATAACAACCTTTTCTCCGCTTTGGGAGTTATAAATGTTTATTTGCTAGGAAGGAATTTGATTGGCAAATTGTTGATGGATTAATATTTCGACTTATTTTAGCAATGTTTCAAAGTTCAATCTTTTACATATTTCTTTGCAAGGTGGAATTTGATTGGCATGTTTTGGATGGAAATTAATTAATTATTTTATTTATATTTTTAATATATATTAAATTTTAATATATTATATTATTGTCGATCCCAACTTGACGTTTCCTGTAAATTTAGGCAAAACTTCTAGCCGTGTCGGATACTTGTTCCCCCGTACCAGAAGTACCCATGTACCGGAAACTCATGCAACATAGACATAATCAATTATCATCTATCAACATCATCAATTCAGCATAAACATTGTCATCATCATTAATGATTATTATAGCATTCATGATTCAACATATCATCAAGTTTCTGTTTCAAATTTCAATCATCAACATGACAAGTTACAACATCATCACCAAATTAATAATGCACACTACATAGTACAAAGTACAAAATGAAATATGACTGGAAGTCTACTATCATTATTCATAATTCATATGGTTTTTCAAAAGTTTAAAAGTTAAAACACCATCATAAATTATATTTACATATCATCAAATATGTCTTCATTCCTGTCACTAAGAAGTTCCACATCCTCTCCAGAAGTGGGAGCATTGCCGCGATGTCCACTTGAAGATCTACCTAGTGGTGACTCCACATCAAATAAAGTCATATGAGACCTGGAATTCAACGTCATATCCAAGTCAGGCAACTTTGGTTCCACATCCAATAATTTGGCAGCTCCAAATTTCTATTCTTCTCTCTTGTGTGACATAAGGCGAAGGTTTGAATGAACATACACTAGTTCCTTAGTCTTCTTAGAGCCCAATCTGTTTCGCTTCATTGAATGGATGAAGCCATATGTACTCCATTTCCTTTCTGCTGAAGAGGAATTAACAACCAATGTTTTAAAAACGGAATCAGTCAGCTACCAGGCTGAGGGTCAACTCGGACTCGGACTCCGAATCGGTAATGACTCGGTCGACTCGGTTTCAATGACTCGGTTTTTGTAAAAAATACATTAAATATTAAATTTTTTGTACAAAAACATAAATTTAAAGGTTTTTATTCATGTTTCCAAACACAATGCATTACAATATAGATAAGTCACAAAAGACAACATATGATCAAAGTAGGCTCATGAATATATCCATTATATCAAAATTGCACCTAGTGCACTGTCCAATACAGGATGATGATATAAAGATCAAAACAAAAAACATAACCAATGTCACAGGTGACTCCTTTCGACAAGACATCAACCCTCTAGAAGGCCTGTGGTAATTCAAAGCATATAAAGAACCGTGGATTAAACCTACAGTGTTAAGTTCTGTGACCTAATTGAAGAGGGTTTCATTGTGTTTTTCTTCAAATAAGAAAGCATTTGCAATTGAGCCACAATAGCCTTCAGACCGAGTTATTAAGTTCCCTATCTACGTTGAGAATTTAACATGGATCAATTCACGGCATCTTTGTACATTACTTTGAAGGCTTGATTCTAAGTATAAACAAGGTATTTCTGCCCCTCGTTTGAAGCAATTATGGAGGACTTCTTTGCTCAAGTAGAATTGAAGGGTATTTTTCTTCTGTTTCTCTTGACAATGCATCCTTGTTATGAATTTGTTATTCTCATTGTTTTGAAGAAAGTTAAATCCCCTAATCTAAAGAAAAATTCGGCATTTGACATTGTGGTCACTGGACTATGAGGACTTAAAAGGTGACTTCATTTACAACTAGAAGGGTGGTATCCTATCAATGATCGTGAGGAGGACTTGTCCTAGAATTAGAGGCACATCATTATAAAGGACAGTTCTAAGGCCCTCCATAATTTAAAGAAGCCAAGATCTTGTATACATACGTTTGCAAGGTATGAATTGTAGCCTTAAAAAGACAATTAGCGGGCATCCTTTGTGATCTATATCAGTAAAATCAAGGAACCCTATTTTGTGTATAGAAGAAGAGGCTGAGTCCTTATCACTGTTGCAATCTCTCTCTCACACACACACACAAGTATTATAAGCTAGTTCCATCGAAGCCGACTTGTAAATCAATAATTAATATATATTCATGTCTTTGAAGCATTCATAAAAGGTGCCTTGAAGTCAATGAAAATACAAAGTGCAGTTATGAGAAGGGATGGTCTCTTTAGACATCAATTTGAAAATGATTTTTGAAGAATAGTAAAAGCCCTCCATGATGTCATATTGTTGACTAAGCTGCTCATTATCTAGCAGCTGATGTGATTTTAAGAAGGTTTAGTGGCAACCCTTCATGTGATTCTATTTTTTTCTAGCAGCTGAAGCAAAGGAAGTTCATCTAAGAAAAGTATGTAGCTCCTCTATGTTGGCACCTTTGGATAAAGATGATAGTGCCCTTGAAAGTCTAACAAACAGAAGAAGTGCAAGGCACTTTGAAGCAAATCCCTGTAGCAACTTGTATGAACGTAAAATCAGAGGTATGGTCTCTTTCATAGTATGTGTAATGCATTTATTTATTTTTATTTGTTTTAAGGCTCTTTTGATGGAGGGTTTAATTTGAATAAGAACCCTAGATGGCTCATGGAAAACCCTAGCTCACATATGAAACCCTAATTTTTAGGGTTTGTGAATTCTAGGGCATTTAGATGAGGATGATGTTTTGAATTCCATCCTCCATTAGTGTATTAAAACCCTATATTGTATCTCATGCTTTTATGATCACATATTGTTCTTGGTCATTGTCACTAACATCATGTCATCAAGGTACATAGAGGGATTGGTGCTCTTGATTAAATACGAGGTTCATACCCTAATACATGACAAAATTCGATGGAAACATTGCAATAACCCAATCCTGAAATCCTGAAAAACTGATAAGTCTGCTGGATTTTGAATGAGATCTAAAATTCTACTTTCTCCATAGGAAATCCAATGAGGTTGGAACAACTCTCAAACATCCCGAGTCATTTCATGGTAATGTTAAAAATTTAAGTAAAAGGATGAAAATGAAGATTAAGGAGAATGTCACTTTTACTTTAAGAATTTAACATTACCATGAAGTTGCTCCAAAAACCAACTCCACAACTCTTCAGAAAACCTAAAACAAACCTAACAGTGGATTAAAATCCGGTTTGAAGTCCACAAAACCGCTTTTTTTGGGCCCACCGGCCGGTTGTTTTGGCTCGGCCTGGTTGACTCGGGCTCGGCCTGGTTGACCGGCTTGTTACCGAGCCGCATTAAAACCGGCTGGCTCTCATCAAACCGGCCAACTTAGTCGGTTTTAGCTTATCTGGACCGTCACTTTAATGGCTCCCACACTGTGCCCGGTCGTAAGATTTCGACCGTTTTTTAAAACAAAGAGCTAACTACTGTGACAAGATCCTGATGGCCAATTTTTTAATATTTGGAAGTTCTCCACCATAGTAGTTCCACCAATAAATTGGACCCATTGCCCTCTTGTCCCACATACAATCAATATCAGAACTCCAACCATCTATTCCCACAAAATGAGCAAACTCTACACGAATCCAAAGCCCAATTTCAAGATCTACAAAAAGCTTTCAAAAAGCCTTTTTAAATCCTTGTGAAACTTCTGGGTCTTTGCTTGGTGCAGTTCTTTCTGGATCACTTAGCAACTCTGCAGCATAATATTTTGGATTCACTGCATAGGCCAAAAGTGGAATGGGGTGGTCATCTTGTTCCACCTTTTGGCCAATATATCTTTGACTTCTATGTAAAAGAATATATCTGATTCATTCTCCTTGGCATTTATAACCGCCCTTATATTCTCTATCATGGAATCAATGCCCTCATAAACATCTCCCAAATTAGGCATATTTGTGACAAACGTACGGAGCAAATCCACAATTGACTTAGTAAATGCCAAGAGGTACTCCACCCTATCCCACAATTCATCATCAACAACCAACTTTTTCATTGCTTGTGCTCTATCAAATTGGGATTGCCTCCATTGATTCCAAATAGAACTGCATACAATTGATTGTCTGTTGATTTGTGGTAGCATCGGATGTGCTCTAAGTCTCAAAATTTGGAGGGAGGCTTAGACACGTGTATTCCAGATATCCTAGAAATCGTTTTTGAAAATTCCACTCAGAGTGTGCTTTATTAAAATAATTAATTATTTTTAAAGGGACCCTAAGTCTAAACTTAGGAAAATAAAATAATTAAAAGGTATTAAAAAAATAGTGTGAATCTTCAAGAGAAGACAAAGATCAAGTCAAAAGTCAATCTTAGTCGTTGATTAACGATTTAATCTCGATCGTTGAAGTCTCAACGAGAAGATTATAAGAAGGACTTGATGGATCATTTGGAAAGCACATCGACAGAGTCTAGAGATCGAAATTCTAAAGTGAGCAGTGCTCAGATAGAAGATCGATCAAGTGATTCTTGCAGAGAGAGGCAAAGATAATTGTCGGTTGGAGATTTTATCGAGCCGGTGAATACACTACAGAGAAGACAAAGAACAATACGAAGAGAGGCAGTGTAGCAGCTACGCTGAGCTTGCGCAAAGCCAATAGAGGCAGCGCAGTAGCCTTGAGGAGGTTCGTGATTCAGCTAAGGATCAGTCAGATCCAGTGCCAGAGAGTCATGGTGTGAGACCGGGAGAGCCCAGAGGATCAGATCCAGCCAGTAGAAGAGCCACCCAGCAACAGTGACGTAGTCCCCATGCAGAGTGACGAAGAGACTGTGCAGTGATTGCACAGAGACTGCACAGAGGCAGTGGAGGGCTTGTCAGATCGGGGTTTGGCCAGTTTAGGCTTCTAGTGTCAATGTGTGAGGTAATCTCACTAGCTCTTTGTCAGTTAGATTCTCCGTGAGAATAGCGAACAAGGCATGCCAGATTGTATTCAGAATCACTGCATAATCAATAAACCCCCAACTGCCGCACCGGTTTTCCCGCATTGGGTTTTTCCAAGGACATTGGTCCAAAAATAATGTTGTCATGTGTCTATGATTTATTGGTGCTCAGATCTTGTTTCCACACATTTATTTTCCGCAGATTTTTTTTTTAATTTATTGAAGGTTGTAGTGTATGGGTTTCAGTGTTTACCGTAGAAAACAGTAAATAAATTGTTCAAGTAATTAACAAGTAGAAGATTTCTCATTAGTTGTTGCAGTAGGATTCCAAATCTAGGAATTTTCACATGGTATCAGAACTTGTTTTGCAGTGTAGGAGGAGCAAGAGAGCAGATCCAGTAGATTCAGCGTTGAAAGAGAAGCAGGGGATCAAAGAGTTGCGTAAGCAGCAGATCGATCACCCCGGTGATTGTGCAGTCCAAGCCAAGAGGGCTAGACCTGCAAGGAAATCTCCCTCTGAGTGAGCCAACAGAGAGGTAGGATTTTCCAGTTTGCAGTTTGTCAGAGGCAGAGGAAGCAGCGCAGCAGATCAGCGTAGATCAACAAGCTGGTGGGACACAGTTTCTCTGTAGCAGTGATTGCTAGTGCAGAAAGCGTTAGAAGAGAGTAGTTGAAGACACATTTGAGGATTTCTGACCTCAGAGAGAGTTCTTGCCCAAGAAACTCTAGATTTCCCATGCGGAAGCAGCAGAGTTCGTGAATTATTTGGCTTGCTCCAACAGGGAGTGCATAGAGCCAATTGCACAGAGGGTTAGAGGCAGCAGATCGACAGTGATTGGGTGAGATCGCAGCCAGTGGATTGCGTGGCTAGGACCGGTTGGAGGGTGCTTCCAACTACGTAATTTAGAAGGCAAGGATCTCCTTCCTTCTAGATGAACATGACCTCAAGCACTTTATCAACAATGCACAAGTTGAACCGGTAGATGTCGCACCATTAAGAGCCTTAAAGAAGAACATGGCTAAAGCCAAACGGTTGATCCTCGACGGAGTGAAGGATCATATTGTTTCGCACATTTTTGGCAAAGGGACAGCTAAGGAAATGTGGGATGCATTGGCCACGCTATATCAGGGGTCTTCCGAGCAGAGGAAGATGTTCTTGGAAGAGAAAATGCGGACTACCAGGATGCAGAAGGGAGAGCGCATTGATTTGTTCCTATCCAAACTTCAGGAGGACCGAGATCAGCTGGCAGTTGTGGGAGTAGCTCCTTAGGCCACAGAGATGGTGAGACTAGCCCTCAATTCAATGTCTGAAGACTATCAGGTCTTTGTCCAGAGCATCCTGGGCAGAGAGAAGTTACCGGACTGGGAAACAATGTGGGTAGCTCTTCAACAAGAAGAGATGAGGAGAGATCTACTCAAGTGCAAACTTGATGGCAGTAGCAGCAGTGGGTTGAAGCCCAAGGAGGAGTAGGAGAACCTTGCATCAAAGGGTCAACAGGAGCAGCGCTGAAGGAAGAAGGATTTTTCCAAGATCAAGTGCTTCCGGTGTGGCGAGATAGGACATTACGCCACACAATTTCCTCTCAAGAAGGACAAAGATGAGAAGCATGATCTGTAGGCTTCAACTACGAAGATAGAGAAGGAATTCGTGATGATTGCCAAGATATCACCAGGGGAGCGTTGGGGGCATCTGGAGTTGTAGTTCAGCAAAACTGCATATTGGGCAGCATCCTTGAGGAGTCCACTTCTCGGATCATCACCTTGCTACAGGAACCCAAATCAAAAGTAGCAGGATGGACAAGTTTCAGATGGTGTAGAGGAGTGCAAAAGTGACAGCGCAGTGGCTAGAGAGCATCAGAGACTGAACAGCACATAGCAAGGTTGCCAGCAGTGCAGGAAGGCACAGTAGCAGAATCAGCAGCAGCGCAGAGGCTTTAGAGGGACGGCACAAAGACTAGCAGCAGTCAGATCTTCAGCACGAGATGTATCCTACTAAACACTTAGTTCAGTTTTGGATGTTTTTCTGTTGCAGTAAGCTATAGAGTTGTAGTGTAGCAGCAGCACGGATGCAACAGCACAGTGTTGGTAGGCAGAAGTGTCAGACATCAGCAGCGCAGTGCTGGTAGGCAAAAGTGTCAGACATCAGCACTAGAGAGGGAGATGTTGCAGAATCATAGTAGTACTTCAGCTGGATGTATTGCTAGAGCACATTCCTCACTAAGAGGGAGTGTTGATTTGTGGTAACATCGGATGTGCTCTAAGTCTCAAAATTTGCAGAGGCATAGACACATGTATTCCGAATATCCCAGAAATCGTTTTTGAAAATTCCACTCAGAGTGTGCTTTATTAAAATAATTAATTATTTTTAAAGGGGCCCTAAGTCTAAACTTAGGAAAATAAGATAATTAAAGGGTATTAATAAAACTGAGTGTGAATCTTCTAGAGAAGACGATGACCAAGTCAAAAGTTAATCTTAGTCGTTGATTAACGATTTATTCTCGGTTGTTGAAGTCTCAACGAGAAGATTATAAGGACTTGATGGATCATTTGGAAAACACATCGACAGAGTCTAGAGATCGAAATTCTTAAGTGAGCAGTGCTCAAATAGAAGATCGATCGAGTGATTCTTGCAGAGAGGGGGAGAGATAATTGTCAGTTGGAGATTTTCCTGAGCCGAGGAATACACTACAGAGAAGACAGAGAGCAGTACACATGGAGGCAGCGTAGCATCTACGCAGAGCCAGTGCAGTAGCCTTGACGAAGTCCGTGATTCAGCTAAGGATCAATCAGATCCAATGCTGAAGAGCTGGGGTGTGAGACCAAGAGAGGCCAGAGGGTCAGAAACAAACAGCAGAAGAGCCACCCAGTAGTAGTGACGCAGTCCCCATGCAGAGTGACGTAGAGACTGCGCAGTGACTACACAGAGACTTCGCAGAGGTAGTGGAGGGCTTGTCAGATCGGGGTTTGGCCAGTTTGGGCTTCCAGTGTCAATGTGTCAGGTAATCTCACTAGCTCTTTGTCAGTTAGATTCTCCGTGAGAATAGCGAACAAGGCATGCCAGATTGTATTCAGAATCACTGCATAATCAATAAACCCCCAACTGCCGCACCGGTTTTCCCGCATTGGGTTTTTCCAAGGACATTGGTCCAAAAATAATGTTGTCATGTGTCTATGATTTATTGGTGCTCAGATCTTGTTTCCACACATTTATTTTCCGCAGATTTTTTTTTTAATTTATTGAAGGTTGTAGTGTATGGGTTTCAGTGTTTACCGTAGAAAACAGTAAATAACTTGTTCAAGTAATTAACAAGTAGAATATTTCTAATCAATTGTTGCAATAGGATTCCAGATCTAGGAATTTTCACACTTTCACCTGCATAAGCTTTGTTAAGACTATGATGTGAGAGCAACACGAGTCTCAACGACCTTCAGGTGCGAAATTTCAATGTTTCAATAAATTAAAAATCATAATTTGATTGAATAACTATTATGATTCGCGAATCAAGACATTTGAGAATCCAATTTACATATTTGAGTTTAGAGTCATAGAAATTAGAATTTATGAAATAAAATTTATAGTTTAGGTACCTTAAAGAGCTCCAACTTCGCAAATTCCCTATAGATGCTTTGGGACATGTGGTTTGTGTTGAAGGCTTAAATTTCTTTTGCCTCTTCAAAAATAACTCGAATCCACTCAATTCGCTTCCCCATCTTGCTCAACATGAGGTTCAATGAATGTATAGCACAAGGGGTCCAAAATATGTGTTGATATTTGCCTTCAATAATTAGGCTTGTTGCTCTACACACCGTTGCATTGTAAGTTATTACCTGGGCAACATTTTATGGCCCCACCAATTCAATTGCTTCAATCAAGATGTCAACAATGAATTGAGAATCTTTCATTTGCCCCTCACAATCCATTGCCTTCAAAAACATTGCCCCCTATGGTCGCTGAGTAATCACATTGATCAAAGGCCTATTCTTTTGATCCTTCCATCCATCAGAAATGATGGACACCCCTGAAATGCACCATCAATTACGAATGGGGCTTAATTTAGCCTCAAATAACTTTTCAACACTCAACATTGTGGTGCGGACCTTCTCATATCCAAGGCTCTTGAACCCTTTTGGGGCTTCATTCACTGTTTTTATCATCTTTGCCTAGTAAGGAGATTGCACAAGGTTAAAGGAAAGTCCATTTGCATAAATGCATTGTCCTATAGTTGCAATTGTAGTCTCTCGAGCATCATTATTAAAACTCCTTTCAAGTGGTTCCAAATTAGACCGCTTTGAACCAACAATTTCATGAGAATGAAGTGGAGGTTTTGATGAAAATGCTCCCAACCTTGTTGGGTGGTTTAATTGAAAGGCAGGATTTGCCTCATTTGCTTTAGCATCTGCCCCGTCTTGTTTTTTCTGATATTTTGCAAGTTCTCTTACTTAAACCATTTCCATCTGTCCCATTCTCTTTAGGTGGGTCATTGCATATTTGAACCCCATTGCCTTTTAACCCAAGTAAATGTGTTTTAACCCATGTATATGATCCCTTATACTCCTTTTTACACTCACTGCAAACCCATGCCAACAATCCCCCTCCTTGGATCTTCCCAACAGTAGTTACATATTTCCAAAGTGGTGACTTTGGATCAACTTTAGGGGTAGATTTAATTTCATTTTCCACTTCCTCTACCTCACGAATGGTTGAACTTGAAGTTGTAATGAATGATGATGATGATGTAAATGAAACTGCAAAATAAAATTGACAAATATGCATTTCAAAACAAGCTACAAACTTACAAGCCTTGAAAAAAAAAATCATTTTTAAAAGTTAAAAGTTTGGTAAGATGCTCCAATAAAAAGTTCACAAGAGGTCTTAAGACCCATTCTGTCAGGTCCCTTGGGGTTACCAGCCACCTCTACAGCTGGTGCTTGGACTGCCATCCATCCATAAATTCCAAGGAAGATGGGAGAGGTTTCCTGTGAGCTTATATCTTTAGAAAAAAAATTATAGTTCCCTAATGTACTTCTTCATGTCCCACTATATTGATGCATTGCATCAACATATCATAAACTAAACAATAAATTATTCTCTCTACATATTGCATCATTGATTAATCAAGTAATCAAGCATTGAGAAAATGCCTTTCACCATATATGAGTAGAAATGATTCCATAAAATTTGAGAATTCTAATAAAGAGAGCTAACAAAGTCACCAGACTTGCCAACTTGACCCAGAACCCCTAGTTCTATCCAGCCTGACCACTATAACAGGTTGGTTAAGCTTCGACTGCATTTGACCAATGGGCTTAAAGGGGTCGTGAAAAGCCCACCCAGTTTTTAAAAACTTGCCAATGCCTGAAAAGCCCATTGAACCTTACAAAACCACCATCTCTGGATTCAGAAACAATGGCAACATCAAAAGCAAAGAAAAAATCGGAAATATAAGGAGAAATTGGAGATATTTGCAAGGCTAGTATTTACCATTGACACCATGGTTAGTGCTGCATTTAGAAGTGGTCTCTTTTTTAATAGAATTTTAAATGCCCTTTTGTTATGGTTGCTTCACACAGGTGTATTTTTTATTCTTAGGAGTAGCATAAAAGTAGATGCTCTTTTTGGAAGTATATCTTATTAAAAATGTTATAGGCAAGTAGTTTATAATTGACTACGAACAATTGTTGCATCGTGAGGTAGGAGATAAGTTATAAAGGCTTATCGCGTCGTGATTGAATAATGCAAGAGGTGCAGAGGGCTTTTAATCAAATATAACATATAGGCTTTTAAGTTTTACGAGTTTCTCCTACTGGACCAACGACGACTCCTCAAGCTCCAAGCTCCAAGACTCCTTCATCGCGTGACGACAACTCTTGGTCCTTGGATTCCAAGCTCAAGACTCCTCCAGCACAATGCGGCAATGGTCGTCCGACATCGATGTAATATGTTGTTGTGCACTGTGCGGCGTGAATGTGAATGAATAAAAGTTAAAACGTGAATAGTTAAAACCCTAAAGTTTAAACGCCGATTTTTTTAACCAAGGAGATAAAAAACGATGTGTTCCCAGTGACCCTTTGCTTCATTCGTTTCTGGAAATCTGGATATGGATCACGATTTTATCGGATCCGTATCCGGATTTCCAGAAACTTATCAAAAACTGCAAAAAAAAAACAAAACGCAGGGGAAAACGGATTCGTCATTTGCGGCATCTTTAAACGCCACAAATACGTTTTCCTTCCATATCCATACCGTTTCGTACCAGAATCCGTTTCTGATTTGGCGAATGGCATTTCCAGCACTTTTCCTAGGCGTTTCCAGCAACTTGGCTTAAAGATGGGGCCAATGTATGAGGGGTCCAAATCTTGGGAATTAATCTTAGCCCTCCAATCTAAGATCTCAAGATTAAATCTCAGCCCTATATTCCTAGGGTTTTCCCTCAAGCAAACAAAAGGGAAAAGAGACCCTCATTTTGCCTATTATCTCATGAAAGTTATTGAGAAGAGAGAGCAAAAGGGATGAAGGAGACTGTGACATTGTAGAGAATAAGGGAAGAAGACACAGCAAGCAGCCATTCCAGCTCGAGTTCCTACAGCTGCGTGGCACAGAACCCAAGTTTTTTGGTCCAGTTTTTCAGGTCAACGCACAGCCGCTTGATAGAGGAAGAAAGTGCTAGTTACTAGGCTAAGTAACCAGCATTTTTTTTTAGTGAGATACAACAGCACAATACTGTTCCGAATTTCACTGAGAGCCAGCGCAAGTTTCGGGATTCTGCTGTTTTTTTAGGCATTCTGAGCAGACTGTGTGACCCGACTTTCTAGGAGGAGTTCAGTTCTATTGTGGTCAGAGTTTGTTGAATATGTCAGCCTTCAGCTGCACATATTTTGAGGCAAAATTATCCGTCATATTTTTGACTGTGTGAAGACTTTAAGCTACAGCAACCTGACTGTGACATCATATAAAACAAAGGAGAGATAAGTACTTTGTTTTAATGTGTAATTAATTCACTTATATGTAATAAAACCCTTCCTCAAACTGGTTTTCCCCAGGAGGCTGTGGGGTTTTTCCAGGGTCATTTTGACCAAAAATCAGTGTTGAAGTGTGTGTGCGCTTGAACATTTTCCTAGTATCAGTTGCGCAAAGTCTTTCAGTAGATGCACTCTTTATTGTTTCAAGTGAATCCATGAAAAATTTATGTTAGTCTACCAAAACATGTGGGTTGGGTTTCATAAACATATGCAATATTTGTAAACTGAGTAAGGGTGTAGATCATTCACATTTTTCTACATGGTATCAGGGCCAGAGGGAGCTCAGAACTAGGATTTTATCACAGCTGATAAAAAGGCCAGCAAGCTTAAACTTCCGCTAGCAGTGAACAGAATTTATAGACCTTGCCAGAAACCCAAAGACTTCAGCAGTTGAGAGGGAGGAAGGTTCCTAGTTCACAGATTTGATCCATTTTGTTGATTGTGAAGGTCATGGCAACAGGGTTAGGGTAGAGGACAGACTGACAGGGGCTAATAATTTTGGCCCTTGGAAGGAGAGAATGGCGCATTTGTTTGAGGAGTTGTGTTGAAGAATGTAACTAGTGTCGGTCTTCATATTTGTATTTGAGTCAAAATGAAATGTATTTGTCAAAAGAAAGGAAAAGAAATTTTATTATTAAAGAAATTGACTTATTAAAGCATGGGTTTCATGCTTGGGTCAATTGTTTTTAGGTCAAAACCTCCATTGAAAGCTTCTAGGAATTATGTCAAGTGTCCTTGTCCATGTCATATTGTAAAAGACCCTTCTTCAGATTTATTTGTCAAAGAAAAAATTTATTTTATTGTAAAATAGCTCAATTAGGCCTCCTCCACCAAGTCGGCCAAAACTGAGGGGTAGAATCACTATATAAAAGAAGCAACTCGACCTCATTTGTCTCACTCACTCATCAAGTTCGTACTGCAACTTCTGGGCAAGGAAAAGATGTGAAATTCAAGGGACAAGAAGGAAGAATCTAGCGAAGGAGGAGGTCATCATCTTGATCAAGAAACCGAAATTTATCTCTCCTATTCCACACATGCAAAGTTCTGGAGTGCTGTTAAGGGCCGAAATTCTGCAGTTGCTGGAAGGCCGAAATTCTGGTGAAGCTGGGGCCGAAATTTTTGGGTTGATGTTGAGTTGTAGTTGTTGGACAAGAAGAGACTATTGAAGGTTGTTGTATCTTATTGGAAAGCTGACTTGGTGTAGGAGGAATGTTTGTAGGTCTAAGGTCTTGGTCTATCTCATTTTGAATTACTGAAGGAAGAGTTCTTGATTGGGTTTTCCCCTACAAAGGGGTTTTAGCCCTGGCTGAGTGCCTACATCTAGTGTCCTTGATCTTCGTGTTTTGGTTTTGGTAATTGCTTGACGAGCTAAGACAAAAGAAGAATATAAGAAAGATAATAAGAACTCAAAGAAATCACAAGTAATTATCAACAAGAGAAAATCTTTCTGCCTTTCCGATTTTCTAACATGGTTTCTGAGCTAAGGTGAAGAAGGAAGAAAAAGGCAACCTGAAGATCTAGTGAAAGGAGAATAAGGAGTTTCAAGGTCATGTCACAAGGAGTAGAAGATACCAATATGACAAATTCAATGAAGGGAGAGAACAAGCTAGAAGGAGCCTCTAACTACAGGGCCCAGAAAAAAGATGATAGATCTTATTCTTGAAAACAACAAAGTTTTGAATCTTGTTCAAGGAAAAATCAAGAAGCCTACAGATGAATCAAGTGAAGCAGAGAAAGCAAAGTTCAATGAAACAAAAATATTGGCTATGAACCTAATAGTGGATGGAGTTAAGAACAACCTAATCCCATGCATATCCAACATAGATTCCACTCAAGAAATGTATGAGGCTCTTTTCAAACTATTCACAATCAAGAACATTGGTCAAATAGCTAAGTCTCGAGAATGAATTGAGGACTATTAAGATGACAAAATATGACACTGTGTCATCCTACTTTATAAGGATATCTAGAATCAGAGATGAACTCCAAGCAATAGATGAAGTTGTCCCAGAAAAGGAGCTCGTAATTACTGCTCTTCTAGGACCACCAAAATCTTGGAGTGCCTTTGCATCAGGATTTAACAATTGGAAGAATACACCAACATTTGAGCAAATGTGGAATGCAGGCAGTCAAGAAGAAGCTCGAGTATTGTTAGTAAACAAAAAGGACGAGGACGAAGAAGAAAACATCTATAATTCCTATTCTTCTCATCACAAGAAGAGGGAACCTTAAAGGAGTTCAAAGGTGTGAAAATTTCTTATTGTTACTTATGCAGAAATCTATTGTTAGATCTGGTTATGCTCCTCCTACTTAATTATATTATTAACTAAAAAAAATCAGATTAATATCGAAGCAAAACACATAACAGACTTTCACCAATGCACACATAAACAAAGTGACACAGTGATTTTCTGGACAAATGTCCCCGAAAAAACCCAATGCGGGAAAACCGGTCTGCTGGCTATTGGAGGGTTTTATTATTAAGAGTATTTCTGAATACAACAAATTTGGGTTCTAGATCTGGAAAACCCGACAAAGAAAATATAGATCTGCAACTCACCGGTTGTTCTGAAACCAAAATATTAACTAATCCACACCCTCAAACGGAATTTACAGGACTCAACCAAAATTAGGCCCTAGAAACCCCAGCGTTGCCCCTGAAGCCCCTGAAGCAGCCTCTGCAGCCTCTGTGTCCCTCAGCGCTGGCCTGGAAAGGGCTGTGTAACCCCAGTCTGGGTGACGTAGTCCCTATGTTGCCCCTAAGTGTCTCTACGTAACCTCTGAGGGTTTCTAGTTGCCTTACACTGCCCTAGGAGTGACTGCGCAGCCCCTGCATAACTGAAGTTGCCCCTGGGCTATGCAGCTGTTGATGCTCCTGCTTCTCTGCGCTGCCTTTCTGAAGCTGCTCTGTCTCTTGCTGATTCTAGACACTGGGATCAGACCGTCCCCTTTATCTAAAATCCCCTCTCTGCAGTTGAAACACTTCTGAGGATTCTTAGCAAACCCTGCCCTAGAATCTCAACTTAAACTTAAGTGCTCTACCTCTGTGTGTCTTTACAAATGACCCCAAGTCTTTCCTTTATACTTTTCTCGTTGGGAAACCAATGGCCATTATCAGATCTTGAATCAATGGCTAAGATTAAAAGAAAGCTTAATCTGTGTGACTTAAGACAATTTCATCACATGTTTGATTTAATTAACTTTAATTATTTAATTTTCCTAAGTTTAGACTTAGGAAATACATTAAAATAATTAATTAATTAAGTATCTCCCAAACTAGATGAAATTTCTCAAATCCCTTTCTGAGTCTTGTAGATCATGTGTACTCTAGTCCCTCCACAAATTTTGGGAGCTAGAGCACATTTGATGCTACCTCCAATACACAAAATCTCAAGAAAAGGACCAAAGAAGAAGTTTGACCTATCCAAGATCGAATGTTACAATTTCCACGAGATGGGTCACTACAAAAATCAATGTTCAGAGAATCCAAGGAATTGTAAGAGAGAAAGAGAACATGTGAATATTGTCGATGAAGCTCCACCTAAGAAGAGCAAGACAAAGGAATCTAAAGTCAAAGACTAATTTGCTAGAGACTCTTAGAGATACTATCCCTTGCATATCCTTCTATTTTAAGTTTTACGTTTTCATTTATGTTTTGATTTCTAGAATGTGTACGTCTAACATGTCTTGTTAGCACACCTTTTATTTTGATAAGTTGTAGATATCCCTCAAGATTAGATTAAGAGGGAGCCTCCACCATTTTACCAAAAGAGTATTTTGTTCTTTGTTTTTTATATTTTCATATTTTGTTTCCTTCTCACATCAACATTTTGTATTGTGTGCTAATAGCCTTTTCTTTATATTTTCCTTGGTTAGGAAAGCTTGTTGAATGCTCAAGAGTTATGGAGGAGACTTCAAAGGATAGACTTGAAGCATGGAAGAAGTTTTGTTGCAAGGAAGCCCTTCAAGAATTGATGTACTAAAAGGTTTGTTAAAAAACAACTCAAAGGTATGTCTTAGACTACAAGTTTTGTTATAAAGTTCTCTTCATGTAAAAGGTACGATTATTCTTCTTTTTGAAATTTGCTTTACATTACTGACATCTTTATGTCTAGGGTTTTGAATCACAAAGATTCTTGTTAGGGTGATTAATCATTAGATTGAATCTACCCTCATGATATTATTTGATCATTCTTGTGTAACCCTACCTCTTAGGGTTCACTATAAAACCCTAGCCTCTTATTACCAAGGGTATGTCAATATTATGAAACCCTAGTCTACTTAGGGTTGTTGATGAAATCTAGAATTCCTATTCTTTTGATGTTTTGGTATTGTTATGATAGAAACCCTAGCCATTTAGGGTTTGCTGTTAATATCTAAGTCATGTTAGATCTAAGACTTTTGTGATCCATAATGTAGATAGATAGAAAATCTTTCGGATTAATCACATCATTAGGATTTGGTCGACGTTTCGAACCATCTAATGTGGTTCATCCTCAGGACCACATTAGATGGTTCGAAACGTTGAACAAATCCTAATGATGTGATTAATCCGAAAGATTTTCTATCTAAGTCATGTATTGAAACCCTAGATCTTTACGATTTGTTAATTTAGGGTTTACCAACTAAACATGTGTAATATCTATAGCAAGATCTTAGGAATGAAACCCTAGGTGTATGTTTGATTAAAACCCTAGCTTGGAAGGAAAATTGTTGTATTTCTAATTTTGATGTATTAATGTTCGTGTCTTGGGTTTTACCTAGTAGATATTGTTGTGATATGCTACTGCATGATTATGAAATCCTAGTTATGTATATGTGAGTATGTTTATTGATACTCATGTTTTTTTTTGTGAATTCTAGGGTTTGTAACAAAACCTTAATAGAAATTGATATTCTAGGAGACTAGGACTTAATGATATTATTGATATGTTTTAATGATAAAAATCTAGGGTTTGGAACAAACCCTAGTAGAATCTGCCATAGAGTATATTATTGAATCTTAAATGTATAGTACTGTGATTGGATTATTATTTGATTTGGCTATCTAAGGCTTTGTGCCTCGAAAATGGAGTCTAGGCCCTAGGGTTTATGACAAATCCTAGCATGTAACCTTTGTTGATTATGAACCTAACGAGCTTTGGGTATTTGATGTCTAAAATCTAAATACGTTGATGCTTCCATTATAAGAATTTAACATAACTAACTTCATGCTTTTGTATCTTTGTTTTTTTATTGTACTTGTTGTTTAAGTTGTGCAGGTACATAATCTTCAAGAAATTGAAGATGTTCGTAAGTAAAGTTGACTCGATAATATTGGTAACCTGGAGAAGGAAGTTATGATGACCTTGATATCATAAGAAGAAATAGAGTCATAAAAGGTTCTCCGATATTATAAAAGAAGGAAGTGGTTGATCTCTCTAAGTTGAGAGGGAGCCTAGATAAAAGAAAGGGTATATCTCCCCAAGTTGAGAGGGAGGGCATATTATGATAGTGAATATACTATCGATAAATATTCATGAAGTTGCAAACAAAAAACTTGAAGATGTATTTGGTGTTGCTGAAGAAATGAAAGAAGAAGAAAGCTTCCAACAAATTGTAGATTGGATAACTTGATGATGATATAAGCAACATCCGAATGAATAATGACCCTGATGGTTTGTGTGTACTTGTATGTATATTTGTTATTGATTGGGGTTGTGTTTATACAGGTAAATCTCTCCATAAGAAGGTTGAACACTCTAGAAGCATATGGATATATCTAGTTTGATAGGGAGGGTTGAGGCATCTAATTGTGGATGCTTGGGAGGACAGCTGGCCGGCCTATGTTGATGTCTAGATCCCGAAGAGGGAGGGTGGCATTAGTCATGGAACTCTGACCTTGGATACGCACCTAGATCCTTGGGTTGATGGTAAGCAAGTAAGCCTGATGGTACCTAGACTAGCTAAAAGCTTGATTCCATCTTAGTCCTACCATGATAGAAAACCCTAATCAAGTTTCTAGTCCGCAACACTGAGTGTGCTAGAACTCTTTATAGTACATTTTGGAGATCTTCCATGCACCTTTATATATTTGTAATTATGAATACCTCCCTAGTTAAGAGGAAGTGTTGAAGAATGTAACTAGTGTCGGTCTTCATATTTGTATAAGAGACATAATGAAATGTATTTGTCAAAAGAAAGAAAAAGAAATTTTATTATTAAATAAATTGACTTATTAAAGCATGAGTTTCATGCTTGGGTCAATTGTTTTTAGGTCAAAGCCTCCATTGAAGGCTTCTAGGATTTATGTCAAGTGTCCTTGTCCATGTCATATTGTAAAAGTCTCTTCTTGGGATTTGTTTGTCAAAGAAGAAATTTATTTTATTGTAAAATAGGTCAATTAGGCCTCCTCCACCAAGTCGGCCTCAAACTGGACAAGTCGGCCAAAACTGAAGGGCAGAATCACTATATGAAGGTAGCAACTCAACCTCATTTGACTCACTCACTCATCAAGTTCGCACTGTAACTTCTGGGCAAGAAAAAGGTGTGAAATTCAAGGGACAAGAATGAAGAATCTAGCGAAGAAGGAGGTCATCATCTTGATCAATAAACTGAAATTTCTCTCCTGACTAAAGCGGAAGTTTTGGAGTCTTTGCTTTGGGCCGAAATTTCTGGGTTGATGTTGGGTTGTAGCTATTGGACAAGAAGAGACTATTGAAGATTGTTGTATCTTATTGGAAAGTTGACCTGGTGGAGGAGGAAGGTTTGTAGGTCTAAGGTCTTGGTCTATCTCATTTTGAATTACTAAAGGAAGAGTTCTTGACTGGGTTTTCCCCTACATAGGGATTTTAGCCCTAGTTGAGTGCCTACATCTAGTGTCCTTCGTCTTTGTGTTTTGGTTTTGGTAATTGCTTGATGAACTAAGATAAAAGAAGAACATAAGAAAGATAATAAGAACTCAAAGAAATCACAAGTAATTATCAACAAGAGAAAATCTTTCTTCCTTTCCGATTTTCTAAAAAGTTGGAGGTATGGGACATTGTGGAGAGCCATTTACAACCTCCTACAGATATTGTTCAGTTGAGTGAGTTCAACAAGAAGAATGTAAAAGCAAAGAGCATCATCCTTGACAACATCAAAGATCATCTATTCCCTCATGTGACAGGAATGAAATTTGTCTATGAGATGTGGGAGTCTCTTGTCACATAACACCAAAGTTCTAATGAGAACAGGAAGATGGTGTCGAGGCAAAAGCTAAGAAACACCAAGATGACCAAGATCGACAGTGTGACCTCATACCTCACCAGGATCTCACAGGTGAAGGATGAGTTGGATGTCGTGGGAGAGGTTATCCCAGCAGACTAGCTAGTCAGGATTGCCTTAAATGGGTTCACCGAGAAATGGGACAGATTCATACATGGCATTTGTGCCAAAGAGCACTTTCCAGACTAGAGGAGGATGTGGGATGATTTCACCCAGGAGGAGGCTAGGAGGAGTGCCAAAGCAGGTAGCAAGATTGGTGGGGGAGCAGAGGAGAATGTTGTTCTTATGGCTAAGTGCAAGAAGAAGAAGGCCAAGAAGGGGTCTTCTAGTGGAGCAAACCGGGAGAAGGGGAAGCACAAGATGAAGGAGAAGGACATGAGCAAAGTGAAATGCTTTGCTTGTGGGAAGATGGGTCATTATGTTGTTTAGTGTCCCAATAAGTACAAGAAGAAACAGGGAGTTTCATCTTCAGCAGAGGTGGATGAGTTCACCTCTAGATTTGACACTGAGTTTGCCTTGGTGGTGAGTTTAGCCACCCATGTTACATCTTCCCGTGCATGGTTCATTGACAGTGGAGCATCATGCCATATGACTGAGTGAGGGATCACTTCTCGAGTCTCTCAGAGGAGGACATTTACTTGGAGGTTGTGCTTGGAGATAACTCCAAGGTCAAAGCAGCAGGACTGGGGACAATATCACTTCAGAGGGAGTCTTTACCTCCTATGAAGGTGACAGATGTTCTTTATGCTCTAGGGCTGAAGAAGAGCTTAATATCAGTCTCTAGCCTAGAGGACAGGGGTTATGAGGTGTTGTTTTGAAAGCGACTAGTGTTGATATATCCCAGGGGATCTAGTGTTGAGCATGCTAGACCTATTGGAGCCTGGAGTGAGAGGTTATACACGTTTATATTTCAACCTATTAGAGCCTTGGTGGCGCAGACTAGTAGTTGTGAGTTGTGAGATCTATGGCACAGGAGGATGGCCCACTTGCACCATGGAGCTTTCAGGATGATGAGGGAGATGGTTATAGGATTACCGGAGTTCAGCATTGATTATCGTGATGTGTGCAGGGGGAAGCACAAGATGAAGGAGAAGGACATGAGCAAAGTGAAATGCTTTGCTTGTGGGAAGATGGGTCACTATGTTGTTTAATTGTCCCAATAATCCTGAAAAGAAACGGGGAGTTTCATCTTCGGCGGTGGACAAGTTCACCTCTAGATTTGACACTAAGTTTGCCTTGGTGGTGAGTTTAGCCACTCATGTTACATCTTCTCATGTATGGTTTGTTGATAGTGGAGCATCCTGCCATATGACTGGAGTGAGAGAGCACTTCTTGAGTCTGTCAGAGGATGACTTTGACTTGGAGGTTGTGCTTGGAGATAACTCCAAGGTCATAGTAGCAAGAGTGGGAACAATATCATTTCAGAGGGAGTCATTGCCTTTGAAGGTGACAAATGTTCTTTTATGTTTCGGGTTGAAGAAGAGCTTGATATTAGTTTCTAGCTTGGAGGACATGGGTATGAGGTGTTGTTCTGAAAGGGAGAAATGTCGATATATCCTAGAAGATCTAGTATTGAGTCTGCTTGTGTGATTGGAGTTTGTAGTGGGAGACTTTACATGCCTATGTTTTCACCTATTAGAGCCTTGGTGGCACATACCAGTAACAGTGAGTTATGTGAGTTATGGCACAGGAGGATGGCCCACTTGCACCATGGAGCTTTCAGGATGATGAGGGAGATGGTTATAGGATTACCGGAGTTCAGCATTGATTATCGTGATGTGTGCAGGGGGTGTGCTTTGGGAAATTACACCAAGACACCTTTCCCAAGCAGTGACAGCAGAGCTGCAGGTATCCTTGACATGGTACACTCTGATGTCTATGGTCCTATGTCTCATGTGTCACTGAGTGGATGTGAGTACTATGTGACTTTCATTGATGACCACTCCAAGAAGACCTAGATTTACTTTCTGAAGACCAAGGATGACATCTTCAAGAGGTTCCAAGAGTTTAAAGCTCTTGTGGAGAAGCAGACTGGGAAGAAGATCAAGGTGTTGAGATCAGATAATGGGGGTGAGTATACCTCCACGGAGATGGAGTTTTGTGGGAGTGCGAGCATCAAGAGGAAGTACACTGTGCCTTATAACCCCCAACAGAATGGGGTGGCGGAGAGGAAGAATAGGGCCATAGTAGGAGCAGCTAGGGATATGTTGCATGACCAGAGATTACCTTTCTTCTTATGGGCCAAGGCATGTAACACTGCAGTGTATTTGTTGAACAGGAGCCCACATAGAGTCTTGGGTAGCAAGACTCCGAAGGAGGTGTTTATCGGCAAGAAGCCGGAGGTTGGGCACATCAGGATCTTTGGGTACCTTACATATTCACATGTCCTTGAGGAGAAGAAGACGAAGTTGGAACCCACTACAGAGAAGGGTATCTTAGTGGGTTACAATGAGACCAGCAAGGCCTATTGTATATACATTCCCGCACAGAGGAAGGTTGTCTAGAGGCGGGATGTGAGATTTGAGGAGGAGAGGGCCTTGAGGTGGTTTTGAGAGGTTGATCAGGTAGAGCAGCAGGCTCCTCAGCAGGGGGGCACACCACAAGTTTCAAGAGCATCAGGTGGTACATCAGTATCAAGAGGGCCATCTACTTCTATAGTGACAGGGTCTCAGACTCCAGTATCACCTAGTGCAGGATCCCAGATTCCAAGATCTCCATTGATCATAGCAGATCCTTCCTCGTCGGGAGAAAGGCTGCAGTTGAGGATTTTCCCATACCACCAAAGGAGGCTACTACAAGGAAGAGGAAGCCAAGATGTCTTCCTGCGACCATGAAGGAGGCTCAGGAGGTTGTGGAAGAAACCAAGTGGTCAATGAGGTAGAGCAGCAAGCTCCTCAGCAGGGGGCCACACCACAAGTTTCAGGAGCATCAGGTGGTACATCAGTATCAGAAGGGCCATCTACTTCTATAGTGACAGGGTCTCAGACTCCAGTATCACCTAGTGCAGGATCCCAAATTCCAAGATCTCCATTGATCATAGCAGATCCTTCCTCGTTAGGAGGTGAGACCGCAGTTGAGGATTTTCCCATACCACCAAAGGAGGCTACTACAAGGAAGAGGAAGCCCAGATGGCTTTGTGAGACCATGAAGGAGGTTCAGGAGGCTGTGGAAAAAACCAAGTGGTCAATGAGGGAGAGCAGACTGCCAGAGAGGTTGGGTGGCTTTGTGGCAGATGTTGTAGAGACAGAGCCAGCTAGTTTTGAGGAGGCCGCCAGTCAGCAAACCTAGAGGGATGCCATGGTGGAGGAGTATGACTTCATCATGAAGAATGATGTCTAGAAGGTAGTGTCGCGACCTAAGGGGAAGTCAGTGGTGACTTCCAGGTGGCTCTACAAGATCAAACATGTTGTAGATGACAGAGTGGAGAAGTTCAAAGCTCGTTTTGTGGCATGTGGGTTCACACATGTAGAGGGAGTTGACTATGAGCAGACCTTCGAACCGGTTGCTCATTATACTTCCATTAGAGCAATCATATCTATAGAAGCTGAGATGGGTTGGAGGATTCACCAAATGGATGTGAAGACCTCCTTTCTCAACAGCGTTATTCAGAAGGAGGTGTACATTAAGCAGCCACATGGCTTTGAGGTGCATGGAAGGGAGTCTCATGTGCGCAAGCTTAAGAAAGCCTTGTATGGACTGAAACAGGCGTCGAGGGCATGGTATGAAGGATAGATGGCTACATGCAGCAGGAGGATGGGCATATCTTCATTGGTCAGGGCAATTATGCAGGTGATATCTTGAGGGGGTTCTGTATGGAGGGTCGTTGGCACAATGGATTATTGTGTTGATTTTTGTAGCATCAGAAAGTGCTCTAAGCCCCAAATTTTGTGGAGAGGCTTAGACACTGCTATTCCAAAGAACCCAGAAATTGTTTGTGAAAATTCCACTCGGTTAATGTTTTAGGACCCAGAGTCTAAAATTAAGGAAATTAAATAATTAAAGGGTATTAATAAAACATGAGTGAGAATGATCTTGAAGGCGAAGATCAAGTCATGTTATAATCTTAGTCGTTGATTAGAGATATAATCTCGGCCATTGATGTCTCAACGAGAAAACTATAAAGGAAGGCTTGAGGGCCATTTGGAAAGGAACATTGAATTGATCTAAGAGTTTGAAATTTTTGGGGCACGGTTCGTTGAGAAATTCGAGCTAGAGATCAAAGCAGTGAGGGGCAGAGATAACATCCGAAGAGAGAGATTTCTAAAGTCGGTGGAGCATCAGTCAGAGAGAGGCAGAGGTGATCTAACCTAACCTGTGTTGAAGGAAAGGGGCTGACGAAGTGATTGCCCAGGGCTCATGCAGAAGCCGCGTAGAGGAAGAGGAGGGTTTCCAGAAATTTTCTTGTGGATCACTTTTGAAGGCCGAGATCCAAAAAGTGACACTGGGAGGTTGTTCCTCAGGGTCCACAGAGGCAAAGGGACTTGGTTGGGGTTGAACGCTGAGCTTGGAAGGGGGTGACGCAGAGGCTAGAAGGTACAGCAATGGAACTACGCAGAGGCTGCGCAATGCCTCCCCAGGGCAGTTTTCTCTTCATCCGGATTACCCTGGAACTCAGTGATTGAGTGAGGTAAATCCGCACAAATTATTCTGCCAGTATTTCTCTCTGTAACTGAATTACCCTAGGGTTATTCAAAGATGTATTCAGACATTGCTACTTCTTAATAGTGAAACCCTCAGATTTGCTACATTGGTTTTCCCTCATTGGGTTTTTTCGAGGACTTAGTCCAAAATAAAGGTGTCATATGTATGAATGATTTTCCTTGTTCAGTTTCCTTGTTTCAAAATCATGAGTATTATAGTGTAGGCAGCTTTAGTGATTATTTCAGTATTTCATGTATGATTCAGAAATAATTGTGTAAATTAAATTTCATAATAGAAGAAGTAATCCAGTTGGTTGTAGTTGGATTCCTTAGATTGCTTCAGATCTAGGAATTTTCACATATTGTTTGGACTATGTCAGGGGAGATGGAGTTAGATTGATTGGTTGCACGGACTCAAATTGGGTTGGCAGTGCTAATGACCGGAAGAGTACTTCCCAAGTGTTGTTTCTCGTTGGGCTCAGCACTTGTGTCTTTGTTCAGCAGGAAACAAAAGTCAGTGGCATTGAGCAGCACAGAGGCAGAATATATGGCAACAAGTCAGGCAAGTTGCGAGGCATTGTGGCTTCGGAAGATGCTATTTGGTTTATTTGGTCAGAGGTTGACCAACTACGATATACTGTGAGAATCAGAGTTGTATCAAACTCTATGAGAATCCAGTATCATGATCGGTCAAAGCATATTGAGATCAGATACCACTTCATTAGAGACTAGGTTCAAAGGGGAGCATTGATGTTTGAGTATATATCCGTTGATGAACATGTAGCAGACATTCTCACCAAGTCATTGCGAAGGGGCAAGCATGTACTCTTCAGAGATAGGATGGTAGTGGTGAGAAACAACTTCCTCAGTAAAAGGGAGTGTTGAAAAATTAAGGAGGGTACCAAGGAAGTGTTTCCTATGGTCTTTGGTCTCTAGGCCTAGGAAGACACTTTAATAACTTTTGTGGTGGACTTGAGGTGTTATAATTAAGTCATGAGGGGAAATGTACTTTTAATGTATTATGTATCTTGTGTGAAAATTCCAAGATCTAGATCTGGAATCCCTACTGCAACAAGTCGAACTACCCTACTTGCAAATGTTGATTTAACAAGTTATTAAAAGATTACTTCTTAAAGTATCGAAGCAGTTACTTAAGCAGCCTTCACCCATTAAAAAACATTTGTGAAAACGGAAACTAACCAAGAAAGAATAATGCAAACACAAGACATTGTTATTTTTGGACAAACATCCCCGGAAAAACCCAATGTGGAAAAATTGGTGCAGCAGATCTAAGGGTTTATATATTATGCAGTAATTTTTTGAATACAACTCTGGGATGCCTTTCTAGCTATCCTTGCATAGAATATGACTGATAAAGAGTTACTGAGAGAAATCTCACATTGATACTGGAAGCCTGATTGACCAAGAAACCCAAGATGGTAAGCCCTTCACTGCGTTGCGCAGCCTATGTGTCACTCTGTGTTGGGACTGCGTGGCTTCTCCGCCATTGGTCTATAGTTGGCTAGATCTACCCTTCTGGCCTCTTGTCACTGCAGTATTTGAACACGTGGCTTCTTTGCGTGGTCTACGGTAGTACCGGATCTACCCTTACGGCCTCTTTCGATCTCTTTTGACTTTTGGCCTTTGGATAGGCTGATCCTCAAGCCAAGACTTTGGATCTCCTCGAAATTTGTAGCATTTACTTTTTGTGAGATTCTTAAACGACACTTACTCTGTTGATCTTCTCTTTTCCTTCTCTGTTGTGTATTCCCGGCTCAGGAAAATCTCTAACCAGAATTACTCTGCCCCTCCACTACAATCAAGAATCACTTAGATCTGATTTTCTTCCGAGCATTGCTCCGTCAAAAAAATTTGATCTCTAGATCCTCTCAGTATAATTTACAAATGACCCTCAAGTCTTCCTTTATAGTCTTCTCATTGACAAATCAACGGTCGAGATTAGATCTCCAATCAACGGCTAAGATTATATTAGACTTGATCTGCTTTATCTAGAAGATTCACCCACAGTTTACATTAATACTGATTAATTATTTTAATTTCCTAAGTTAGACTTAGGGTTCTCATTAAAAACAACTAATTTTTCTTATAAAACTGTTTCTGAATGGAATTTCCCAAAATGATTTCCTCTCCTCAAAATTTGAGACTTAAAGCACATCCGATGCTACCAAAAATCAAGATCTTGTACTTTATTATCAACAAAAACAAGTTTGCAAAGCACAAAAGGAAGCATTAAATGAAACAAATGGAATATATAAAAACGCACTATTACCAAACAAGCAGTGGGAATCAAGCACTCACAAATTCAACTAAAAACCTCAGAAAATAACCGTCTTTTGTAACAATTTGACATTGTCTCAGGTAAGGAGCAATAATTAAGTTTACTTGTCATATTATAATAATTATTATTCATAATGCAAATATATAAAAACCAAAGCTTATATTTAAAATTTAACACCATGAAGAAAGTGAAATTAGAAGATCAGTCACAGAAAAAGGTTCTCTATGGGAGCAAATGCTATTTGGGACCTGCAAATAAACAGAACCAAAAGGAATTTTTAAAGAGTTGCATGCATATTTCAACAACAATAGAATTAAAGAGAGGATATATGATAATGGGATAAAATTCTATAGAATATACATAACAAAAGAAATAGTAAAAATCTCATAAATAATTGTCTTTTGTAATAAATTGATATGGTCTCAAGCACGAAGCAATAATTAAGTTTACTTGTAAATTATAATACTTATTATTCATAATGGAAATACACAAAAACCAAAGCTTGTATTTAAAATTTAACACCATGAAGAAGGGGCAATTAGAAGACGCAACTGAAGAAAAGGTTGGCCAGAGATCTATACAAAGTTTCTTTCTTTCGACCTCATACTAGGAGTATCCCTCGCTCGTACATCCCCCCAGGATCATAGAGCAGGACCCATCGCCGATTCCAGCAGACTTCAACAGCAAGCCAGTGCCCAGTTCACCTCCCTCACCAGTAGTCATCAGACTCAAGAGCCATTGACATCCTCAGCTCCATTGCCAGATCTTCCTATCTCACCCATTCTTTCTTGGCAAACTATTGATTATTTTGTATTGTGCTATGGTCTTTTATATGCATACCGCGGCAGCACTGCCGCTTGTTTCTTCCTTTCTTTATGTTATTTTCTCTAGGAGCTGCACTTACATTCCCACATTATATTGTATTTTTCTTCAGTCCCATAGGTCTACTTTTGTGAGTTTTTGTTAGACATTAATAAAATTATTTTACCTTATTTGTTGGAACAAATGCTATTTGGAGCTTGCAAATAAACAGAACTAAATGGCATGCCTACTCCAATAATAATAGAATTAAAAAGAGAATATATAACAACGGGATAAATTTCTATAGAAGATATGTAACAAGAGAAATACAAAGGACTTACTTGCAATCGAGGTCCACGTCTTCTTCTAACACAAGCTTTAGCTTCATTCGTCTTTTGTTCTCTTTCTTCAATCTCTTTTTGTATACTTTTTTCATCATATGCTCCATCTATTGCCAAGTTATTACCACTGCCGCGTCCATGCCTATTTGTACTCTGAATTTTCATACAGGATAAGAGATAAACTGCATTACTGAAAAAAATCTAATCAAGGAATTCAAATCATTTAAGCATAACAAACAAAACTCAGAACGACCTAATTGTTGGTAACCCAGTCGGGAGAAGTCTAGGAAATATCAACCATATACAATTTAAACTTAAATTAAATTTTATTCAGTTTACTATACCTGGATAACAATAGTATAACAATAATCAGCACAAAGCCTTGGTTTGGTTACAACATTTTAGTTGATATAACAACTTATATTATCAAATTTTATACTTTGTATGGAAAATTTGCACCCGAGATTTTACAGATTTTATTGAATTGCCTTTACAGTTAATAGTCTTATATTATCATAATAAATATAATAAATATAGTATACATTATAATACACCTCTAATATGTTTCACATAAATGGCAGAAATAAGTGCATGGAAAGAAATTGCCATGAGGTTTTTGATGAGAACATACAAAACAAGTGTAATATGCAACGTTGTTGCTACTTAATACCTCCCTCTTATGCAAAATAGATTAAATAGATATATTTTTAAATGAACCTTTGGCTCCATCCTCAAAGCACAACCAAAACTTAAACAATGCCAAAAACAATGACTTGGGTAATTTATTGAGGCTGAACCTGAAGCTCAATACATGGTACTGGACAGTAGTACATCATTTTTAATATGCATTGCGCCAATAAATCACAACTTAGCGCCCAATCCAGGATTGCAGAACCATTGTAATTTGCACCAATAGATCTCCAGCAATATCAACGCCGTAGATCACCATGCCCATATTTTCGCTCACTGACTCCAAGAGTGATATTTATTCTATCCATAAATCTCAATCAATATTGTACTGCTATATATTTGTTTTCAAATTGTAAGATTTTCTAAAAGATGTGGTGAACGAAACTTGTATTTTTTTGAACGTTGATGCATTGATACATAATAACAGAAATTCTTGGATTATTCACAGTTTAATAAGAATCATGTCGACGTTTCAAATCCCAACAGCAATCCATCTTCAGGACTAATTCAGCAATTAGTCCTGAAGATGGATCCCCGTTGGGATTCGAAATGTCAACATGATTCTTATTACACTATGGATAATCCGAGAATTTCTGTTGTTGGCTCTTTCTTCTGTTTGCTATTCCCTATTATTACTGGTATGGTTCTTCTTTCAATCTTTCACTCATCTAGCAATTAGTCCTGAAGATGGATCACCGTTGGGATTCGAAATGTCGACATGATTCTTATTACACTGTGGATAATCCGAAAATTTATGTTACAGATGATAACCACAGAAACCTAGAAACCTAAAAACTGATACATAGTAGTTATCATATTGTAAGAGATTTTTAAAAATCTTCGTAAAAGAGATGTATTTTTATTTTTCTTACATACAAGTTATTTATTTATTTGTTTGTTTTTTTTCTTCTAAATTTGGTGAACGATACTCATATTTCATTTAATGCTCCAGTATATAAACACCGGTTGGTGTCAAACTGTAGGTTGTGTTAAATGATTTGGTGAGCGAGAATCTGAGTAATGCAATATATTGACTCTGAGATCGGTGTTTAACTGCATTTGTATCATCACTCTGAGATCGGTGCTTAATTGCGTTTAAACTTTATATCATCACTGTCCAAACTAGCCCTCAGTGAATTGGTACTGTACCATTTTCTGTCCAAATTGGTTCTTAATTGTTTAGTTAATTGCAGTACCATTTTATTTTATAGTGCACAAATGTTTGAAAGAAAATTTATTGTTTCTTCTTTTGTGAGTCCGTCAAAATATTTGGTAATATAATTTATTTGGCAGTAAGTATTGGAATTATTTTATGCCTCGTTATTAATAAACTTTAAAATAAAAGTTTACAAATTAATAATCATATTTTTTAATTAACAAAGATTTAGAAATTTATTTGACAATTTAACTTAATATTTTTATAATATCAAATTATTAATTTATTCTATAAACTACATTATATTAGAGTAAGTGACTATATTACAATGAGTGACTTGGTGGTCACAATCTTCGTATAATTTTTTTTGTACATGCCAGCTAATATCTATATATAATATATTAAATAGTCTTACCACTATAATGGAGGATTCATATAAAAACTTTTAATGCACCGATTGACAATTGATTTGAAAATGACAGCAGTAGCACTCACTCATAAAACTTCTAATTTCATTTTCCACAACATCTTTACTATAGGTCCAATTTAATAATCTCTGACACATTTATTTCATAGAATCATAAGTTTTGTACATTGGTCGAAGAAGTTTCTGGACTTTTTACATATAAAAAAAACTATTAATCATTGGTTGCCATAAAATATCATAAGTATATTGGAAATGAGTTGCGCCAAAACGGTAGTAAAAGATTCTTACACGGTGGTTGTTCCATTAATTTAATAAATGATCGACGCTTCTCTGGATTGCAATTGTAATGTGTAATTACATATATACACTGTGATTGTAATGTGTAATTACATGCACTGTCGGGGGCATAGGAGTAGGGGTGATAATTCTACCTTCTTAAATTATGCAACTACTTCCTTAAATTATGGTGGGCAGCTATCCACATGACACAACTAGTTGCTTATATTACGGTGGGTAGCTATTCACATGGCATTGTGTTGTGCAAAAACTGCAATAACAACCATTATTATTATTATGAACTTGGCGGATAGAAACTTTTTTTAGATTTTTTATTTTTTAATATAATTTTTATATGTCACGATTCAATTTAAAAGCACATAAAGTTAGTCATCAACCAATTAGAAAAAAAGCAATTTACATTTTAAAAAATTAAAAATTACTTTTTAGTTTTCAAAATATATTTAATTTTTTCAAAACTTTAATAAACTTCATAGAATCTGTTTAAAATTTTCAAAACTAATTGAAAGTCAGCTTTTTCTTTTTTTCGTTTTTGACCAAAATCAAAAACAATATACCCTGCCTTTGGCAGGCATAATAAACAGAATTAAATTTCATAAATAGCATTAATTTTTTACAAGACATAAAAATCTAAAGGCTATACTACTCATAGTTTTAAACCCAAACTCGGACTTGGAATCGGTCGAGGATCAACTTAGACTCTGACTTGGACTCAGATTGACTCAGACTGATCTGATCTGATTTCAATGACTTGGTCCACAAAAAATACATAAAATAATTAAATTTTAATGAAATAATGTTATTCTAAAGATTCCAAACCATACAAAATATGCACTCTGCTCATGTATATACCATGTAAGGTGAATATATCAAAATGACATTGAGTGCAATACATATCAGTGACAAAATACATAACCAATGAGGCTATAAATGGGGTCTACAGTCCAAAAAACATGCTACAAGCTACTGGCCTACTACATAGTACAAATGATTGATCAGCATGATCAATCATCAAACTCAAGACAAATTGCCAAACCAGCTCCAAGCTCAAGCCTCACAGCTGCTGTTCAAGATTTTAACACTGCTCCAAAACTCCAAATACACACAAATGCTCAATGAGAAAAGTGTGAGGCAAATAGAAGTGGAGGCCACACAGGGGATTCCTAGATCTACTCAGCCGAGTAAGGCTGGTTTGGTACCAAACTGTTCAAGTCATGGTTTGACTCAGCCGAGTAGGGAAGGCTTAGTACCGAACTGGTCAAGTTACGCTTTGACTCAGATGGTTTGGTACCAAACTGGCCCACCAAACTGATTTGAAGGCCAAGTCGGTTCGACCAGCAATCAACTCAGACTCATTTTCAAAACTATGATACTACTATAATTATAATTTTAACCATAAAACAAGGCCAAAACTAAAGCTTCCCAAATTGCATGGAATTCAGATATTGTTACAAGGTTATATGAACCAAGGCATGCCCATCAATTTATTGCAAAACTAGGCTTGCCAAAAAGCTTTTAGGCACTTACTTTCATGACTCAAAAGTTCCATTTACGTGATCACCACAGCTGTATTTTCATACTCCCAATAATTTTGGACCTTGGTAATCAACATTTTGTACAATAATTTGGCAGATGGTTTTAAAAACCATGGGTCCATTTTATATCTAATACAATTTTGAATTTATTTTATTTGTCACTGTTAATTTTGGGCAACTAGGTCCAAACTCCATGTTGCACTGCTCATATGATGATGATTATATTTTTGATGAATTCCTCTTTCGGAGAAGTGCAAGATTGATCTAAAGATCATCTATTTTGGATGAACAGAACATATATTTTGATTTTACTTTCCACACATGTGCAAGGTCGGCCAGATTTGTAATGTAGGCTCACAAGCCCTACAGATGTGTCACACACCCTCATTAATGGATATAAATTGGAGAGAGATGATGTCCATTTCATCATCATCTCATCACACACATTCTTCATGATCTGATTGGTTTGTACAGCTTAGAAGAGGCTTCTCTCTCTCCCACATGTAAATATGGATGATGCCGGATATGGATGTTGGAAATATGGATGATGCCGGAAATGGATGCTGGAAATATGGATGAGGGATTCTTTTGTTGACTTTTGAAGTTGTCTTTGAGGTGTGTGTGTGACACTTGTGGAAGGCTGATTTGGCTGTTGGAGAAGTTGATTTGACCAGCTCAAGGCTTTGTTGGTTGATGCATCATGTTGACTGCCGTAATGCACACTATCCTATATCTTTGTTGGACAAGAAGAATTGTAAAATCTGATCTATATTATTGGCTTGTCTTCTGTTGATCTATTATTGTGTTCTATCGTTTTGCTTTCATGTTTATGTGATTGCTAAATTGAATCGGGCCTAAGAAAGATTGAAGTAAAACTGCATTAAGCATAGAACATTCCATGTCTATCTAAATTTAACATAGAATCAGAGCTGAGGTGAAGACAAAACCCAAGATAGTGTGAAAAGCAATCACCGAAGAAGTCTTGTCAAGGACCAATGGCTTCCTCAACCTACAAGGGTTTCAAATCTGATGATAAGTTGACTGACAAGTCTGATTATCATGCATAGAAGATGTCCTTGGATTTGGCATTAGAAGATCAAGATGTCATGGACTATGTGCAGGGGAAGATTCATGAGCATCCATCATATTTTATGAGGCTCACAGAAATCTGGAATGATCTCCTTGCCATAGGAGAAAAAGTTGTTGATCGAGAGCTCGTCCTCATTGCTCTTGGAGGACTTCCCCGAGATTGGTATGTATTTAATACTACGATTCTTAATAACAATGTGATTCTTGATTTTGAAAAATTGCTGACGAGATGCACTCAAGAGGAAACAAGAATGATGGAGAGAGACCATCCCTCTAATCGGAATGGAGGTGACCCTACTGCCTCTACTGCTCATGCAAAGAAGAGGAAGGCTCCCTCTGATCGAAGTGGAAATGGGCAACCTTTCAATAGGTCAAGAAATTCCGGGTACAATAAATCTAATGTTGTTGATAATAAGAAAAATGAATATATTCTTGTATCTACCCTCTCTGCTGCATCTCCTCGACACCCTAGATGTCTGGTTGATTGATAGTGGTGCTTCAAGGCACCTCACTGGTTATAAAGAAGCCCTATCTGATTTGATTGAGAAGGATACTAATTTAGAAATTATCCTTGGAGATAATGCCACCTATCCCGTGAAAGGGGCAAGGACTGTGACCCTTCATCTATCTCAAGGTCAAGTCCTCCGCTTACAAGGTGTGTTGTACGTACTTGATTTGAAGAAGAACCTTGTGCCTATTTCGACAATGGAAGACAAAGGATTCAAGGTGGCATTCGTTGATGGAAAGGTACGCATCTGGAAGAAGAACTACAAAGAAGCTCTTATTATTGGTTTTCGAGTTGATACACTCTACCAAGTTGGAGGAAGTCCATTGGGGGCTATGTCATGCAATACAACTCTTCAAACCAAGTTATGGCACCGGAGGTTTGCACACCTTCATTACAAAGCCCTTCCCAAAGCGAGGAAGGTGATAACAGGGATGCCCGAGTTTAAAGATGATCATGAAGGGTTGTGCCCAAGGGAAGCATACAAGGGGACCATTCCCCTCAAGTGTCACAAGGACATTTGATATCTTGCAATTAATACATTATGATTTATCTGGTATGCTGCCCGTAACATCCTTGGGAGGATGTTCCTATTACATGACTTTTATAGATGACTTCTCCCACAATACTTGGATATATTTCTTGAAGAAGAAGGACGAAGCATCCAAATGGTTTGGTGCCTTCAAGGCCTTGGTGTAAAATCAAACTGAGAAGAAAATCAAAATTTTGAGGACCGACAATGGGACCGAGTATGAGTCAAATGAATTCAATGACTTTTGCAGGGAAGCTAGCATTAAGAGGGAGACCACAACTGTGTATACTCCTGAGCAAAATGGTGTTGTTGAAAGAAAAGACAGGACCATTGTGGAAGCTGCTCATGCCATGCTATATGACCAAGGTCTTCCAAAGTTTCTATGGGGAGAAGTTGCGAACACTGTTGTGTATGTTCAAAATAGATGCCTGCATTCCACTTTGGACTCCAAAACTCCCAAAGAAGTCTTCTCTAGTAAGAAACCTGATGTTTCTCACTTTAGAGTTTTTGGTTGTCCTGTTTACTTTCATGTGCCGAAAGAAAAGAGAAGCAAGTTGGATGCTTCTGGAAAGAAGGGAATGTTTGTGGGCTACAGTGAAACTTCGAAGGCATATCGGGCATGTGCACAGTCAAAAAGAAGTGGAGATATGCCACGATGTCACCTTCGATGAAGATGTTGCCCTCAAGAAAGTAAGAAATCTTCCTAGCTCCAAGGAAGACAAAGAAGATGGAGAGGCAAGGAAGTAGGAAGAACCGATGCCCGATGTTGAAGGAGCTATGGATCCTATTGATCCACCTCCTTCAAATAAGAGAAGACCCTCATGGCTTAGGGACACTCTCGAAGATTCCGAGAGACATATCGCCCCAAGGGGGACATCCCGTGAAAGCAAGAAGTCGAATAGGTACGAAGTGTACCTAGTAGCCATGAGTACAATTGTACAATCTGAGCCTAGATCATTTGAAGAAGCTGTAAAGCATCAAGTTTGGAAGGATGCTATTCACGAAGAATATGAGTCCATTATGACAAATGATGTCTCAGAAGTGGTCCCGAGACCGGAGGACAAATCTGTTGTCACCTCGAAATGGCTCTATAAGATCAAGCATGGATCTGATGGTAGTGCTGAAAAGTACAAGGCAAGATTTGTTGCCCGAGGCTTCTCTCAAAAAGAAGGCATATATTATGATGATATATTTGCACATGTCGCCCACTATACCACCATCTGATCTATCATTGCCCTTGTTGCAACGCAAGGATGGAGTCTCCATCAGATGGATGTGAAGACTGTTTTTCTGCATGGTTCTATAAAGGAAGAGGTTTATGTGGAGCAACCTCTGGGGTTCGAAGTCCAAGATAGAGACACCTATGTATGCAGGTTGAAGAAAGCCCTCTATGGGTTGAAGCAAGCCCCCAGGGCTTGGTATGAGAGGATAGATAACTACTTGATGAAGTTGGGCTTCACTTGAAGTAATGTTGATCCAAACCTTTATTTTAAGGTTGATAGAGAAAGGCCTCTCATTCTAGTTCTCTATGTGGACGATCTCTTCCTAACAGGTGCTAACCCTCTCATTCATCAATGCAAGACGGAGCTAGCTTCTGATTTTGAGATGAAAGACCTAGGACTAATGCACTATTTCTTAGGCTTGGAGGTCTGGCAAAGGCCAGGTGAGATTTTCCTTTCTCAAGGAAAATATGTCGTGAAGCTACTGGAGAGATTTGGTATGGTGGACTGTAAGTCTGTGTCGACACCGATGGAACTCAACTTTATGAAGTTTGTGTGGAAGCATTGTTGGGCCTAAGCTGGGACATCCCACCGAATATCGAGAACTCGTAGGGGCCATGATGTTCTTAGTTAACTCCCGTCTGGACATATGTTTTGCAGTGAACACTTTGAGTCAACATATGGTTGAGCCTCATCACATTCACTGGATTGGTGCCAAGAATCTATTGAGATATCTTCGGGGCACAATCAACCATGGGTTGAGATACACTGCCCGGAGTTTGAGACTCCATGGATATACTGATGTCGATTGGGCTGGCAATGTGGTGGATCGCAAGAGCGCATCTGGATGTTGCTTCACCTTGGGTTCTACTTCAATATCTTGGATGAGCAAGAAGCAGAAGTCAGTGGCTTTGAGCACCGCTGAGGCCAAATACATTGCAGCAAGTATGGCCAATTGTGAAGATGTTTGGTTGAGAAAGATCTTCAGTGAGTTGTTCAGACATGTGTTAGATACCACCGTTATCCTTTGTGACAACCAGAGTGGGATTCATCTTTCTAAGAATCTCGTGTTCCATGATCGATCCAAGCATATTGATATTAAGTACCACTTTGTCCGGGACATGGTACATCGAGGAGTCGTAAGGCTCGATCACATAGGAACTGATGAGCAGGTCGCAGATATTCTCATGAAGCCCTTGGGGAAGGTCAAGTTCCTAACCTTCCGTGAGAAGCTTGGAATCGTGGAAAGACCCTATTGTGAGGGTCCTGCTTGAGTTGGACTATGAGCTCTGGGAGCTCTGGGGGGCTTGGGGATAGCTTCTTGGAGCTATAAGCACACACAGGTCTAGGCTTGCCAAAACTTGTTGTGCTTCTGCCCCACCATTATGATGTTTGAGTTGGTTCACCTTCTCTTTTATCTATGCCCTGCATGCATTCTACCCATGGAGTTTCAAACTCATGGGAAGTACCTCTCATTTGGCCAATGAGGTGGGAAATGTGAATAGAAACCAATAGCAAGACCGATGGAAGCATCGGATATTGTCGTACTCTCTATGTCTAGGATGGCACGTGTCCAACACCTTGATCTAGGATCAAGTCTGATGAGGTTCCTACCTCTAAACTGACTTCGGGTCAGTAAACTAACTTTGGGTTAGTATGTGACTCTTTTGGGTCTATTGAGTTTTTACCCTCTAAACTGACTTCGGGTCAGTAAACTAATATCGGGTTAGTATGAGACTCTTTTTGAGTTCGAGAGAGGTTTTATCCTCTAAGTTGACTTCGGGTCAGCAGAGCGTGATGTCTTTGTGACTCACCTTTTGTTCTATTTGCAAAGAAGAGCCAGCAAAGCAAGTTACAGCAGGATGACGCACGATGCTATATGATAGTACACGATGGTATTAATCTTTGGATGGCACAAGTGGACAGATGGAGTTATCCCTAGTTGAGAGGAAGTGTTAATTTTGGGCAACTAGGTCCAAACTCCATGTTGCACTACTCATATGATGATGATTATATTTTTGTTGGATTCCTCTTTTAGAGAGGTGCAAAATTGATCGAAAGATCATCTTGTTTGGACAAGCAGAACATATATTTTGATTTTATTTTCCACACATGTGCAAGGTCGGCCAGATTTGTAATGTAGGCTCACAAGCCCTACAAATGTGTCACACACCCTCATTGATGGATATAAATTGGAGAGAGATGATGTCCATTTCGTTATCATCTCATCACACACATTCCTCGTGATCTGATTGGTTCGTACAGCATAGAAGAGGCTTCTCTCTCTCCCACATGTAAATATAATTGATGTCAGATATGGATGCCAGAAATATAGATGATGTCGGAAATGGATGTCGGAAATCTGGATGCCAGAAACATGAATGATGTCGGAAATCTGGATGAGGGATTCTTTTGTTGACTTGCGTTGACTTTTGGAGTTGTCTTTGAGGATGCCGGATATATGGATGATGCCGGATATGGATGCCGGAAATATGGATGATGTCGGAAATGGACGCCGGAAATCTGGATACCAGAAATATGGATGATGCCAGAAATGGATGCCGAAAATCTGGATGAGGGATTATTTTGTTGACTTGCGTTGACTTTTGGAGTTGTCTTTGAGGTGTGTGTGCGTGACACTTGTGGAAGGCTGATTTGCCTGTTGGAGAAGTTGGTTTGACCAACTCAAGGCTTTGCTGGCTGATGCATCCTGTTCACTGCCGTAACGCACACTATCCTATATCTTTGCTGGACAAGAAGAATTGTAAAATCTGATCTATATTATTGGCTTGTCTTTTTTTGATCTATTATTGTGTTCTATCAGCATTTTACTTTCATGTTTATGTGATTGCTAATTGAATCGGGCCTAAGAAAGATTGAAGTAAAACTGCATTAAGCATAGAACATTCCATGTCTATCTAAATTTAACAGTCACCAAAAAAAAAACACACAGTAGTCACAAAGCAAACATTTGCATTGTGGATGCGCACACAGCCATACATGTAAGTCACAAGCATACAGCCACATAAATAAGCAATGTGTTAAAGATTAACCTTTATCGAATGTTTGCTTTGAGAATCATCCAACGTGATCGCAATTTGTCTAGCCAGGTCTGCAGAAAAATGAACAAGTCGCTGCATGAATCTCTCCCTTGTTGTCTTCAATACCCACAATGGCTGATGATTGATTTAACATACAATCGGATCAGTTTACTAAATAGGATTGAAACCCAAGTTTACAATAAAATCACTGAATATGGCGGTTGCAAAAGTTCTCCAACCAAAGGAGTGTAATACCACTTACCGTTACTAAATTTGTGGCATATCCTATGTATTTTTGAACTGATGCTCCCTCACATACAACATGTGTTGCACTGCAGCCAATAAACCAATGATCCACACAGGTTGCACCTTCTCTCCTTGCTGCCTCAACTACCTAAGCAAGCATACAACATGAGTGCTCAAGAATGGCCCTGTATGCAAAGGAAGTAGCATGCCAAAAATAAATCTTCTGAGTGAACATTTTATGAATACAAATAAACAAGGCATATTGATTTCCTGAGGGTTGCTATCAACTTCAGAAAAATAAAACGGAAAAGGAGAAAGGAGCAGAATATAACAAGAGAATAGAAAGAAAAGACTAAAAGAAACATAGGTAAAGATGATTCCATCAGGTCTGTTAAAAAAAATGATTCGATCAGGACTAAATCCCTTCATAAGTCTTGATATAGTTCTGTGGTAATCCTCCATTAGATGGTCTGAGGACACTTCATTAAGTTCTCTGAATCCTTTCATATGGGGAATCTAGTTTGAGATGCCTTAGGGAAAAGAGAATTCAATGTCTGCTTGCATATTTGTGCAGCAAATAGACCATCAAGTTAAGAGAATATAATATTTCAACCCAGACAGTGAAAAGATTCAGACAAGTGTGGTAGTGTAATAGAGCAAGTACACTCAGAAGCTATAGCTAAAAAGCACAACACAATGCTCTCAAGGAAATACAAGCTTAATAATAGGTATTACTATAAAGTAAAACAACTAGGATAAATTTAAAATAAGCATTCCAAAAAGAAACTGCAAAATAACTGCCTACATGTAGCTACGAATCATTCAATCATTCAATATGGCATATACACTTTAGGAATTCATTTTCCAGTGGGCATTTTAGATGACAGTTGGTATCACTACACCAGAGAAAGAGAGCACAATAATAAGCGACACTAGATGAACTGCTTCACACCGAAACAAAAGGGACAGAAGACATAGATGCAATATGGTCGACAATCATTAAGGCATAATCTTCATGTTTTGTCAATGCATGCATAGTGAATCACAAATATGAATATGGGAAAAAAACATTTTTATTAAAACAAAGGGATGTAACCAACAACTCAGGCCAGGACAACTATCTATCTTAACATATTTGTGAAGCAAATACAAGAAGCACAAGCACATGCATGTTTCATGCATTTACCTTTTTATGCAATTCACTTGACACATCCGTGTCAATGTACAAGCAATGACCGGAGAGTATAGATCCTGCATTTTTAGAGTTTTCTTTGCCAACTGATTGAGAGTGAGATTGCAAAGATATGCTTAGTGACTTGTTATCCTCGTGGCTGATAAGAGGCAAACAAGAGTATTCGGAATTGGTTATCGCAACAAGTTGGGAAAATTCTTCTAGAGGCAATCCAGGATGTACGCTATTCACACTATAAACTGATTCATCCAACCTTGCTGCAAAAAAGGACGCAAAAAGAAAAGTTCAACCATTGACGAGCAAATATTTCATAGTAATATCTTTGTCAAGAACGTTTCTAACGTTTCTTACTTGCCTACTTCAGCTAGAATCTCCATTTGTATGAGAGGATTTAGTAACAAGGACCATAACGTATTAAGCATAAACTGAGTTTAACAACATAAACTTTATTTTCAACTTAGCTTGGAAGTTGGGACTATTAAATAATGTTTTTCCAGCCAAATATAAGCCCGTGATGGGAAAAAATGACAGAAGCAGAACAATCATGTTCACATACCTTCTTCTTGATATTATGAATTAACACTATGAAGAAGGCAAATGGGGTAAAATGTCCATAGCCTAACAAATGTTTGCCATAAATACTGACTATAAAATCCTAAGGCATAAGAAGAGAAATACGCACCACTGAGTCTCACACAACTTACAAACCAAGCCAAAGTGACAACAAAAAGGCCCCGTCTCAACCCATGCTTCAAAGCATGCTCAAATTTACGCCCGGCAAAGCTGTTAAATGTGTTAAAGTGCCATACTAAAGGACTTTGGAACAGTTCATTTCAGAATATTCAGGAGAGATTTTGAAAAATAGAATTAAATTTGACTGATCTAATTTAATTATTTATAGATTAACTTTAACCAAAAGAAGAGGATATCTGAACCACAAGATGTGTACACTGAGGATGCAGATCAGGGCTATATTGACCCCCCATCCTCTCTGTAGCCGCCTGTACCTGTTTCCGTGCCTCTGCAACATATCAACTACAACAATATGAATCCACAAGATTATGGCATGGCATAACTTGCCAGTATCTGGAATATATAGTGCAAAAACGCAGGCACGTGTGCCAAAGAGAGAGGTGGTTGAAAATCTTCATAGTAGAAATCTTAGTTAGCCCACACATGTACCATGAGTATGGTAATAGACTAAAAAGTTTATACATACAATTCTTTGTAGCCAGTCATGCCAACAACATTTTCTCAACAACACTAATGCAGCTTCTTAAAAAGATAATTTAGTTAATCCAGAAAGATTATAAGTTATCTTATAACCCGCTAATTGCTGAATTGTAAAATACCATTCAAACAAAAGGATGTTGAAGAATGTAACTAGGTTCGGTCTTCATAATTAAATTTGAGTCATAATGAAATGTATTTATCAAAAGAAAGAAAAAGATTTTTTTGTTATTACTATTATGACTTATTAAAGCATGGGTTTCATGCTTAGGTCATCATTTTCTAGGTCAAAGTCTCCATTGAGGACTTCTAGGTTTTATCTGGAGTCAATAGGGTCATTATCCATTTTATGAGACACTTCTTTGGCTTTTGTATCATGTAAAAAGAATTATTATTGAGTCAAATAAGTCATTTGTCAACTCCTCACCAAGTCGACCCTTACCTGACGAAGTCGGCCTACATTAGGGTAATTCCGAATTCGACTCACAAAAGAGGCTATAAATAAGTACAGTTCGATTCATTTGGCGTATCACTCACACAAGTTCGATATACAAGCAAGAGAAGCAGAAAAATATGAAATTGCAGGAAAAGGAGAAGGATTGCAGAGAAGATCAAAAAACGAAGTTTTTGGGTCATCTATCTCTCACACGTGCGAAGTTACTGGGCCACTGCTGGGAGGTCGAAGTTTCTGCTGCTACATCTAGGTCGAAGTTCTGCTGCTGCTGCTAGATCGAAGTTCTGCTGCTGCAAGGTCGAAGTTGCTACTAGAAGATTATCATCTAAAGAAGAAGGAAGGGCTGACTTGGTGATTGGAGGAAGTCTGTGTCTGGGTCAAAGAGTCTTGGATTATCTTGTCTTGTCTTGTGAAACTACTGAAGGAAGAGGTTTGACTGGGTTTTTCCCTATATAGGGGTTTTTCCCTAGTTGTCCACCTACATCTGGTGTCTTTGATCTTCGTATTATGGTTTTGGTAATTGCTTGATGAACTAAGATAAAAAGAAGAACACAAGAAAGTTAATAAGAACATAAGAATATCACAAGTAATTATCAATATAAGAAAATATTTGTGTCTTTCTGATTTTCCAACAAAGGATGGCCAAAAAACAAATCACCTCATTCTCATGTATATTTTGTTAGCCTAAGTTTTGTCACAGAATTATATTATGTCTCTATTTGCCACGTAATTGATGTTCTAAATGCTCAAATGCTGTAAGTACTATGATTTTTATGAAGGAGACTTAGAGTTAAGAGGCCATCATAAAGTCTTAGGTAGGAAGTCCCAATTCATTGGTGATGGATAGTTTCTTCCCAAAGAATTGTTCACATACAAGCTCGATGTATATAAGAGGCTCTCTTTTTCCAATAGAGTTATAATGTCAAGTGGATGCACTATTGAGTGTTGTAATTCCTTGCCCCATTCTGTTGATCACTCGTGGAGAAAAACTTTTGCATTGAAGAAAATAATATTGCTGTTATTTGTGTTACTATAGAAATTGCAATTTGTGCCCTCTTATATGTTTAAATCATGTGTACACACAAGCATACACTCTATTCACTCATGCTTCATTGCCATTACGCAAAACTCATAATAACCTTAGGAAATCGACATTCAACATATTTGGAATTTAATTTTTTTGTTTACCACAAAATACTTACTGATGAACATAAGAGCTTCAATGAACACCGCATTGGCAACCTTAAAAGCCAGTTCCCATAGGACCAGATCTAATAACCTAAACTTATGCATTTAATATGACATCTAACAATAAATACCTATAGCTCAAAAAAAATGTATACCTTTACTTCTGCCTAGGTCTAGACTCTAGATAACTGACAGAAATAATCTTGAGAAGGGGCAAGCTCCACAAAGACAGACGTGAAGTGCTTTTGAATGTCAAGCATTACTGGCAACTAAATTATAGCATAGCTTTGAACGGTCTTAACCAATAAAATACATCTCAGGAGGTACTTCACTTTTCAACTGGCCGAACCAAGTTGAAAAACATCTGGGTGACATAATTTATATAAAATTCACCACTCTGTTCTGTTGGCAATGCCAAAAAAATCATAATCAGTATTAGTTCTTGCATTTATTTCTTAATCTGATTTTTGTCTGATGATTCCGACTGGCTGTGACAATCTTGAATGTTAGACTGTCTCTTCCTGCCTCATCACCATTTGTGTTTAGCCATGTTCATAATCAAGTTTGTCATTTTTCACTCTTTCACAACTGCGTTCAGCACATCATTTCCTTTTTTGTTTGCTAATTTTGTTTTTCTTCAAGATTTAGCCTGCTCTCAGCTCTGCTTCTTGTCCAAATGCTGCTATCATGGCATGCATGTCCCTTGCCTCATGGGACAGAGGATATTTCCTTTACTGTTTGCATAGATCAACATTCTTGTATGTTGTTTGTAGAGTGAATAATATGGAATCTAGCCAGTGTGACATGTGCAGAAATTTCAAGAAACTGACTTTTATAGCACATTTCAGAAATTTCACCTCGACCTTAAGGTTTAAACTTTATATTTCCTAAGAACTTTCAGTCTTAGAACTGGACATAGTTTTAAAACCGGAACCAGGTTTCGAAACGGCCGCCTATCTAACCAGGATTTGAACTGGAACCGGATCAAACCAAATTCAATAAACTGGAATTGGAAAAAATACATAAAATAATTAATTTTTAATGAAAAAACTTAATTTTAATATTACAAACCATGATTCCAAACCATTAGAGAGAAAATATGGAAAGTCTTCTCATCTATATACCAAGTAAGGGTGCATATATCAAAATGACACTGAGTGCAATACATGTCAATGATATCATCAAAAAATACATAACCAAAAGGCTCTAAATGGAGGTCTCCCCTCTGAATGGCATGTATTCATTACTACCATTCTCAATAATAATGTGATTCCTGATTTTGACAAAGTATTGTCGAGATGCACTCAAGAGGAAACAAGATGATGGAATATGAAAATGAAGATAACGCTGCCTTCACCGCTCGTGCTAAGAAGAAGAACAATGGTGGTCCAAGGAACCATGGAAGAGCAGGGGCCCAAGGAAAGAAAGGATGATGTTACACATGTAACAAGTTTGGCCACTATGCTAGAGAATGCCCTAATATAAAGGATTCTCACGGGGATGATAACAACAACAACAACAAGAATGGAAATCAAAGGAACAACAAGTTCAAAGGAAAGAGGAAGGCTCCCTCTGGTCGTAGTGGGAATGGGCAACCCTTCAAAAGGTCAAGAAATTCCAGGTATGAGGAATCTAATGTTGTTGACGATAAAAGAAATGAATTCATTCTTGTATCTACCCTCTCTGCTGCATCTCCACCCGACACCTTGGATGTCTGGTTGATTGATAGTGGTGCTTCAAGGCACCTCACTGGGTTTAAAGAAGCTCTCTCTGATTTGATTGAGAAGGATACTAATCTGAAAATTATCCTTGGAGATAATGCCACCTATCCCGTGAAAGGGGCAGGGACTGTGACTCTCCATCTATCTCAAGGTCAAGTCCTCTGTTTGCAAGATGTATTGTATGTACCTGATTTGAAGAAGAACCTTGTGTCTATTTCGGCCATGGAAGACAAAGGTTTCAAGGTGGCATTCGTCGATGGAAAGGTACGCATCTGGAAAAAGAGTCTCAAGGAAGCTCTTACTATTGCCTTTAGACTTGATACACTCTACCAGGTTGGAGGAAGTCCATTGGGGGCTATGACATGTGATACAAATTGTCAAACCGAACTATGGCACCGGAGGTTTGGACACCTTCATTACAAAGCCCTTCCCGAAGCAAGGAAGGTGGTGACAGGGATGCCCGAATTCAAAAATGATCATGAAGGTGTATGTCAGGGTTGTGCCGAAGGAAAGCATACAAGAGGACCTTTCCCCTCAAGTGTCACAAAGACATCTGATGTCTTGCAATTGATACATTCTGATCTATCTGGTATGCTACCCGTCACATCCTTGGGAGGATGTTCTTATTACATGACGTTTATAGATGACTTCTCTCGCAAAACCTGGATATATTTCTTGAAGAAGAAGGATGAAGCATTCATGTGGTTTCGTAATTTCAAAGCCTTGGTGGAAAACCAAACAGGGAAGAAGATCAAGATTTTGAGGACCGATAATGGCATTGAATATGAGACGAACGAGTTCAATAACTTTTGCAGAGAAGCTGGCATTAAGAGGGAGACCACAACTGTGTATACTCCTGAGCAAAATGGCGTTGCTAAAAGAAAGAACAGGTCCATTGTGGAAGTTGTCTGTGCCATGCTATGTGACCAAGGTCTTCCGAAGTTTCTATGGGGAGAAGTTGCGAACACTGTTGTGTACATAATCGATGCCCGCATTCCGCTCTGGACTCCAAAACTCCCGAAGAAGTCTTCTTTGGTAAGAAACCTGATGTTTCTCATTTTAGAGTTTTTGGTTGTCCCGTTTACTTTCATGTGCCAAAAGAGAAGAGAAGCAAGTTGGATGCTTCTGGGAAGAAGGGAATGTTTGTGCGCTACAGTGAAACTTCGAAGGTTTATAGAGTCTATGTGCCTGGTCAAAGAGAAATGGAGATTTGCCATGATGTTACCTTCGATGAAGATGCTTCCCTCGGGAAAGTAATAAATCTTCCGAGCTCCGAGGAAGACCATGATGTAAGATTAGGGAATCAAGAAGAGTCGAAGAATGAGATGATGCCCAATGTTTAAGGATCGATGGACCCCATTGATCCACCTCCTTCAACGAAGAGAAGACCCTCATGGCTCCTGGATACTCTCAAAGATGCCGAGAGACATATGGCCCCAAGGGGGACATTCCGTGGAAGCAAGAAATCGAATAGATACCAAGGGTATCTAGCAGCCATGAGTAGAATCGTACAATCTGAACCTGGATCTTTTGAAGAAGTCGTAAAGCATCAAGTCTGGAAGGATGCTATGCACGAAGAGTACGAGTCCATTATGAAGAATGATGTCTGGGATGCTGTTTCAAGACCGGAGGACAAAGTTGTTGTCACCTTGAAATGGCTCTATAAGATCAAGCATGGATCTGATGGTAGTGCTGAAAATTTCAAGGCAAGATTCGTTGCCCGAGGCTTCTCTCAAAAGGAAGGCATAGACTATGATGATATATTTGCACCTATGGCCCGCTATACCACCATCCGATCTATTATTGCCCTTGCTGCTACGCAAGGATGGAGTCTCATCAGATGGATGTGAAGACCGCTTTTCTACATGGTTTGATAAAGGAAGAGGTGTATGTGGAGCAACCTCTGGGGTTCGAAGTCCAGGATAGAGACTCTCATGTATACAGGTTGAAGAAAGCCCTCTATGGGTTGAACCAAGCCCCCAGGGCTTGGTACGAGAGGATAGATAGTTACTTGATGAAGTTGGGCTTCACTCTAAGTAATGTTGATCTGAACCTTTACTTCAAGGTTGATAGAGAAAAGCCTCTCATTCTAGTTCTCTATGAGGACGATCTCTTCCTGACAGGTTTTGACCCTCTCATTCATCAGTGTAAGAGGGAGCTCACTTTTGAGTTCGAGATGAAAGACCTAGGATTGATGCATTACTTCCTAGGCTTGGAGGTCTGGCAGAGACCTAGCGAGATTTTCCTCTCTCAAGGAAAATACATTGTGAAGTTGTTGGAGAGATTTGGAATGGTGGACTGTAAGTCCGTGTCGACACCGATGGAGCTCAACTTTAAGAAGTTTAGTGGAAACGTTGTTGGGCCCGTGCTAGCAAATCTGTTAAAATTGGACAACTAGGTCCAAACTCCATGTTGTGATGCTCAGATGAAGATACCGATATTTTTATTGGATTCCTCTTTCGGAGAGGTGTAAGATCCATATAAAATTTATCTAAATCCGATGAGCAGAACATTTATTTATAATTATTATTTATAATAAATTATATGTACAAATCGGCCTTAAGGTTTTACACCCCTGAGATGTGTCACACACCTCGATGATGTGTCTCATCTGATCCAAGAAGTTGGAGAGCATTTCCACCTCCTCATCTGCCATCTTCTTCTCTTCTCTAATTTAGTACGAGCTCCTTGGAGGACGAATTCAGCTCACACGTGGGAAAAAGGACGAGTTTGTACAGCCAAGAAGAAGGACGCAGATTGCTGCAGCTAGGGTTTCCAAGGAAGTTTGACCAGCGTTGACTTTGGTCAATGCATGGTCTAAAGAGGCTGAAATTTATTGGAGACTTTGATTTTGGGAGGCCGTACACATTGGCACAAGAACCGAGGTCAAAAGGTTGACCGAAGTTGGAGCTGCGTTGACTTTTATGTTGCTGCCCTGCGTTGACTTTTCTGGAGTTGACTTGTGTTGACTTGGTGACTGATTTGAGGATTGTTGTGACACATTCTGGGTTGGCTGATCAAGGAGACTTTGCTGGTTGAAGCATCCTGTTGACCGCCGTAACGCACCATCGCATTTTTCCTGTTTCTGGTTTGTCTTCCATAGATCCACTGGTATGTTCTGTCAGCACTTTACTTAACTGTTTGGGTGATTGCTGTAATAAAAGTAAAGTTGCATCAAGCATAGAACATCTACAAAAATTTACATGGTATCAGAGGTGAGGTGAAGACAAGCCCTAACTTTAGCAATCACCATCTAAGAAAATGGGTTCCACAAGTTATGAATTCAAGGAGAATGACAAGCTGACTAGAAGAGATGACTTCCATGCTTGGAAGATGATATTAGATCTCAAATTGGAAGACCATGATCTCATGGACCATGTACTGGGTAAGATACAAGAACCTCCATCCAATGCTACTGCTGTTGCTAAAACCAAGTATAAGAAGGGAGAGATCAAAGCAAAGCTGATGATCAGGGAATCCATTCATAAAAGCCTGGTGGCCTACATCTCTGAGTTGGGTACATCTAAAGAGATGTATGATAAATTGATCCTAATGTTCAAGGTAAACAATGTAAACCAAGTGCTATTCTTCAAGAATCAATTGAAGAATCTAAAGAAAGGCAGGGATGAGTCTGTCCAAACATACTTTCTGAAATTGACCGAGATTAGGAACAATCTGCTGGCTATTGGGGAGACAATAGCCGATCGTGAGATGGTACTCACTGCACTTGGAGGACTCCCATATGAATGGCAAGCATTCAACACTACCATTCTCAATAATAGTACAATTCCTAACTTTGACGAGCTACTGTCCAGATGCATGCAAGAAGAGACAAGAATGAAGGAATATGAAAATGACAGAAATGCTGCCTATGCTGCTCAATCTAGAAAGAAGAACTCTGGTGATCCTAAGAACAAAGGAAGAGCTAGGGCCCAAGGAAAGAAGGGCAAGTGTTTCACTTGTCATAGGCCTGGTCACTATGCTAGAGAATGTCCTTTCAAGAAGGATTCTCCCGATAGTGATGACAACAACAACAACCGGAGGAATGGAAATCAAAGAAACAACAGGTCCAAAGGAAAGAGGAAGGTTCCCTCTGGCGGAAACAATCAACCTTTCAAAAGGTCTAGAAACTCCAGGTATGATGATTCAAATGTTGTTGATAAAAAAAATGAATACATTCTTGTATCTGCCCTCTCTGCTGCATCCCCGCCTGACACTATGAATGTCTGGCTGATAGATAGTGGTGCCTCAAGACACATCACTGGGTTCAAGGAAGCACTCTCTGACATGGTTGAGAAGGATACTAATCTAGAAATTATCCTTGGAGATAATACCACATATCCCGTGAGAGGGACAGGGACTGTGACCCTCCACTTGTCTCAAGGACAAGTGCTACATTTGCAGGATGTACTCTATGTACCAAAATTGAAGAAGAACCTTGTGTCTATATCAGCGATTGAAGACAAAGGCTTCAATGTGGCATTCATTGATGGAAAAGTGCGCATGTGGAAGAAGAACCTCCAGGAAGCTATCGTGATTGGTTTTAGAGTTGGAACACTCTACCAGGTTGAAGGAAGTCCACTAGGAGCTATGACATGTGATACTATGCGACAAACTGAACTATGGCACCGAAGGTTTGGACACCTTCATTACAAGGCCCTTCTCGAAGCAAGGAAGGTGGTGACAGGGATGCCCGACTTTGGAAATAATCATGAAGGTGTATGTAAGGGTTGTGCCGAAGGAAAGCATACAAGGGGACCTTTCCCCTCAAGTGCCACAAAGACATCTGATATTTTGCAACTGGTCCATTCTGATCTATTTGGTATGCTGCCTGTGACATCCCTGGGAGGATGTTCTTACTATATGACATTCACTGATGACTTCTCCCGCAAAACATGGATTTACTTCTTGAAGAAGAAGGATGAGGCTTTCATGTGGTTCCGTACCTTCAAAGCCTTGGTGGAAAATATGACAGGAAAGAAGATCAAGATTTTGAGGACCGACAATGGCACTGAATATGAGTCAAATGAGTTCAAAGACTTTTGCAGAGAAGCTGGCATTAAGAGGGAAACTACTACTGCCTATACTCCTGAGCAGAATGGTGTTGTTGAATGCACGAACAGGACTATTGTGGAGACTGCCCGTGTCATGCTATGTGACCAGGGTCTACCGAAGTTTCTGTGGGGAGAAGCTGCAAATACTGTTGTATACATTCAAAACCGATGCCCTCATTCCGCTCTGGACTCCAAAACTCCCGAAGAGGTTTTCACTGGTAAGAAACCTGATGTCTCACATTTTAGAATTTTTGGATGTCTTGTTTATTTTCATGTGCCGAAAGAAAAGAGAAGTAAGTTGGATGCTTCTGGGAAGAAAGGAATGTTTGTGGGCTACAGTGAAACCTCTAAGGCCTATAGAGTCTATGTACCTGGTCAAAGGGAAGTAGAGATATGCCATGATGTCACTTTTGACGAAGATGCTTCCCTGAAGAAAGTAGTAGATCTTCCAAGATCTGAGGAAAATCATGAAGCAAGGCCTGGAAATCAAGAAGAACCGCAAGATGAGACAATGCCTGATGTTGAAGGACCAATGGACCCTATCGATCCATCTCCTTCACTGGGAAAGAGACCATCATGGCTCAGGGACACCCTCGAAGATGCTGAGGGACATGCTGCCCCAAGGGGGACATTCCATGAAAGCAAGAAGTCGTGCAGATACCAAGGGTATCTGGCTGCCATGAGTACCATTGTACAATCTGAACCTGGATCTTTTGAGGAAGCCGTAAAGCATCAAGTCTGGAAGGATGCTATGCACGAAGAATATGAGTCCATAATGAAAAATGATGTCTGGGATGTGGTTCCATAAATGGATAGATGTCCGGGATACTCGTACACCGTAGTGGGATTCGATTGTCCGAGAATCCCGTGTTCCACGATCGACCCAAGCATATTGAAATCAGGTACCACTTTATCCGAGATATGGTACAGCAAGGCGCCGTAAGGCTCAATCATATAGGAACCGATAAGCAGGTTGCGGATATTCTCACAAAGCCCTTGGGGAAGGTCAAGTTCCTAACCTTCCGTGAGAATCTGGGTATCGTGGAACGACCATGATGTGGTCCCGTTGAATGGCGGAGCCCCGGGAGCTCAAAGCGAGGGATAGCCTAAGCTATAAGCACTCACGGGGCTAGGCTTGCCGAACCTTGTGGTGCTTCTGCCCCACCGTTGTGTTTTTGAGTTGGTTCACCTCTCATTTTTTTTTTTTGTGCCCCGTATGCATCCTACCCATTGAGTGGCTCATGGGAAGTACCTCTCATTTGGCCAATGAGGTGGGAAAAGCCAGAGACTAGTAGAAAATACTGATGGACGCATCAAAGATTGTCGTACTCTCTATCTAGGATGGCACGGTCCAACCACTTGATCTGGGATCAAGTATAGCGAGGTTTCGAACCTCCTACTGAATTTGGGTCAAGGAAACCAACTTCGGGTTGGTATGAGACTCTTTGTGAGTCCGATAGAGGTTTCAGACCTCTGGGCTAAATCTGTCAGCCGAGGAATGATGTCTTTGTGACTGACCCAGTTCTGTTCTGAAATAAAGAGGCCAGCAAAGCAAGTTACGGCGGGATGAAGCATGATGTTTGATTGCACAAGTGGATGGAGTTCTCCCTAGTTGAGAGGGAGTGTTAAAATTGGACAACTAGGTCCAAACTCCATGTTGTGATGCTGTTGTGATGCTCAGATGAAGATACCGATATTTTTATTGGATTCCTCTTTCAGAGAGGTGTAAGATCCATATAAAATTTATCTTAATCCGATGAGCAGAACATTTATTTTGAATTTATTATTTATAATAAATTATATGTGCAGGTCGGCTTTAAGGTTTTACACCCCCAGCAGATGTGTCACACACCTCAATGATGTATATAAATACAGTCAAAGTTGGAGAGCATTTCACACTCACTCATCACACATCTTCTTCTCTTCTCTGATTTAGTACGAGCTCCTTGGAGGACGAATTCAGCTCACACGTGGGAAAAAGGACGAGTTTGTACAACCAAGAAGAAGGACGCAGATTGCTGCAGCTAGGGTTTCCAAGGAAGTTTGACCAGCGTTGACTTTGGTCAATGCATGGTCCAAAGAGGCTGAAATTTATTGGAGACTTCGATTTTGGGAGGCCGTACACATTGGCAAAAGAACCGAGGTCAAAAGGTTGACCGAAGTTGGAGCTGCGTTGACTTTTATGTCGCTGCCCTGCGTTGACTTTTCTGGACAGCGTTGACTTTTCTGGAGTTGACTTGGTGACTGATTTGAGAATTGTTGTGACACATTATGGGTTGGCTGATCAAGGAGACTTTGCTGGTTGAAGCATCCTGTTGACCGCCATAACACACCATCACATTTTTTCTGTTTTTGGTTTGTCTTCCATAGATCCACTGGTATGTTCTATCAGCATTTTACTTAACTGCTTGGGTGATTGCTGTAATAAAAGTAAAGTTGCATCAAGCATAGAACATCTACAAAAATTTACAAAATCCTACCAAGTATCGACAACTCGTAGGGGCCCTGATGTTCTTAGTGAACACCCATCCAGACGTATGTTTTGCAGTGAACACTTTGAGTCAACACATGGTTGATCCTCATCACATTCACTGGGTTGGTGCCAAGAATCTGTTGAGATATCTTCAGAACACGATAAACCATGGGCTGAGATACACTATCGGGAGTTTGAGACTCCATGGATATACTGATGCCGATTGGGCTAGAAGTGTGGTGGATCGCAAGAGCACATCTAGATGTTGCTTCACACTTGGTCTGCTTCGATATCTTGGATGAGCAAGAAGCAGAAGTCGGTGGCTTTGAGCACTGTTGAGGCCAAATACATTGCAGCGAGTATGACCTGTTGTGAAGCTATTTGGTTGCAAAAGCTCTTCAGTGAGTTGTTTGGACATGTGCTAGATACCACCGTTATCCTTTGTGATAACCAGAGTGGGATTCGTTTGTCAGAGAATCCCATGTTCCACGATCGATCCAAGCATATTGATATTAGGTACCACTTTATCTGGGATATGGTACAGTGAGGCGTCGTAAGGCTCGATCATATAAGAATTGATGAGCAGGTCGCGGATATTCTCACAAAGCCCTTAGGGAAGGTCAAGTTCCTAACCTTCCGTGAGAAATTCTTAGAATCGTGGAACGACCCTATGCTGAGGGTCTTGTTGTATGATGAGCTTTGGGAGCTCTAGGGGGCTTTGGGGATAGCTTCTTGGAGCTATAAGCAACCACAGGGCTAGGCTTGCTGAACCTTGTTGGCGTGCTTCCGCCGCACCGTGAAGATATTGAGTTGGTTCACCTCTCTTTGATCTGTGCCCCATATGCATCCTACCCATGGAGTCCCGGACTCGTGGGAAGTACTTCTCATCTTGGCCAATGAGGTGGGAAATGTGGATAGAGACCGATAGCAAGACTGATGGACGCATCGGAGATTGTTGTACTCTTTATGTCTAGGATGTCATGTGTCCAACCACTTGATCTGGGATCAAGTCTAGTGAGGTTTCGGACCTCCAAAAGACTTTCGGGTCAGTTAAACTAACTTCGGGTTAGTATGAGACTCCTTTGAGTCCTATAGAGGTTTCGGACCTTTGAGCTGACTTCGGGTCAGCCGAGAGTGATGTCTTTGTGACTCACCATTTGAAATAAAGAAGCCAGCAAAGCAAGTTATGGCGGGATGACGCACGATGTTTAGATGGCACAGGTGGATGGAGTTCTCCCTAGTTGAGAGGGAGTGTTAATTTTTGGGAAACTAGGTCCAAACTCCATGTTGTACTGCTCAGATGATGATGCCAATATTTTTATTGGATTTCCTCTTTCGGAGAGGTGCAAGATCGATCTAAAGATCATCTTGATCGGATGAGCAGAACATTTATTTTGAATTTATTCCACTTATGTGCAAGGTCGGCCAGAATTGTAATGTAGGCTTGGAGCCCCAGCGAATGTGTCACACACCCTCACAGGTGGATATATATTGCACAGACTTGGAGTTCATTTCAGCATCCACTCATCACACACTTCTCTCGTGTCTGATTAGTTCGATCATCATTTGGAGGCTTCTCTTCTCACACGTGTGGAACAGCAACTAGGGTTTCTGTTCGTATCTGTATAGGGTTTCAGCGTAGCTTTGACCAGCGTTGACTTTGGTCAACGCTTGGTCCATTTGACCTCAAACTCCACCAAAATTCTAATTTCTGCAGTCTGCATTCTTTGGCACAAAAATCAAGGCTAGACGTTGACCTTTGACCTGCTGCGTTGACTTTTGCTGCTGTTGTTCTGCGTTGACCATTGACTGGACAACGTTGACTTTTGTGGACATGTCTTGAGGGTTGTGTGACACTTCTGGTTGGCTGACCGTGAGGAGACTTTGTTGGTTGAAGCATCCTGTTGACCGCCATAATGCACCACAACACATATATTTTGTTGATCAAGTGTATTTTTGGCTTGTCTTCCGTCGATCTATTAGTATGTTCTATCAGGATTTTACTTTCATGTTTATGTGATTGCTATTTGATATCGAGTTTAAAGTAAAGTTGCATCAAGCATAGAACATCTTCGAAAATTTACAATCTCGGATACGCTGCCTTGGCATACTTCCCTAATACGCACCCTCTGCAGACATCATCTCGCTTGGTGCTAAGTTCTGGAGCTCCCGTGACAGTCTTCTTGAGAATTCTCAAGGCTCCATGATGTAGATGCCCCATTCTTCTATGCCATAACTCATTCAAATCTTTCTCATCAGTACTGCCTATCAGAGCCATTGGGTACTCGAGCTGTAACTTGTACAGTTTATGGCTCCTGACTCCAATTTGTGCCTTCTTTTTCCAACATGGGTGTTTGACGTAAACTTTGTTTCCAATAAAGTATACATCGTAACACTTGTTTTGAAGTTGAGACACAGAGAGTAAATTCATCCACAACCCTAGTACATGCAGTACGTTGCTGGCCCGAAGCTTGTTGCCAGCTTCTGTTTGAAATTTTATGGTGCCTCTTCCAACAGGGGTAAATTTTGCCTTGTTTCCCATAGTGATTTGAAAATTCATCTACTCCTTGTAGCTTGAGAAGCATTCTCGAACTCTCGTCATATGAGCAGATGCTCCACTGTCAATATACCAAATCTCTGGAGAGGTCGTGCTTTTCACACAAGCAAATTCCTCTTCTAATCTGGATGCCAGAAGTGAAATGTCATGATCCCTCTGTTCCTCCATGCGTTCTGGAGAACTGCGTGAACCCTTTCGCGTTGTTGTTGCATCAATGTCGGATCTCCGTTCCATTGCAGAATATCCTCTTCTGTTACTCGTCTTTTGGTATGATACCATGTGAAAATTTCAAATCTGAGATACTATTGGAGTGATAGATTTATTTCGCCTACTTATTTATGATAAGTTATTTACGAATTTCTTTCAGTAAATTCTGAAATAAATACAACTGCAGTAATCACTTAACCATAAGCAGAGAATAGAACATAACACATATAACGCAATAGAAACAATCACATGTACACAATTATTTTTTGACAATTGTCCCCGGAAAAACCCAATGCGGGAGAACTGGTGCAGTAGATGAAGGTTTGTATTATTCTTTAGTAATGAAAAATCTTTTACAAGAAATAGACGAGCAGATCTCTTACGAATACACCTGAGAAAAAAACCCTAAATCCTCTTGGAGAATTTCTGACCCCTGGGAGACACCTTTGCGTCACTTTGTGTCACTTTGCGTGATCTTTTGCGCAATCCCTATGCTGGACTGCATCACTCTGCGTGGGAACTCAGTGTTGCTGCTCAACATTGTCCTCTGTGGCCCTCTGCGTTCTTCTCTTTCCTTTCTCTGTCACTGCTAACTTCCCCTTCCTTCTTCTGCCTCTGCAACTCTGCCCTGCAACTTTCCCTCTGATATCGAATTCTATTTCTTCAGAATCGATTTCCTTCAGGTATTGAGTGTGTGCGCGGCTTGATTTCCAGATGATCCTCAAGCCTTCTCTTATAATCCTCTCATTGATGAATCAACGACCCAAATTAGATCTCTAATCAATGGTTGAGTTTAAAACAAGACTTGATCTTCGTTCTCTAGAAGATTCTCACTCTGTTTTATTAATACCCTTCAATTATTTAATTTCCCTAAGTTTACACTTAGGGTCCTCATTAAAATAATTAATTATTTAATTTTTAATAAAACATGAACCGAGTGGAATTTCCACGAACAGTTTCTGGGTTCTTTGGAATACTGATGTCCAAGCCTCCTCACAAAATTTGAGACTTGGAACACTTTCCAATGCTACAAAAATCAACACTCAAGACTTGGGTGATGGTTAATGAAGAGGGTAGCGCTCATGATAGGCTTTTGTCCATGTGCTAACTTATGTCTTGAGTCTTGGCTTCTCTTTGCATTTTGATTTTTTTCCTTTTCTTTTGTTGTGTCCATGATAATTTTCTCCATTCTTATAGTTGCATCAACCTCCAGGGCAATGTTTTTCGTCCCTACTCAAGAAGTGTGGACATGTGGGTGCCAAATCCCAAAGAACCAATGACAAGTTGGACACGAAGGGTGGATGTGGTATATTGGGCTTGTAATGAGGCATGGAAAGTGTCAAGTATGGTGTAGGGGATAATGAACACGCTATCTCAATCCGGGTTTTCCAAGTAGTGCCCCTCCTATGGCTATAACCCTAAGGCCTCAAGGGAGGTCCCACTGGACTAGGGCTAAAGATTAACCCCCCTGGTAAAGTGAGAGAACAGAATTACAGTCAAGATCATTCAATCTTCCAGATCACCCCTTTATCCATACTAAATGCCCAAAACAAACAAGTATAAGCCCCTGATTGCAAAATGATCAAAGTACTTTTTGAATACGAGCCCAACTTCATCCAAGTGGTAAGGCCGGAGGGAGAGAGGCTCGTGGCATATCAAATAGTTGGCCGTCACAAGCTGTTGGATGGTTGGCTATCTAGCTAGCTGTAAAATGTATGAGAAAAGTTCTCTCCTATGGGATTACCCATTTTGGTGGGTTACGGTAACAACACCAAAATACAAATCACATCGAAAATGAGAGAAGAATACCCTAAATTGTGTAATTTCTATAACATGATATGTTATAACAGAAATTCTATGCAATCGAAGCTCTCTTCCAATAAATCAAAACCAAAGAAAATGATGTCTCGAGTGATACAGCAAGCTGCAGATCTATCATGAGAGCTAAAACTTCCTTACAATGGAATTTGTTTTAATCTTTGAGAAAAGTACCTGAAAGCTTTGTCAATTTGGTGTAGCTTGGGTGGTTGTGAGGAAAAGACGTTACACTCCCCACCCAAGTTCAAATCCCAGTTTGCAACATGTTTGAACTTCGCTCTTCGTGATACGATTGTTGACAAGCTATATATGATTGATTCATAAGTTGCTCACATGAGCTTGTGCCCAGAAGAATCTAGGGTTTACACAAAAGGTTTCCCCCTGGATTTGTTACCCAAAAATTTTACTAGGCTTGATCTTTCTCCATAAGTCAGAAAAGTTAGAGTGGGAAAATTTATGCCCAATTAATGTCTGATTCCAACTATGGTCCCAATCCAACCATTGTCTAAAAACAACTTTTCGGGCCATTATGTAAAAGGAGAACAAGAATGCTATTTGAATATTTGCTGAGGATCAACTATTGTTTCATTGCAATAAAGCAATAACAACTTATCACAGGAAGAAACATGGTACAGTCTACTTTCACAGTCAGCTGCCTTTAAAAGGTCAACTGCCCAGCATAGTAACAAAAAATGGTTATTTTACTTGCTGGTGCTGTTTTTTTCAACTTTTTTTCTGTTTATGGAAGAAAAATGACTGGGAAATGGCCAAATCAGTCAACAATTCTATATACCAGACCAGACTTCCAACTAGGGTTAAAAATAGTTGATTTTACTCACTTAACCCTAAACCTGGACTTTTATGTCTTTTTGTTACACTATCTCCTCTACAATGGTAGATTTTCACTTTGGCTAGATATCCACAATATACATTTCTTATGATAAAACCCTAAATTTATGGTTGAAATTATTATTGATTTTAGAATTTTTCTTACGTGTAATTTACCCCTTTTTTAGTTTTCTTGTACTTGTTCAGACTTTTTTTTTCATATTTTAGGTGCAATGTATTGATTGTGTCATACTAAAGTTGTGACTATGCTGCCCAGAAAAGATCAAACTTACTTTTGGCTATGAAGTCATGACAGCAGGGTAACTATTCTGCTAAGATTGCCAAGGACTTGTACTTGGCCTCACCCATGCCAATGGAAGTGAGGGTCCTGTGTTAGCAGAAATGGAAAATTGGAAATGGGAATTGAACAGGAAATTATAACAAAATAAGAAACAAAGCTAGAGGGTTTTGGGGGGTAAGAAACATTAACTCACCCCCCTCCCAGCATACATTATGTATATAGGATCGATTAGGAATGTACTAATGTAGTGTCAAGACAGGAATGGAAACAGAAGAAGAAACGGATCTCTTGTTCAGGTTTCTGATAACATGGGGAGGTGAGGGGTAGGGGTAGGGGACCTGTTATCAACCTCTGAGGAGTAACAAAGATAGAATATGACTGTAACGTCCAGACTAACACCAACATAGTGACCAAAATGCAGACACTAGGCAAAGGTTTAGGGACTACCAAGATTAATACTGTTAAGAGAATCCAATGCTGAGGGGATTTAAAATTGACCACAGGCATACAGTACAATGTTTCGTTGCCTAGCTCAATAATTTGAACAGATTGAGATCTTCGATAGATGGTAAGGCAAAATCTATTGCAGTAATTACCTTCACTCACATCAAAGGAAACTTCAATGAGAAGGCTGACGGGTTAGCAAACAAAGGTGCTGAATTTGAATTTACCATAAGGGCTCTGAATCTGAAGATAAAGAGGATAAGGATGATGATAAATTTAGAATCTGCAGCACATGGGAAGCTCCAAACTATATCAGTTTGAACTATAGATTGATGAGGACGACGAGGGTCACTTTAGCCATCTTGTCTACAGCGGCAGTGAAGAGGACGGAAGTGATTGAGGGTCTGTAATTTCTGTCTTCCCTGGTCATTCCTGCATGGTTACTTCTGGGGTTAGGTCAGTCTCGGATTGCCTAGCAGTACAGAGTAGCAAGTATACATGCCCCCTTCATTTTTAAATTATCAGCATCTGCCCAGACATATGGGCATTTTGATCTAAGCCCAGGAAGGTGTCCAGCAATCAGACACTTGACATATTAAACAAGTGTCTGTTTTTGGTTTGTTTGCAAGTACGTATCGCAGAATTATGAAAGTATGAAAGCAGAAAACAAGAAGTCAGGGTAGCAGTTCTCAACCTAGAACCACCAGCTAGCATGGTTCCCAGCTATTTTATCTCGTGAATCATGATATAAGTATATTTTGTTACAGTTAAGCAAAAGAAAGACATGATTCTCTGGGCCATAAGCACCCAAAATTTAAGTGTGAGGTATCTGTCAATCCACCTTGAACCATATGAACGGGAATTTGAAAAAAGAAAAAAACAAGCATACCTTTGGAGAGACCTGTGACACATATGATCAACCCCGCAAAGGGTCCGGAAGACTGCTGCATTTGACCGTCAGCAGAGGCGGTAGCTGGTGACATAGGCACTGTGGATTTATGGCCTCCACCAAATATCGATGTCGTGGGAAGAGCAAGACCTAGCTTTGAGCAACCCATGCTGTAAACAATCTGTTGGGATCTCCTCTCCCCCATATCCAATTCTTCCTCCTAATCTCCAGCTCTTGTGAACGATTATCGATCGAAATAACTGTAGCATGTTTAAACCCACCATTACCCAATCCCTTCCGACTGTGTTTAAATCATGGTTTCATCTGTCAGGCCACATTTCTGAACCAAAGTCATTATATATGGGGTCTTCTGTCCCATAACCTGATACCAAGTCAAGGATTCTTTCTTTTGGGTGGTTTTAATGATTCCTGTTAATGTGCTGAATCATGGATTAGATTATGTACTAAGATGCACTACAAAACAGTCAAATTTCATCACCTTGAATGGTGGGAGAAAGTTGGGTGAGAGCATGTGAGGTGCCTTGCAAAGTGCGCTTGCATTTTAAAAGGTGAAGATTTCATTATCGCCTCTCTGGTTGTAATCATGGCCTCAAGCGAGTCCACTCCGTCGTATAGTGGAATCCGGAGACCGAATTTTTCATCTTCTTCTTATCATCCTTATTTTCCAAAAAGTATTAGCCTCACCTGGAGGTTCCTGTCCTCTCATTTCATGTGTTAGTTCGGGCATTTAATGCAGGAGAAATCCTACAAGTGTTCAAATTTGAAAACCTATCTGGAACTCCCAGGGCGGTTAGCGATATGTATGTTTTTCCTGCGGTCAGTTGGAACTATGTGGTTTCTTGTATTCACGGGTAAATTGGCAAATTAATACTCTTTCCCTCGAACAAGAAAAATAGTATTGGTGTGAGATAAAAATTAGACAGGTAAACTATTCTGAAGAGGTGATCGTGCAATAACCTAAATTTTTTAATTAAATAATATTGGTGCGAGATAAAAATTAGACACAGTAAACTATTCTGAAGAGGTGATTGTGCAATAAAGCTAAATTTTTTAATTAAATTCATTTCAACACTTTGTAGAAATCATATTAGTTGGTTCAAACCTCCATTAAATAATATGTTTGGTTAAGAGCTTGGTTTTTTTAGCAATATTAAGACTGGAGGTATGAGCAAAAGCCAAAGTTTACTCCCTTGTAGACTGTTAATGAGTAATTCCAAGTGGTATGATTTTCTTTAAATAACACTGACGAGTCAATATGAGGATAGGAGTTAGTCAGGCTTGCTAGTTTTTTTTTTTGTAAGTTTGGTAGGACTACATCTTTTTACATCTTCATCAACATGTCTAGATACATCACTCCAATCGGGGAAGGGAATTGAACCTGTGATGAGTGCCATAACAGCTTTAACCAAAACCCCACAGAATAATGCTTGCTAGTTTGACAACTGAGTTTATGTTAGATTTTCTCACTGTTAAAAAAAAGTGGATTTAGTTGGCCACCCTCTCTAGCCCAGTGTGATGGAAATGTTGTAATGTTTAACATTTTAACTTGGTGAGTAGAATAGACAGTGATGGGGTTTAGTGTTAAATCACTTCTTGATGTGAAGGTTACCAGTTAGGGCAAAAATCCAGTCATGTTAAGAGCTGGTGTGGCCCAGACATGGTGCAATCCCCCTGTGATTTTGAAGACTTAAATGCTTTTGGGTCGCAGTTTCTCAAGCTTGTGATTTTGAAGACTTAAATGCTTTTGGGTCGTAGTTTCTCAAGCCATAGGTGTAATCTCCCATGAACTCTGACCACTTCACAAACAAACATACAAAAGCTTGGTCAAAATAAAATAAAATAATATTAAAAACAAAACAAAAAAACAAAAAAACATAAAACATAACATTTTCCAAACAAATAAAATAATAAAATAATATAAAAATTAAATTAAATTAAAAATGATAATAATGAAAAAAACATAAAATTCTCCAAACTAGTAAAATAGAGATAGAGATGTTGTAATGTCTTTAAAAATAAAATAAAATAAAATAATAATTATATTTATAATTATAATCATAATTAATTATAATTATTAATTAATTATAGTTATTAATTATATTTATGATTATAATTAATAATTAAACCACTCTAGATCCATATTAACTCTCGATCTATCAAGTGTCAAGAAAGATCAAATCTCTTGAGATGCAAACCTCTTTTAGAATGAAAAAAAAATTGATCTCTCTTGGCACTTAGTATCGAGACTAAGATGGATCTAGGCTAGTTATATTTTTAGCTAGAGTTCAATTCTTGCATAATAATGTTGAGCTTTTACTGAATATAACATTTTGTGATACCTTCTTACCTTTATTTATAGGTTCAAGGATAGAGTACTCAATTACATAGATAGAAATTAAAATATTTTTTAAATTGTTTATATATAGAGAACATTAGAATTTATAAATAATAATTATAATATTTTTCTTAGTGTGTGTGTTTCCACAATTACTCATCATATTGGTTGTAAATCTTTTAGAAATTAACCATGTATAGATTTTTTGATTGTCTAACGTTCACCCATACCAATCTTTTGGAAATTAATTGTGTATAAATTTTTGGATTTTTGTAAACTAATCTATACACAGAGATTGGCATGGGTAGTGAGTCCACCTGAAACATTGGACAATCCAAAAATCTATACATAGCTAATTTCAAGATTGACGACAATATTTATTTTTGTTAAGAAATGAGATTAAATCATAATAATTTTATAGTTTTGCTTCATAAGTTAACACAGGATGTGGGAGAAAAACACACACCCAATCCCCTTTTTATTTAATTAAGGTTAAGAGGTACCATTTTTTTTATTTTTTTCCTTCATGAATATAATGGTTAGTGATGATATCAATGTGTAGTATAATTATATATCATCAACCAAAGATATACTTAGAGTTTATTGATCTATGATTTTTATTGTTGAGAATGCTGCATAATCCAAATTTTCTCAATATAAAACATTTCCAAAAATATAATAAATCAAATTGGCATTAGATTTCATATGTGTCTATTGAATATATTATATCTCTCAAAGTACAATGTGGGTACTTAATAGTTTTGTTGAGGGCATCCATACAAATGTTGGTTTTCCATGCACTGAAAACTCTCTTGACACATATCACATACTTTGACATATTGACAAATTAGCAAGTAAATATTTTTTGCAACATTAAGTAGCTACATACATTTTCTACAGCAACACTTACAGGTCTAATAAATAGTTTACATCTCTCAAAGTACAACCTAGGTATTTATGATTTTTGGTAAATGTATTCATTTCAACATATGGTGCCTATACTCAAAAAATCACCTAACCTATGTTACAAATTTGGACTTACGAGCAATTCAACAACTAGATGTGTTTTCTATAACAACAACCCGACGATTTTATATTAAAGACGTCATTTCATCTTGTTCATTTAGATAATAAATACCAAATTTGACAAGTTCATACAAACTAAAGACTTTGTCTTCAATCTTTAAATATCACATTTAGATTTAGAACTAAAGTTCTTAAGATAGGCACACAATGCTCCTATATTTTTCGTCACAAGAGATCAAACAATTCCTTATAAAACAACATAACATAATTCAAGAGTCATATCTTCTTTATGAACTTAATGCAAAGACACTTATAATAGTACATCCAATGTAGTGATCTTTTTCCGAAGATAAAAGACCCGTAATTTTATTCATTGTGAAACAAAGAACAAAATTACATTATGCATAAGCTAAAAATTATCCCGAAAAACTATGCCTCTCAGCTTGTGAGGTAAAAAGAAAAAAACTAAGAACAGATACAGATGAAACATCTAAGTTAAGTGTGATAATAATCACTTAACTTCCCTTTCTTTCCTTTCTTTTTTTGCACTTTTTTCCATCCCCCCGAGTTTGGACCAACTAGAACCATTGTTAGTTCATAACTTGTTGTCTTTGGAGGGACTTTTTTGTTTAAGTCTAAACTCTCTAAAACATGAGTTCTCTTTGTACCCCCTGTCCCATTTTTGTAAGGGCCTCTATTTCCTGTTGTTTTGGTACCCAGGTCTCCTATGGTTCAATGTCATCGTGCATGTAGGATACAATACCAAATTGGACCAATGCATTCACTTATGATTGGTTTGGTTGGTTCTTCGTGGTTTCTTCTTCTTCTTCTTCTTCTGGGAGGTGGGATCAAAGGGTTGTCATCTTTTTGGTTTATGGGCCTACCTCTTTTTCTTTTTTGGATACTTTCTTGCCTATGGACATGCGTTTTGCAAAGTTCGTATCTGAAAACATACTGGATTCCTCTAGAACATTGTGGTGCTAGAAGGGGAGGTGGATATTTGGGAGTCTCACCCATCTCGACATTTTTGATACCACCATGTTTATGGCATCAAACTCTGGGAAACATGGGGTGATGAAGAGCCCAACACTTCCCCAAAACCAAGGCCAATCATTTAGGATGTTCTTCGTATCTTTATGTGTATCAAATTGAATAATAAAATAACATTTGTAACATAAAGAATTGTCATAGTTTGGGGGTTTAGGATGTAAAGACCCAATGGTGTAAAGGATCTAATCTATGCCAAAACCCATTGAACGTGCATATTACAAACTTGCATTGGAGAGTAGAAAAAAGAGAGTTTACCTCTAGAAGATTAACCTTCATGGTCGGTGCTTGTTCTATTTTTTCTATGTTGTAGGGACCTGGGTTGAAATGAAATGGAGCTGCAAGGTTATTAAATCTTCTCTTGCACTACATCCTTGAAAGAGGCTGATCTGCTAGGAATTTTGGGACCCAGAGCTCCTCCAGGCAATCTCAAGTTCAATATAATGGAAGAGTTCTGTGAGATATAATAGTCCCTCATATGGAAGGTAACTTCGAGTATCTTCCCTTCGAAAGATAGGCATTGAGATTTTACAAATATGCCCAACCTATTCTTGATTCACTGCTTCAGATTTTCCACCAAGTCTGAGCCCCTAATCTAGAAGAGGGTGGATTTCCCATTAATATTTTTAAACAAAATCTAAAAGTTTTCCTAGATTGACTCTAACTATATTTTGTCCAATTCAGACATGGGAGTTAGAGAGGGATCTCATTGTGAGTTCGAATCATACTTGAGTGCATATGACTTCAACTCCAAAGACCTCAAATTCAGCAAGGCAAAGTAAGCAAAGAGCTTAGAGCAGAAAGAAAACATAGTTGGGGACATAACCCAGATGGACTTACCCACCGCAAATGCCCTGAGTATGTAAGGCCCCAACCCAAATAGTTCTCATCTTGATCGTCAATTAAAGATGAATAAAGAGAATAAGTCTCATTCGATTCTTTCCACTTAAAAAACGAAAAGAGGAACCTCCCTACACTGCTTGTTATGGGACTAAGGGATTTCAAAAACCAATTGATGCCTTCATTATAGTTGAGAGTTTCTAAGATTAGTAGGGGAATGGAACCCCGTGAGCAAGCTGTCATATGGGGTCCTCGAAAAACTGACTCACCTCTAGGGTCAGAGTTGTTTGCCCCCCGCCACCCACTGCATCCATAACTTGTACAAATTCCTTGTAGATTCAAGCTGATAATTGTAATTTTCTAAAACAATATACTTGAATCTACTCTACCAATTGTGGAAACCCGTTTAAATGATCGTGAAATGGCGAATCATACAACAGAAAGAATTTAATCAACACATTACACAATGGTTTCCTAGGGAAAGCCTGAGCTAAAAACCCCACAATTTGTATATTGCATTAGTCAGAAAATATGATAAGATTACAATGCTTTTCTCAAGCCTGAGAAACCTCTGCACTATCTCTATCTGACTCACTGCTTCCTAGACAAGCTTAGGCCAATACTTAACCAAATTTTGGCTTGTCAAAGTCCCTATTTCCCTACGTCATTTCCTTAGGTAATTAGACCCTATTAATTAGGGAAATCCCTATTAGATACTGCACAATCCATCTAGGGCCTTCCTTTGACTGCATGCACCACCTATACAATTTGGATGAGTATACAACTAATAGTACACTACCCTTGAACTCCAATCTCAATTGAGTAACTCTCAGTTCACACATGCATGAGTTATTTATGGTTGATTTATCAGTTAACTGATTGATCACTAAGTGCATAATTCACTACTAGACCTATCACTAGTTCCTCCAACGGTTGGAACTAGTTAAACTGAATTTAACTCAGATAAACTGACTTAATTAATTACAACTCAAAATAAACTCACCCAGGGCTCCTAAAAAGTAGGAACCACTCTACATGACTCAAGTTAGACCATCAACTCGAATTAACTAAACCAATTAATTCAAACTAACTTAATTAACTCGTACAAGTTGTCATGTGACGTGGAATTACAATTTTCTTCTAATTTAATTCAAGGGAAAATTAAATTATAATCTTTCTTGGTGTCGTTTTCAACAGTCCCTCTCAGCAAGAAAAGGATTATTTGATACCCCAATGTTGCCTCTGTGGAACTCAAATTTTCCTCTTGAAAGTGCCTTCATCAAGATGTCTGTATCGTGTTCCTCTATAGGAATGTACGTTAGGATCATGATTCGCCTCTGCACACAATCTCTGCTATGGTGATATCGGATGTTGATATGCTTAGACCTGCCATGAAAAAATAGATTCACCGAGAGTTTGATACAACCTTGGTTGTCACAGTAAATCACTGTAGGATCCATCTGTTGACCAAACAACCCAACACGAATCTTCCTCATCCAAATAGCCTCACAAGTTGCTTGACTAGCAACCATGTACTCTACCTCTTCTTAACTAAGTGAAACTAATCTTTGCTTCCTGTTGTACCAAAAAATTGTTGTTGACCTAATACTGAAGATTCCTCCTTATGTTCTCTTCCTGTCGGATGGACTCCCTGCTTAATCTGCATCTGTGAAGCCTTGCAGCTTCACTCCCTTTGTCTGTTTGTACCAAAGACCAAACTAAGTGGTGCCTCTCAGGTATCTCAACATATGTTTGGTTGCCTTCCAATAGATTTTGGTTGGCTTAACCATTGCTTGACTAAGATAGTTAGCTTCATAACACATGTTCGATCGTGTGTTCACCAAGTACGTAAGTGAACCCACAAGCTGCCTGTAAATGGTAGTTTCTACCACTTCGTCCGAAGTAGCATATTCCTTCCTCCAATTCCCTGCTAGAGGAGTCTCCATGGGTATGTTGCTCTTCACATGAGACTTCTTCAGTATCTTGTTGGCATACTTGCCCTGAGAGATAAACAGTTCCCCATCTCTTTTTCAAATTTCCAAACCAAGGAAATAATGCAAGAGCCCCATGTGTTTCATCTCAAATTCTCTTGCCAAAACTTCTTTGCAATATTTTATCAGCTTCTCATCACCTGTTAAAATTAAATCGTCAATATATAATACTATAATCAATATTTTACCTTCAACCACAATATGGTAAAGGCTTGCATCTACTTCACTTTTGGTGAAGCCAAACCTGATGAAATAGTTGTCACTCCCGGTGTGCCAAGCATGAGGTGCTTGTTTCAATCCATACAACACTCGCTTGGGTCTGCACACATGCGACTCTCTATTGAAGGTCTGAAATTCTTCTGGCTGCTCTATGTACACCTCTTCCTCAATCACTCCATTAAGGAAAGTTGTATTTACATCCATTTGATGTATCTTCCATCCCATCTGCACTTAAAGTGATAGAATAGATCTGATTGAAGAGTACCTTTCTACTGGAGCAAAGGTATCCTCGTAATATATTCCCTCCACCTGAGATAACTCCTTGGCTACAAATTTTTCCTTTTGTTTCTCGACACTCTCATCTATTTCTTTCTTCACCTTGTAGATCCACCTAGATCCTACAACTGACTTGTCCTCTAGTCTTGGGGAAAATTCCATGCACTATTCCTGATAATGGAGTTGTACTCCTCTACCATGGCATCAACCCATATTGGTTGTTGCATTGCTTCCTTGAATGAGGATGGCTCAATCTCTACACTCTCTCTCATAAAGATCCATGTGGCCAGTGTACCGTTCTAGTGACCTCCTCTGTCTTCAATGTGATGTGGGTGCTCCCACATTATCTCTAGCATCATGCATCAACCTGTTAGCCTCTCTGGTGTGCTTCTTTCCATATTTGGATGTATATGCATGAGTGCGTGTTTCCACTCTGTGTATCCCTGCATGTGGTTGCTCCACATCATTCTAAGGTTCTTCCTTTGGAGCTAAAAGATCCTCACCTACATGCAACTAAATCTCCCTCTAAAGGGAAAATTGCATGGCCTTATCTTCATTGAACTTCACATCTCTACGAACCATTGTCATCCTATGAGATGGAAGGTACACTCGATAGTTGTGAGTTGTATCAGTGTACCCCAAAAATATGCCCAACTCAGCTATCAGTTCTAGATTTTTTTGTGCATCCTTGGAAACATGACGGTAAATTGATGAACCAAAGATTCTTAAATGTGCCACATCTGGTTTCTTAATTGAAAAATCTTCCTCTGGTATACTCATCCTGAGAATACGATGAGGACTCTTGTTCTGCACATATACCGTTGTGTTGCATGCTTCCGCCCACAAGTGTAATGGTAGGCCCTGATCATGTAACATCGATCGTGCAGCTCCCACAATTCTTATGTTATTTCTTTCTGGAACCCCATTATGTCGTGGTTTATGGGGTGTTATTAACTCCCATCGAATGCATTTTGATGCACGAAAGTTCTTGAGTTCATTCGACACATATTATCCACCGTCACCACTCCTTAGAGCCTTCACTTTCTTGCCTGCCTCTTTCTCAACAAGTGCTTTTAACTCACAAAAATTTGAGAACGTCTGGTCTTTATTTTTCATGAAAAATATCCAACACTTACATGAGAAATCATCTACAAAAATCACATAATACCTATGTTTGGTCGTGGAGGCTGTCGGGAACGGTCCAAACACATTTGAGTGAACTCTTTCAAGAATCGCTTGCGCTCAACTATCCTTATCATGAAAGGCGGTTTTGGTGTACTTCACCAATGTACACCCTTTGCATGTATCATGTTGCTCAAGTTCACCCTTTTGAAGTCCTATAGAAATATGATTCATGATCTTCAAAGCTCTACGGTGTAAATGGGCCAATATTCTATGCCATAACTCACCGATGTCTCGGCTCTGCACCTTCTCTGCTTTCATGCTCAAAGCAGCATAATATTCTACATCCAATTTGCAGAGGTTATTTACCCGAACCCAGATCTTGTTCACATGTCCTGTGGCTATGTGACGAAAGAATGCATTTCCTTTGTTAAAAACCATATCGTAGCCACGGTCTTCCAACATAGCAACTAAAACTAAATTCTTCTTCAAACCCGGAACATACATGACATCTTTCAATGTGAGAGGAGAACCAGATTCCCTTTGAAAAGTAACAGTACCAATGTTGGTCGCACTATACCTTCCATCGTCTCCCATCTCAATGTACATTAGGAGGTCCTTCTCCTCCAAGTCGCTGAAGAATTATCTGTTGCTATTCATATGGAATGAGGCTCCACTATCCTAGTACCACTCACTACCCATCATTGATGACACCATGCATGCGATGAGGGTAAAATCCAACTCAAATTGTGAAGCAATAGCTTCACCTGCTGCTCCTCTTGAGGGCTTATTGTCAGCCTTCTTGTGCGGACACTTCGTGGCATAGTGTCCCAACTCGTGACAGTGAAAACATTTAATCTTCAACAAGTCCTTCTTCTTGCATTCCTGACCAAAATCTGATTTGGAATGGGACGACTCCCCTTTCCCTTTCTTTCCCTTTCCATCCAAGGCATATTTCTCACAATCACCATAATTGGATGAGGATCCATCTCTGGTGTTCCGCAAAATCTCTTCTTTCAATCATTGAGCCCAAAAACTGTGCAATCACTCACTGAGCTTAGGAACTGCACAGTGCACCGAGCCGGGAGCTCCCAGTTCCCTAGAACTGTGCAATCCTTCCCGGTGAGGTGCATGGCAAGTTTTCTCGGAAAAAGAAGAAAAGAAAAAAGTGAAAAATCATCCCTGAAATATAGAGATGTATTTTTAGTAACCCAAAGGAAGCATACTTGCTATTTTTGGAAGTTGCTGCCAAGTGTTGCTTTTCCCTTGATTTGTGGCATGCACATCATAAACCCTAACTTCTCAAATATATTTAATAAATGCATCTAGAGATCATTCTCACATTCGATCTTGGAACTCTATCATTCCCGAGGATATCAAGGAACCTTCGATGCGATCGTCATCACTTTTCCGGGTGAGTTTTGCATTTATCGCTTTTAGTCTCTTTTTTTTTCTTTTTTTTTTCTTTTTTTGTCGTTTGGATTGCATGAGTGTTGTTTTGATTTTTTATTTGCTTGCATGTTGGCATTTAACTTGCTTTATCTTGTATAATTGTTGTTTCAAGGTTTCATTTACCTTTCACAAGTGTCACATCGGTTTGTGCATTTTTGCACCAATGGTTGTCGTTGCGGTGACTCTCCTCACCAATCTCATTCACTTCTCATTTGTTCAAATTATGCACTTTACATGTCTTTATTTATCAACACTTAGTCAAATATGCACTCATTCCTTCACCATCTCTCAGATTTTCTTGTTTTCCACACTTCCCTTGGGAAAATTTTCCTTTCCCTTGTCTAGAATCCACTTTTCCCAGTTGGGCATTGCGTAATATGGAAGCTCAAGCCTCAAGATTGGCCTCTAGAACTGCACAATGTGCAGTACTAGTTTCCCTCACTAAGCATTGCGCATTTCCATGCCTTAACCAACAACTTTGGCCACTGAGATTGCGCAATGGGCAGTCTCTCCCAACTCACTGCCCAGGCTGAACTACGCATTGCACAGTCTCAAGCCACAAGTGTTGACACTGACTGCTGGGACTGCGTAGTGCCCAATTTCCCCAATCAGTCAGACCCTCTTCCCATAAAAAAATTTGCAATCCTTCCTTTCAGTTACCTGGTGTGCTACATGAACATGTCCTTAAAGTTGTTTTGCTTATAGCTGACATTTGCTTGTCGTAAGTGTCTTTTCTGTCCCACAGGTACAATAGTTGTTGAGCAATTCTCCTGCAGTCACTTTCACAATGGAATCTAAGAGAGCAGCCTCAAAGGAAATCGTTGAAAGCAGTATTGGGGAAGCAGTTGAGCAAGTTTTGGTTAACTTGCCTATTTACTCAGACACTCAGTTGTTCATAGAGAAGGGATCAAATATGACATGGACGTAGATCAAAGATGATTTCACAAAGGACTTTCATGCAGAATTAGAGGACCGACAGATGTATCTCATTATCATGTAGTCAGGGATTTACAAGGTTGCATGCAGGTATTGTTAAGCGGATAAATCCTTCTTGCGGACAAGAATGATCTCCCTAGTATCCCAATGATATCTAGAAACAAACAACCAAATGCAAACCATTTTCTCTAGATCATTTGTGATTCAGAATTATTAATAACAAAGTACGAGAACGTGCCCCTACCTGAAGCCCAACGCTTTCCGAAATCTTCTATGCAATCGCTCCAAAAGAGGTCACTTCAGCATGTGAAACCTGCAATCAAAGATAGATAAAAGGATTAAAAGCGCTTGCAAGATATAATAATTGAGAAAACACTAATCTATCTCAGTGATCAAGGAATCTAAGAATTCAATTACTCAAATAGATACATGAACAATTCAATGAGAAAATGGAATCCATTTGTATTAACTTGAATAATAAGAAGTAACCTTACAACCTATCGCCTTGATGTTATACAGGTTCCTCCGGGGTCTTGAACAACCGCCCTCCCTTCGGTTTGACAAGCTTCTCCCTTTGAGTATAGATTTATGAGCATGAGTTTATGATTATTCTCGTGTCAAAGGTAATTGACACAAAGAGTATGCTCTCATATAATTTCTCCAGCAATTAGCTAGTTTGTCATTCATAATCTACCATTTACAATCTACCCTTGAGACTGAAACATGAGCTCAATTTATAGGGAAATGAAGGTAGTTTCAGCTCCATGAAGATGGGGATGGATTCATCTCATCAAGGGATTTGAGCTCCATATACCAAGGGATAAACTCCATGAGTGAAGGGATAGAGCTCATGAGTAGAGGATAAAGCTCGAACTGAACGCGCTTCTAGAAGCTTCTAGTTGGGAGAATATTCGACCATCCGGGCTTCTAGAACTTACTTTTTCCTTTATTTTACCTTTTACGGGGGCTCGCAGGTTTTATAAGCAGAACGTGCGGAATGTGTCGCAGGCTATAGAACAAATATCTGTGGATCCGCAAGAAAGAGTTAGGAAAAGTGCGGAGTTAGACTTTTTAGGGTTTTAATGAGATTTTCTCCAATTTCAAGAGTTGGTTTAGGAACATTATGGTTTTTTACTTCTAAGGGAGCATAGTACAGGTAGTGATGAACCTATATTGACAGTCAAATGTCATGGTGACAAAATAACGTGTAACAAATTGCCCCCTAAAGTGCGAAGTCTAAGGTAGTTTTGAAGAGTGAAGTGCTTTATCATTCTGAGGATTGGATTGCAGACACACTGGTCTAAAACCTATAGCAACATTCAATGCAAAAAATATATGTATATCATCGCTGAGGTAGGCATTCCCATACTCAGATCAAAACTAACTAAATGTTATGGTACATAAATGATTTTAAAATTACATCCATAGTAGGCACAGTATGGGCACAACCATCTATCATAAGTAGTCTATTATATCAAGAATAATAAAACTCTTCGCAACCTGGATGGTGGAAACTAGATCCAGGGTCTTGATTTCCACTTCCCGAACTAGTACAATTCTATCCATGCGATTGATTGTGTCGAAATCGAACATGGTAGAAACCACTTGATTACCAGTCAATGATGTAACTATTAACAAGTGTGATAGAAACCACCAATAATGACAATGGCTCTCAAAGTACTCAATACAATCCATGAAGTGTGAATGAATTATTTGTAGTTGAACACTTCACGAAATCATTCGATCGAAGGTAAATGATGCAACCTGTCATTGAAGGCAAGAAACCTGCCATTAGTGCATGCAGATCCCAAGGTACTGATAGGATTTTGGATCAACTTTATAGATGATGAGTTGTCGTCGATAGAAAGTGACCCATCACAGGAAAACCCATGACACGAAACCATTAGAACAAGTTTTGAAGAAATATTTAGTAAGGACTGACTCAGGTATGGTCAACGCGAATGGAGACAAATGTTTGCAATGAATGGTTTATTTGAACTGTCTCTTGAACACATAATGACACTGCAGATGGTTTGGTGACAATTGACCTAAAGCTAATACCTATAAACCGGCTGAAGACTTTCAATGTGGTTTGATCAACTTTTAGGCAAAGTATTTTCCCAACCCAGGTACAAGTGTGACAAAGTGTCATGTTCAAGAGTGGTATACTGCTTTTCAAAACAAAGTGTGACAAATGGATTCATTTTCTCTTTTCTCCCCCACCATTACTAGCAAGTACCTCTTTATTTTTAACAAGCTTGAGGAGGATAACATTTTCTGGTTGTGCAAGCTCATCCTTCGGATGAGTCCATCTTAGTATTAAAATCGAACCGTAAGAAGGAGTGGTTCGTTCTTGTTTGTAATTGACAGGTCCTTTACTGTTAAATTTTAATGAGTCCAATATGGGTGAAACTCGGTGTTTTTCAGTTTTAGGGAGTCAGAAGAAAAAACATAAGGAAACTCTGTGGTTGTACTTTTTTGTAGATTTAGTCTCTCAAGCCCGAAAAAGGATAAAATAATACAGGAGAGAACTCTATTGACCATGATTAGTCAATGTATACCTTTTTCGTAAATAGTCCATTTCAGTCCGAAAAAGGGGTAAACTTATACTGAAAGGATGATTGTTCATCTCCTTTAACGAGTTCGAATAGTCAAGTACTTGGCGATATTTTCATGTTTAGAGAGTCTGAAAAGGGCTTAAAAGAGAACTCCAGGGTTTCGCTTTTTCGTAATTTTAAAGAGCCCAAAAAAATGATAAAAGTGTACTCATCATCAAAATAATTCTTTTCACCGGAAAAATCTGTATTTCGCACAAAAACTCAAAAGATTAAACATACCTACTTCCAATAAGTAAAAACATCGAAAAATAACTTTTAAAGTGGAAAATAAATAAAATATAATATTTTATTCATTCAAAAAACTTATAAAAAGGAGTTTAACAAAGTCATTTATACCTTTTGTCTTCAGAGTTGTAAATCGAGAGCTTTTGGCAAAAAGTTTTTAGAGTTGATAACGGGAGAACCGACCGCTCAAATCGAGATTCGTCAGAACCAGGTAATCCACAACACTATTCTCTTCATTTCTATCTGACTAAAATCTCCTTTTTAGCTTTGAATTCATTTATTGAGGAGAAATTATGTTTAAAATTTCGCTCTCGGAGGTCCGCGGGTCATACATGCGTTACCTGTGGACCCCGATAATTTTCTTAAAGGAAAATTATCGGGCTACCACGGTTTTCGTGTGGAGCCCGTGCGGATGTTCGCACCGTCTCTGTACAAAAACTGCGGAGGCACCATGAGCAATTGAAAATTGATAAATTCTCACAAAAATGGTTAAATTTTCCCACTCTGGAAGTTTCTAACCTTCAAATGCGTCCATTTGCAGACTATTTCACCATGTTAGAGTGGAGAGAACGTGAGCATGAAGGTACAAATAATGCAGCTATGAATGATCCAACCACAATTCGTGTGCTTAGAAATTGTGGTTTGTATAAGCTATGGGAAATTCAAGGTATGAGGGCACAGGTGGAACTGATGACATGGTTAGTGAACAAATGGGATGTTCAAGATCAGTGCTTTATCATTAGCGATCATCGGCTCAAAATCGAGCTCTAAGATATTTATTTTCTCACTAGATTGTCCAAAATATGAGAACATATATCTTTTTTTGGAGCTAGGCAAGGTGCCCTACCCGTTGCTAGTTACAAACAAGAGTTTTGCAGTGATGCAGCAGATCCAAAGGACAATCACATAGACATAAAGACCATCTTGCGACTTGATCTTAAAGTAGTTGCATTCACGGTAACCAGGTTGTGTGGAAGTGTGGCTACACATGTAGCCACCAAATCTCAGATGTAGACTGCAGTAGAGTGTTTCAAAGGCACCATTTTCAACTAGTGTGAAGGGGTATTAGCCAACATGAAAGGCAAACTAACCAGAGCAAAAATTGCAAAGTTAAAAAACTTTGGGTATGGCGCCATTCTAATTTCTTTTGCTTTGGAGAGAATTCCATTCCTAGTCCCTCAGCTTATTCCTGTAGATCATGGTGAACTTAGAGAACCTCACATGGGACATTGGGTTGCACTAATGGCCCGCCATGGTGGCGATGGCAGTGTGGTGGTTCGGTTTACTCCGACGTATTTTATGTGTTTTTTGGTTTTTAAACTCATGTGGTGATCGTTTTTTAAAGAGCTTCCCTGATTATCCACAGTATTAAGGAATGAGTGTCGACATCTTCACAATTGAAGATTTCCCTTATGCGAGTATAGATTTCAGAGGTGATCCCGAGATGTCCTTACCTCCAGGGGCACAGTCGGACGAATCAGGTAAGAGAATCATTTTGATGTGTTTTAAATCTAATTTTTTGTTTGTTTTTAATTGTAAAATATTGATAACAAAATTTTAAATGCAAATTTTGGTCCACGATGGCCAGCTACACTCTGCCACTTTGAAAGGCAGCAAGCAAAACCTATAGTACAACCATAGGATCAGGCAGCAGAGATCTTAATTGATATGGAACGCAACCTGGAGAGGTTGACTATAGATATGCCTGAGACATCAACAGATGACATTCCTCTCCGTCTTTAGAGACATGTTACAGGTGTACTAGGACAATTTAGGAGATTCCTGCGCAAGGTGGCGCGTGCTGTAATCTACTATCATGATCATCACCACGAAGAGTGGATGATCATCGTGGATTGACATATTTTGTTTTTTGTATCAGTATCTTTCAAATCATAAGGTGTTTTAGAACTATGATCACAGACGATGTAATATTTTTTGAAAACAAAAACTCCTATCTATGATATTACTACTTTCTCTAACTATCTTGTTCAACATGTATCGAATGTTTTTGTTGGTTTACTATTTTAACGTTGCAAATGTCTATTTAGAACATGATTAACTAATGCATCAACCAATGCGTTTAAGTTTCTTGAAATGTGTTTATATTCGATGTAATAAAATTGCCTTTCCAAGAGACGAACCTTCAAAAATAATCTCAATAACACTGGATTTTTAATATTGTATACTCTGTTTAAATGTAATACAATGAGTTGTGAATCTAACCTAATGATCAAATGTCGAATACCAAATGAAATGGCATCAGATAATAACTCAATGACTGCTCTATATTATGCAATATTGTTCGTCGTTTGACCAAGGCTTACCCCATGCATAGAAAATAGCTCATCAATGGGTGAATAGATAACCCAAGCTGTGGAAGAAATATTATGTGTACTACGACAGGTACCATCAGTAAAACCAATGTACGTTTTAAGGGATGTAAACGTCTACAATATCAAGAGTAATGAAGATAAGCAGTGATAGTAGTAAAAACAAACTTAAACTAGGCACACTAACTATAAAAATAACTAATATACATGTGAGATATTCACACGAGAATCAAGCATAATATCTCTTCAGATGAGGACCATTTATGGGCTTATCTAAAGACACCCCGTCATAATCAGTCACTTCATAGGCCCCTTTTGCAAGCACTCGCTTGACAATTTAAGGACCATGCCACATTAGTTCAAATTTCCCAACTTCTAGCTTATCGTTAGCTTGATCATATACTAAGACTAGGTCACCTTCTGAAAAAACACGAGGTGTAACACTTCGATCATACTGAGCTTTAACGTGTTTTTTATGAGCTTCGGCTACTAATGCAGTGGTGCGTCGAGTCTCATCTAATTGTGCTAAGTACAAAAAGCGATTTTCCTCTTCAGAGGTAGCTGGTAGTAACTCTATGGCTAATTGGAGTGACGATATTTCGCATTCAATAGGTAACACAACTTCTAAACCATAAACCAGTTGAAAAGGAGTGAACCCTGTAGCAGTTTTTGCTTAGGTTCGATATGCCCATAGTGTCGAAAAAAGCATGGTATGCCAATTCGATTTGTGAGTTCCGTAATCCATTTAGTCATTGTGGTTAAAACTTTATTAATGGCTTCAACCTGACCATTAGCCTGCGGGTAATATGGAGTAGAATTACCATGGCACAGGCCAAGTTGATAGGAAAGTTCGGTCATCATTATATTTCGAAAATGACTCCCATGATCAGTGATAATAGCTTGGGGTACACCGAAACGAGCAATCACATGATTGAATACAAATGTAGCTGCATTTTTTCCATCTGCCGTGAATGTAGGCATCGCATCGGCCCATCTGGTAAAATAATCTATAGTGAGAATAATATACCCATGCCCCATTTCTCAAAAGGACCGAAAACAATTATGGGGTGAAGAGGAGCTGGAGGTGCATGCATATTTCAATCAAATATTTGACAGTTGTGGCATTTTCGGACCGCAATAATACAATCTTTGAATAATGACGGCCAAAAATAGCTAGCACGCAATATCTTTTGGCCTGTGGCATACCCAGACATATGACCACCACACGTTCCAAAGTGGCAGTCATTCAAAACCTTTTCGACCCCTTCATGAGTTATACAACGTCAAAAAACAGAATTCGCGCCTCGACGATAAAGTGTGTCTCCAAAAATATTGTATTGTTGTGATTGGTAACGGATCCTCCGTCGATTTGATCGTGAAATATCTGGGCGAAAGGTTTGGGTTTGAAGATAAATGATGATATCTCCATACCATGGATCTAATGTATTGATAAGAAATAGAGATTCATATGCAATGGGATGCTCTACCACGGTTTTCGTTCCAGTATTAGGAAAGTCACACATAAGTTCCACAAACACTAGTGATTTCTTTGATTTAGATTTTTCGAATTCCAAATCAAACTCTTGTAGGATCACCGAGTAATTGTTTTGTTAAAATGTACATCATCGGGTTGCAATTAGATATCACAGTTGTCTTTCGTAATAATATGTAATGACAAAATCTTTGTACAACTTGAACTCCTTCTAAGGCCAATTTCTCCACATACGAATATTTAATTTCGGTCGGATTGAGATTTCGACTTAGATAGTAAATCACATGTTCATTGTGAAATTCATCTTCTTGAACTAAAACCATTCCAATGGTGGAATCAAAGACTGCTAGGTATAAAAAGTAATCCTGGTTGTAATTGGGTGGATGCAATAACGGTGCATGGGTTAACGCATGTTTTAGAGCATCAAAATATTGATCAACAATATGATCCCAAATAAAAGGAGCATTCTGTTTCAACAAACCAGGTAAAACCTTTTGTTAACTCAGCATAGTTCGAGATAAATCTACGCAGAAAGTTTGCTTTCCCTTGAAAAATTTGGAGTTGGAAAAGTGTGGAAGGAGGAGGTAAACTTGTGATGGCCTCAACCTTTGAGGGGTTGACACAAATGCTGGCTTTGGAAACAACGAATCCCAGTAATCGTCCTGATTGAACAAAAAAAAACACACTTGTGCAGATTCAAACGAATCTTATAATGCCTACATCTCATAAAAATTGCTCGTGAGTGAGTAGGATGATCGTCCCTGTGCAATGAGTGAGCAAGTAAATCATCGAGATAAGGCTGCACAATGTGTTTAATGTCGTGAAAAGCGTAAAACATTGCCCTTTGAAAAGTTGCACCAGCGTTCTTTAGTCCAAAAGGTAGTTTACAATAAGAAAATGTTCCCTAAGGACAAATGAACGATGTTTTTGGTTGATCAGCAGGGAGTATGTTGATTTGATTATACCCAGAAAATCCTTCCATAAATGAAAACATTTCATTTATGGCACAATCATCAATGATTTGGTCGATATAGGGGGTAGGATAATTGTCCTTTGGACAGGATTTATCAATATCCCTATAATCGACACATACTCGTATAGTCCCTTATTTTATAGTAATGGGAACTATATTAGATACCCAATCTATTAAATGGATCAGATGTAGCTTTTCAACTTCAGCTTTAATAGCAGCAGCTTTTCGTGGATGTATAGGACGTAATCTTTGTCTAATAGGTTTGGCATCCTGGTATGTCTTTATTTCATGAACGACAATCTTTGGATCGATTCCTAGCATCTCTTCATAAGACCATGCAAATATGTCACAAAATTCTTGAAATAGGGCTTTATATGTATTAATTTCATCCATTGTACATGAAGCACCTATATGAATGTTTTCAACAACTCCAGGTTTAACTGATATGTCGATAGGAACAGTTGTAGAAATATTTCCCAAATTAATCTTAGAATACGAATTTGTAATCGATATAGTATTATGTGGTTCCTCGACATAGTCAATTGTAAAAATAGATGAAAAATCATTTTCAAATCTATCAAATTCAGGTAAAAATGAAGATCAATGATGTAGATCATCCTAGGGTAATTCATCCATAGACAAAAATTGTAGAAATTAGTATACACTAAGCATGCATACATCCAGATTCTCCTGATCTCACAATATTTAACTTCTTGCAAAATACAGAATCATTCCACTGTTAATCTTTTGCGGAAAAATTAATTGCACACACATGTGAAGCATAAATAAAAACAATCGCACATAACACAGTTGTTTAACGGGAAATCCTGAAGCTGAAAACCCCAACTATCATATATTATGTATCATGGATATCATGTAACAATCTCATACAAAGCTTAGTACATCAAGTTCTCAGTACAATCAATCGTCACACACTAATCAGGAAAAATCTGCAAATCCATGCACCAATCTTTGACCTCCTGCTAGCCTGCCTCCACTGCGCAATCCCTGCTGAAGAATAGCTCTGAATGAATTCGAATTACCCTTGCCTTGATTGCGCAATCCTCATTGGAAACTCCAATGTGTGTTTGATGCAATCAACGCATCACTATAGTCACAAAAGATAGTCCATCTTGCCCTTTCACCTATCTGTCCACTGGGTCTCCACTGGAACTGACATGCACTGTAGTTAACTGCTGTATTGTTCAATTGATTAATGAGTTATTATTTGTGAATTAATTAACTAATTAATTCACTCCACTCTCACTAGTGTATCATTCAGTTAGACTAGATACAACTAGCTCAACTGAGTCTATTTGAGTTAAACTGAATACAACTCCATGAACTACTCTTCCAACTCTGTCATAACTTTTCCACTTCAGTTTTAACTGGGTCCTCCATGCATGAACCACCAGTTGCCCTTGGGAATTGCATAATTCCCTCAGTCCACTGATCTTCCAAATCTTTGCACTGAAATTAAGTGCTCCAAGAGAATAAGTTGTTGTTTATTGCCAGATTATTACTGAGAGCTAATAATAATCGACACTTCTATTTTTATATCGACGATCTATAAATAGACTTCGCCCAATATTCTAAAAATAAAATTTCATCTATTTTTCCAACTTGATCAACCATCCACAAATCTTGCAACTTCTGAAATATGATCACCATGTCTAAAAATAGACTTGCGCCAAAAATAGCCTGCAGGCCCATTTAGTGAAGGCGACTCTTTTCACTGAGCTCATCATCTTGTTGAATCTCAACACTCCCTCTCAACAAGATAGGGATTATCCTTCACCCCGATCCTGCTTCTATGGTATTCGAATTTGCTCCTGGTGAGCGCCTTCGTCAAAATATCTACATCCTGATCCTCCGTAGGAATGTACTGAAGCAACATGATCTTCCGCTGCACACAATCTCTGATATGATGATACCGGATATCAATATGTCTAGATCTATCATGAAACACAGGATTAACCGAGAGTTTAATGCAACTCTAATTATCACAATGTATCACTGTAGGATCTAAATGTGAACCAAACAAACCAACTAGGATCTTCCTCATCTAGATAGCCTCACATGTAGCTTGACCTGTTGCCATGTATTCTGCTTCTGCTGAACTGAGTGCCACGGATCTTTGTTTCCATCCGATACTGAAAATCCCTCCTGATGTGCTCTTTCTGTCTGTTGGGCTTCCTGCCCAATCTACATCTGTGAAGCCGTGCAACTTCACCTCATCCATCTGTCTGTACCATAAACCATACTCAAATGTGCCCCTGAGATATCTCAGGACATGTTTGTCTACCTTCCAAAAGAGCTTGGTAGGCTTAACCATCGCTTGTGAAAGCTGGTTCACTACATAACATATGTCCAGTCTTGTATTAACTAAATACATGAGCAAACCCACCAACTGTTGATAAACAGTGGCATCCACTACCTCTGCCAATGTAGCATCCTCTTTCCTCCAATTTCCTGGAAGAGGAGTGTCGATAGGCTTGCAGCCTTGCATGTGAAACTTCTCCAGTATTTCCCGGGCATACTTTCCTTGAGACACAAACAGTTCACCTTCCCGCTACCATATTTCCAATCCAAGGAAATAATGAAGGAGGCCCAAATCCTTCATCTCAAACTCCTTTGCAAGATATGCCTTGCATGAGTGTATCAACTGCTCATCACCCATTAGTATTAAATCATCAACATAAAGAAATGATTAAAAGCTTACCCTCCACCACAATTTGGTACAGGTTTTCATCCGCCTCACTCTTGGTGAAGCCAAGTACAGTGAAATAGCTGTCAATCCGTGTGTACCAAGCACGTGGTGCTTGCTTCAACCCATACAACGCTCTTTTGAGTCTGCACACATGCGACTCGCTGCTGAAGATCTCAAATCCTTCAGGCTGCTTAATGTACACTTCTTCCTCAATGATCCCATTAAGGAACGCAGTCTTCACATCCATCTGATGAATGTGGCAACCCATCTGCGCTGAGAGAGCAAGGATGGTCCGTATGGAAGAATACCGTGCGACAGGTGCAAAGGTTTCTTCATAGTCAATCCCCTAAATCTGTGAGAAGCCCCGAGCAACAAATATTGCCTTATACTTCTCGACGTTCCCATCAACAGCTTGCTTTACCTTGTAGATCCATCTTGATCCTACAACTGATTTTCCCACCGGCCTTGGAACAATCTCCCAAGCACTGTTTCTGACAATGGTGTCATACTCCTCCACCATGGCATCTACCCATGTGGGCTGCTGCACTGCATCTTCAAAATAAGATGGCTCTGTCACGATATAGTTGCTCATAAGAGCCATGTATCCAGTAAATCGGTCAGGTGACTGTCTTTGTCTGCACTGTGATGTAGGGACTCCTACATTCTGTGCCGCATCAAGCTTCAATCTCTCAGCTTATGTGGTACACTTTCTTCCTTGTCTGATGTTTGGTTTTGCATGAGTGGACTCCTCCACTCCATGAATCTCCTCTTGTGGATGATCCACATTCGGAGGCTCATCTATCGGAACAAGCAGTTCCTTCACCGCATGCAAGTTTAGCTCCCTCTCAAGCATGGCTCGTGTAACACCCATGACTGTTCTGTTCTTCCTCTCCGCGACCCCATTCTGTTGTGGGTTATGAGGCGCTATGAGTTCTCTTCGAATTCCTTCTTTGCTACAGAAGTTTTTGAATTCGCCCGAGAAGTATTCACCACCATTATTGCTCTGTAGAGCTTTCACTTGCTTCCCCGAATCCTTCTCCACCATTGCTTTGAACTCACAGAACTTTGAGAACGTTTCACTCTTCTTATGCATGAAGAAGATCCAGCATCTACGAGAATAGTCATCAACAAATATAACATAATACCTGTGTTTTTCTGTTGAAGCAACCGAGAAAGGTCCACACACATCTGTGTGAATTATCTCCAGGATCATCGAAGCACGATTCTCATTCTCATGAAAGGTGGTCTTCAAAAACTTACCCATAGTACATCCCTTGCACTGATATGATTGTGCAAGAGTACCCTTAGGAATTCCAGTAGAAATCTGCTGCAAAATCTTCAAAGCACCATGGTGAAGATGGCCCAATCTCCTGTGCCATAATTCGCCCTCATACCGGCTCACCACTTCTTCTGATTTGCCATTGCAACGCAGCCATCTACCTCCAGCTTGTAGAGATTCTCAATTTGAACCCCTATCTTCTTGGTTTGACCCGTTGTTTTATGTCGAAAGAGGGCTTTTCCCTCACTGAAAACATGCATAACATACTTCAACAAGAATGGATTATCGGACTCCCTCTCAAAGGTAATGGTCCCAATGCCGGTCCAACTGTATCGACCATCGTCGCCCATCTCTATATGCATCTGGAGGTCCTTCTCCTCCAAGTCACTAAACAACTCTTTGTCTCCCGTCATATGGAAAGACGCACCACTATCAAGATACCACACCGATCCCATTGCGCTTGAAACCAAGCATGCGATCAAAGAGAAATCAAGTTCAAATTTCAAGGCTAAGGCCTCTCCAGCTGTAGCTCTAGTAGCCTTCTTGTTCTTCTTCTTCTGTGGGTAGTTAGTGGCGAAATTCCCATGTTCGTTACAGTGAAAACACTTCACTTTGGAAAAATCTTGCTTCTTGCCTTTAGCATCTGATTTTGAATGAAATTTCTTCCCCTTCCCTTTCCTTACTTTGGCAGCCAAAGTGCAATTTTATTCATCTTCATTCTTCGATGAAGAACCATCCCTGGTACCCCGCCTTATCTCCTCCTGCACAAGATCCGACCAAAGTCGCTCCCATCCCGGTAGTTTCTTCCGTCCATTGATAGAGTCTTCATAGCTATGCCAACTCTTCGGAAGCCCGAGGAGAGCCAAGCTCACCAAGTCTTCATCATCAACAGTAACCCCCACACTTCCCAGTTCATCCTTGCAGTGGACAAACTTCGTGAGGTATTTTGGAATACTGTCGCCCTTCTCCATTTTTATTTTTTCTGGCTTTTCTTTAAGCGCCAACTTCCTCCGGTCACTTCTGCTTTGGAACAAATATGTCAAAGCCTTCCACATTAAGAATGGAGTGGCTTTCCTGTGAAGGTTGGACACAATATGGTCTGTCATACCTTCCAACAGAATTCTTCTTGTCTTTGCTATCTTCTTTTGCCATGCGTCAAGTAATGCAGCATCGCTAGATCCCGGCTTAGGAAGATCACTATTGATGAACTCGTTCAGTCCATTATCCTCCAACACTACCTCTATCCTGTCCTTCCAGGCTATGTAATTTGAGCTACCATCAAGGGCATACTCCAATCACAACCCATTGAAAGACATTTCAATGTATACTCAACTTATGCACCAATAATCTTCTGTAGCAAATTCGAATTTTCCACGAGCACAAACTCACCAATTCTTCACAATTGCAATCTTCAAGAATTAACACTGCTCTGATACCATGTAGAAATTAGTATACACTAAGCATGCATACATCTAGATTCTCTTGATCTCGCAATATTTAACTTCTTGCAAAATATATTTAACTTCTTGCAAAATACATAATCATTCCACTGTTAATCTTTTGCGGAAAAATTAATTACACACACATGTGAAGCATAAATAAAAACAATCGCACATAACACAGTTGTTTAACAGGAAATCCTGAAGCTGAAAACCCCAACTATCATATATTATGTATCATGGAGATCATGTAACAATCTCATACAAAGCTTAGTACATCAAGCTCTCAGTGTAATCAATTGTCACACACTAATCAGGAAAAATCTGCAAATCCATGCACCGATCTTTGCCCTCCTGTTAGCCTGCCTCCACTGTGTAATCCCTACTGAAGAATAGCCCTGAATGAATTCTAATTACCCTTGCCTTGACTGCGCAATCCTCATTGGAAACTCCAATATGTGTGTGATTCAATCAATGCATCACTATAGTCACAACAGATAGTCCATCTTGCCCTTTCACTTATCTCTCCATTGGGTCTACACTGGAACTGACATGCACTGTAGTTAACTGCTGTATTGTTCAGTTGATTAATGAGTTATTATTTGTGAATTAATTAACTAATTAATTCACTCCACTCTCACTAGTGTATCATTCAGTCAGACTAGATACAACTAGTTCAACTGAGTCTAACTGAGTTAAACTGAATACAACTCCATGAACTACTCTTCCAACTCTGTCATAACTTTTCCACTTCAATTCTAACTGAGTCCTCCATGCATGAACCACCAGTTGCCCTAGGGAATTGCGTAATTCCCTCAGCCCATTGATTTTCCAAATATTTGCACTGAAATTAAGTGCTCCAAGAGAATAAGTTGTTGTTTATTGTCGGATTATTATTAAGAGCTAATAATAATCGACACTTCCATTTTTAGATTGACGATCTATAAATAGACTTCGCCAAATATTCTAAAAATATAATTTCATCTATTTTTCCAAATTGATCAACCATTCATAAATAACATCTTGCAACTTCTGAAATATGATCACCATGTCTAAAAATAGACTTGCGCCAAAAATAGCCTGCAGGCCCACTCAGTGAAGGCGACTCTTTTCACTAAGCTCGTCATCTTGTTGAATCTCAACAAAAATTCTCGAATATTTTCATCATTATGAAACACTTGTTGAAAATGATCCAAAATTGATGTCAAGGCTAAGCTTGATAGTGAAGAAGATTCTTTAGTGATCACATTCATTGGATCAGAATCAGTTGAAAGTGTATTAGAAAATGACCAAACTGCTTGATATGCTATCTCAAAAGGACTGAAAGGCATCTCGTTATTGAAAGAATCCATTTCTGACTCTGAAGGCATTATCCAAGGATCATCAAATGGAATAGTGCTTGATGAAATCATATTGAAATTAGCAATAGTACGTGGTACGTTAGGTGGAGGCATAGAAAAGGTTCCCATAAAAGCAGAGTCCTTTATTAAACCTACCCCAACATCTTCATATGAGATATTTGATTTTCCAACATGTTGAATACTATATATAGAAGTTGGGTCAGAGGAATAATATGACAGCTGATCGATTTTCACAATATTTCCTTCATGAGGAAACATGATTAATCGAAATATGGAAGACACGACAGCAGTCATAGCATAAGACCAAATTCGACTCATAAGAAGGTTGTAATCCTGAGGGGCATCGACTACTTCCACATCTAGATTAATAGTTTTACCTTCGACCTCTATAGATAGATCCTATAAAATTCCAAACGGATGGAATCCTCTTCCATCAAAATCTTTGAGAATTGTGGGAGATTGGTTGAGTGTCGGAGAACCAAGAGTTTTCCAACAATTTAACAACATTATACACATGGATGCCCCCTCGTCAATTACAGTACGAAAAACTCGTTTTTTTTTTACTAATACTGGAATCTGAAAAGCCATCTGATGAGGGAGTCTTGGTGTAAAATTTTCTAAATCGAAGACCATAAGGTTAGAATCCTAAGGATCTATAGCTCCAATAGCTGATAAAATTATTTTCCTCTGTGTTGGACATGATTGTAGCACTTCTAAGGCGGACATTGTTGAAGGGGAAATAGCCAAGTATTCAACAATGTTGTAGTTATGAGCAGCTCTCACATGTGGATTGAAAGCTGATTTTCGAAGTACACCTTTAGCAGGCAGTTTAATTACTAGGTAAGGATTAGGTCTCTCGATATGAAGTGGATCATAAACCAAAGGATATCTAGCTGGTGTTGAATTATAATTTTCTATCTCTTTACCAGTCACAGGATTTTTACTTCCATAATCTTGCGATCTAGTCGCAACCATTACCTGAGACATCATCAAAATGTCTACTTACGAATGTGAATAAGATCCTATCATTTTGCTATTTTGAGTAGGAAAAGGATCCTTCAAGACAGCGGGTGTGGGTGAACCTTTGACGAATTTAGAGACCTCAGACCGATGTGGGCACTCTTTAGTAAAGTGATCCTCGCCACAAATAAGACAAGGATAACGAGTTTTTCGTTTATCATCAGATGGTTCAGTCTTGTTGGTTTTATCTTTGGGAGATGAAGTTTGTTTACTTTTATTCTTACCTTTCTTCTTATTAATGGTTTTGGATTTAGCTGTAGATGAATCTACAACGTGAATGTCAGCAAAAGTTTCAAGGGAAGAATCTCCTTTCGGTGAATATGGTAAAGTTATGATAGGAGAATTAGTTTTTGAAGACTTCTTCTTACTCTTATTCGTGTTAACTAAACCAATTACACCATCAGCAGCATGAGACCCTCAAGGAGTTGCAATTATTTGACCAGGACGTGGTAAATCAGGAATTTTTTCATACAAAGTACCAGACTATGTATATACAAGGTCTAAGTACTGAGCTTGAGCAATGACCTGTTCTTCCGTAATAACTCCTCCCTTAGCCACATCTTCAGGGATCTTTGGAAGTAATGATTTGATGAACCATTCTGTCAAGATCTGATCTGAAATAAAAACTTTCACTAAACGTCTTCTACGTCTCCATTCATGTATGTGATCTGATATGTATGTAGACATATATTGTTTTAATGAAGTCAATAGTTATGTGCCATTGCCGTATCTGACTGGAAACTGAAAATGGGATAAGAAAGTTGTTGCTAAAGCGTTAAAATTGTTGAATGAGCCACGTGGTAATTCAATATACCATTTTGCAGCTAAACCTATCAGTGTTCTCTAAAAAAGATGTAATCGAATCGAATCATCAATCAAAGAGTTGGATGCACACCATAGGTGGTAAGTCATGACATGGTTTGAAGGATCCTCTCCTGTTTTACCTTCAAAATTAGGGATATCACTGGGCAACTTGTTTGGCATTGGTGGCCAATACGGAAGATAATAGATCAGATCATTTGTAAGGCGTGATAAGTCAAGTAAATCCAAAGTTGCTATGAATGGCAACCGACTGTTAGGGTCATGCTGAGTAAATTGATAACCTTGTGGAACTATACCAGTACCAGGAGGAGGATATCCAGGATATCCTAGAATAGCTTGAGCATTTGGAATTGGAATGCCTCCCGGATAACTAGGATTATCCAGACCATACTGGGGTTGAGCTGGTATTTGATACGAGTACCTAGGGTACTGTTGATGCTGGTAAACTGGATTTTGTGCTACAAGACCATATTGATATTGCCCTTGATACGGCTGATAAAAAAACTGAGGTTGACTTGTTATAACCGTAATTGTACCAGGTTGTCCCGCAAGCATCTAAACAGTAGTCTGAACCGTAGGTGCAGGTTGTTGTATAGTGACTACAGGGATTTGTTGTGATACTTGAGGGGCTGTAGAAATTTCAGGGATAGGTGTGGTAGCTTGAACAGAACTTGGTGCAACAGTTTGAGATGGAGTCCTAGGTGTACTCAGACCAAGCTGCTGAACAATACTAGATGCAGATACATATGGTGTAACTTGAAGTGCTAGTTGGACATGTTGCTGTATTTGACTATAACCCATTGGTTGACCAGGTTGATTATAGGGTATTTTCACATTAGGTTGCAAATTTTGTTGAACTTGTGAGGGATCCCACATCGTGTTTACTCCATGATATGGAGGTCCCATTGAAGGTTGTGTTACATAAGATGGACCGTAACCAGGTTGATAATTTGGAACGTATGTTTGATATTTAACTGGATAATTCCCACCTCCCTGAGACAATTGTTGTTCCGGGTAGAATTGTGGCCCTAAAGGAGGTTGATGTCATTGGAAAGATGGTTGCCTTGGCATAGGGTATTGTCCTTGAGGTATGTACTGACCAGAGTTATGTACTGTCCCTGAGGTATGTACTGTCCTTGAGGTTGCCCCCCAGGCGGTAAATTACTACCTTGAGGGTCAGGGTTAGTAATGTTTCCAGACATCATGTAAACATGTTTCGCGTTCAGATTTTTGGTATATGATTCATTTGGACCAGGTGTTGATATAAGTTTGTCGGCAGAAGGAGCTGCGCCTGAGAAAGTACCAGAAAGTGACTGGTATCCCGCAGGAACAGACGAACCACCATAAAAATATGATTCTGGCAATGTAGAAAACATGGATGATTCACCAGACATGTTTAATGGGGGTCTATAACCTCTTGGTATGGCGTAAAAAGGAATTCAAGGTGGCGAATAATTTATACTAGTATTGTGTAGAAAGTCTGTCAACTGAGAATACCAAGGACCTTGTTTAAAAGGGCTATAATAAATCGATTCACGTGGCCTAAGATCTAAAGATTCCGGATGTGAAGGAAGAACAACTTCTTCCTCCGTGTCAGTAACTTCTTCAATACTAATGAGATGAGGAGGAAGATTTTCAGTGATTCGATACTTCACTCTGGGTGAATCAAGATGACAAGGGGTTGGAGTGAAGAATTCTAAAGTAGGCGCAGACGTAGCAAGTTCAATTTCTGGTTTAGAAATTTTAGGTTCAGTAGCTGAAATTCACTAGTTATGGAAGCAAGTTCAACTAGTTCAGAAATTTCAATTTTCCTTGGAGAACTTTATGTTGTTTTAGGTTGATCTACTTCATATTCAGGATGAATAATTATTGATGTTTCTTCGTGTTCAGTTGATCCAGTCCCTGATGTTTGTCCTTTCTCAGATTTAATCTTTTCTAACTGGCTTAGTGTGTACTCAGGGGGTTTCCCTTACAGTCTACGTGATTTCTTAGGTAATTCAACCATGATTAAAAATCTTAACACACAAAATCAAAGAAAAATTCAATAAAATATCCTAAAGTCTCTAAGGAAACAATCAAATTGATCACACACCTACAAAATCTAAGAGAGCAACCCACACACAAACAATAAATTCCCACACTAAAAACACTAGTTGGTGATGAAATCCAACATTGTAGAATTTTGATGTAGAAATGGCGGTTGGAACAGTTACCCCGACAACCTGCTTAATGAAACAGTCTGGTGCAAGTTTCTTCACTTAAACCAATTCGAAGTAAAGAGAACCCTCCGGAAATTCCAAGTGAGTCTAGCCGACGTCTGCTCTAGGTACAGTGGGACCTTCGCTCCACCGTAACCTTGGGGAAAAATCCTAAATCTTATAGCCACTAAGGTCACCAATGAGAACAAATATACCTCGGGGAACAGTCTACGATCCGATATACATGCAAGGGTAGAGTAACTAGCTCAATCCCCTTGAAAGCTCCTTGAGATAATCCAAGGTTTACCGACAAGTGACCCAGGCTCCTCGACAATGGTCTATCCGTGGTTTGCCGTTTTTAATACGTGGACATCTACTATCTTTCCTAATGAGATAGGTTCAATTACCTCACTGGTTCGGACATGATCTCATGCTTGACTCTTTTAAGAAGAGCTTCCCAAAGCATACATGCTACAATTGGATTTTTCCTACTGCAAGATTGCTACTTTTTTGTTTTAACTGTCTTGGAATGTTAAGTACAACCTATTCCAAGACACTAGCCTAAGCTATGTTGGTGGAAAAGAGCCCTAGAAAATGTAAAATATCTAGATTGATTTTAATTAAAGCATTGTTTTTAATTTGGCTGTTTCTTAAGACAGAAGGTATGGAAGTGAAACTTCAATGATGTTTAATGACCCAACTCAAAAATACGCTAATATGCATCTAAATGGAAAGTGTAAGTCTTTTCTTTTCAATGAAACCTATTTAAAGGAAATATTTGAGAGATTTAGATAACTTTCAAAGCACCAATTTTTTCTTTTATAAACAAAAATCTTTGAAAAGAAGACGATTTCTTTGAGAACTAAATTTCATAAAATGATCAATTACTCGTTCAAAATGAAATCCTTTATCAATCAGATCAAAAACTACAAATCATTTAACAAACTATTTCCAAAAATAAGACCTTATCGAAAACTCCTAAAAACATAAAATTCAAAACCAAAAGAAAAACACTAATTTTGAGCTCTATCTAGAAAGTTTTGAAAATGTTTCGCTTAGTTTGTGATCGAACCAAGAATAATTTCTGCTTACCTCAGCAAAAATCCAAACATCCAATAATGGTTTAATGTGAAATTCAGGCCTTATCAAGCTAAAATCTCTTCTAAATTTACAAATGAAAATGAAACTCAATTTTCATAAAAACAAGGTTTGCAACAAGTTCAATGGCTCAACAAGAAAACAACTTACCGGTCAGCTAAGGTATCTGAAGGTTTCTGATATGGAACAACAAGAAAGTAGAGCAAGCACTCATTCATAAAATGCAAATCAAATGAAAAATCACTCAAACACAAAAATTACCGAAATAAATTCACACATAAGACTTTGACAGTCAAGACAAGTTGGGGAAAACATAGAGAATCTGGTAATCTGGCTCCTGAAAACATAATTCTTATTTTTTCAAAAAATTTCCAAAATTCCGCAGGTTTCAATGGAGAACAATGTGATACCACACTGTTCTGAACTAAAAAGTACGGAGGCTACCGCACTGTCTTTAAACAAAAACTGCGGAGGCCAGGAAAAACACAGAAAAAATAAAAATTCAGATTTTCTTTTCAGGGATTCTGATAAGTTATCTATCCAACCCAGTTTTAGACTAATCAAAATCTAAAAATCAAACTGAAAAATAAAAAGAAAACTAATTTCATTCCCCAACGGAGTCGCCATTTTGTTAAGCGGATAAATCCTTCTTGTGGACAAGAACGATCTCCCTAATATCCTAAGGATATCTAGAAAAAAACAACCAAATGCAAACCATTTTCTCTAGATCATTTGTGATTCATAATTATTAATAACAAAGTACGAGGACGTGCCCCTACCTGAAGTCCAACGCTTGACGAAATATTCTATCCAGTCGCTCCAAAAGAGGTCACTTCAGCATGTGAAACCTGCAATCAAAGACAGATAAAAGGATTAAAAGCACCTACAAGATATAATAACTGAGAAAACACTAATCTATCTCAGTGACCAAGGAATCTAAGAATTGAATTACTCAAATAGATACATGAACAATTCAACGAGAAAATGGAATCCATTTGTATTAATTTGCATAATAAGAAGTGACCTTACAACATGTCGCCTTGATGTTATACAGGTTCTTTTCAGGTCCTGAACAACCATCCTCCCTTTGGTTTGAAAATCTTCTCTCTTTTAGTATAGAATTATGAGCATGAGTTTGTGATCATTCTCATGTCAAAGATAGTTGACACAAAGAGTATGCTCTCATAGAATTTCTCTAGCAATTAGCTATAGTCTATCATTCACAATCTACCATTTACAAGCTACCCTTGAGACTGAAACATGAGCTCAATTTATAGGGAAATGGAGGTAGTTTCAGTTCCATGAATAGGGGGATGGATTCCTATCATCAAGGGATTTGAGCTCCATATACCAAGGGATAAACTCCATGAGTGAAGGGATAGAGCTCAAGATTAGAGGATAAAGCTCGAACTAAACGCGCTTCTAGAAGCTTCCAGTTGGGAGAATATTCGACCAGCTAGGCTTCTAGAACTTACTTTTTCCTTTATTTTACCTTTTACAGGGGTCCGCAGGTTTTATAAGCAGAATGTGTGGAATGTGCCGCAGGCTATGGAACAAATATCTGTGGATCCACAAGAAAGACATAGGAAAAGTGCGGAGTTAGACTTTTTAGGGTTTTAATGAGCTTTTCTCCAATTTCAAGACTTGGTTTAGGAACATTAGGGTTTTTGACTTCTAAGGGAGCATAATACAGGTAATGATGAACCTATATTGACAGTCAAATGTCATGGTGACAAAATAACGTGTAACAGGTATCCAGCCTTCCCATGTGTGGATGTGATCAACTGGGTTGTCTCAAACATTAATGTAGAAACCATGACACTAAAAAACACCAGCGGGAAAAATCTTGCTACATTCTTGGTAACCGATTACAAGCAAATGTATCATCTTCTTGGGCCAGTGAAGAACATGGACTCATTGTTCTTTGCCACTCACAACCACACAAACACAAGAGATATCGTCAAGAGTTGGGCAAAGGAGCCAAAGAAGTTGAGGCAGACGCCCACCCACACGTACAAGACAAAACCACTTAGAAAATCCTATCAGCTTCTGGTCATACTAGCTTACAGAATCTATGGCCAACCATACACAGAAACCTTTCCTGAGGAGTGGACTATCTTGTTGAACCAGGTGGTGAATGAGGGGAATTCGTTCAATTGGTCAGACCAAATGGCTCATCAATTGAGAGTCCATGTGACAAAATCTTGCAATCCACCCAAGGGCGAGCAAGCACGCTTCTACACGTTTGCAAACTTAGTGGATGAAATTTGTGCTTAGAATCAGTTCCTTGGCATGAAATAGACATGGACGCCGAGAGAAACTCTTGTACATATCTATTGCAAGCTACTCTCACATTGCAGCCATCACAGAGTCATGTAGCAGCTTATTGATCACCTCATCATCCTACTATACAGGCTCATCTTTCATGAGGAACCACCTATGGAGGAAATATCAGAGATTTTTGATTGGTTTGCCTTACTAGATGGCACATTGAACAAAGTATTTGATGGGAAGAAGTTGCCACATCTTTTACCGAGATATGCCACCAACAAATTGGTCATACAAGAGGTACCTTATCACCTCTCTAAAGGATTATCAACAGCACCGCATATGATGAAGAAGGCATCATGGCCAAATATTCCTTTTTAGGTCAGATTATACGATATTAAGAATCTCAATATTGTAGATGTCAAAGGGAAATACATTGTCATATTAGAGTTCGAGACAAAGAGTTACAATCCGTATGATCCGAGGGGAATTTTCAAGAACATTGTGTGAGAGTATACTTCAATTGGGTTAGCGAGATATATCAGTGGCTAGAGGAGGAACCATGGAAGAACTGTTATAAATCCTCCCAACCTCTTGATCCAATCAGTAAAATTGGGACTTCTCAAGTTGTTAGGTAGGCGACAACAGTTCGATAAGCAACAACAACAATAGGCAACGATCTGGTGCGCAACAAAGGAAAGAGGAAGGTAGCAAACAATATGGAAGAGGGACAAAGCTGGAAAATGAAAGAAGATCCTCTCACTAAGAAAGTAGCTTTGATGATCAAAGCAATGAGGGGACAGAGGCAGCAAAGAGCTGAGCAGAGGAAGAGAGAGAAGAAATACTTAGAAGAAGCAATGCAGAGAGTGCAGAGAGCAAAACAAGAGTTGAAGGAAGAACGAGAGCTTAGAAGAAGGGAACAAGAGGAGAGACAAAAGCAAGAAGAAGAAGAAAGGCAAGGTGCCATGGAAGAAGAGAGGACACTGATCCCGATTTATGCAAGAATGCAATAGAATACAGAAATAACCATAAACATAGAGATGCAACGGAAATAATGTGTCATTTCATTAATATCAAATAACATAAATATGCTTACAGACATAATGGAAATAAAATAGCTAGGGTGCTAGTAGCGAATCTCTAAGAAGAGATGTGGTGGCTACAGACCTCTAAACTGTGTTACAATGAGGCTTGAAGGCCTATCTATTATTGATAAACAATGGAAAAATTGAAATATCTCAAAACCTAACTCTAGGAGATGAAGTGCCAAAACTGTGGGTCCCGTTTGGGTAAATTGGTGTTTCAACTCCCCAGGGACGTAACTTTGGCATCCGATCTCCGTTTGACGCGCTCAATAGCTCGTTAGAAATATCTATCCGAGGAGTACAACTTTCAATGTGAGAAGCATCGGTCCATGGACCCATGTTGCTCTCGGTTTTCCCAAAAAACGTCGTTTAGGGCCTCAAAACGGTTCCGAAAGTTCAGGACAGGAAAACTGCTAAAAATAGTAAGTTGTGCTGTAACTTAAAAACTGAACAAAATGATGGAGGGGGTTCAAATGGAATAGGTGGGTGGCCACCAATATCCACCTGGATCATTAAGGCTCCAAAACGGCTCCGGGAGTGTAGGACCCAAAAACCTGCTAAAAATAGTAAGTGGTGCTGAAGGTGAAAAGCTGCAAGAATTGATTGTGTGGGTCCAAATGGAATAGGTGGGTGGCCACCGATATCCACCTGGATCATTCCTCCCTCCTTAGGAAGCAATGGTCCCCATTGTGTTGAGATCCCCCTTGAGATGAAGAAAATTATGTTGAATTGGGTATTAGATTTATTGAAGATGTCATGGACCTGTGGTCGAACATGCTAGATGTGTTTAGTAAATTTGGTTTCCTCATCAGCCTCAGCAAGTACATTTGTGGATTCTGCATGTGTATTTGTAGGAGGTATGGCAACATCAGGCGACGGTGCGTTTGGGGTCAGATCAATGGAGTGCTTGTCTTGACAATGTAGAGGAACCTCGAGAGTGAGGAGAAAATGTCCTCGTACTCCTCCATGAATTTGTCCATCTGTTGTAGCCGTGCAAGGGAGTCCTGTTTCGAGGTTGTGACCACAATATTCTTCTTTCCCTGTGAGCGATTTGTAAGGAAAATAAATTTCCTGGTTTGGGAAACAATCTTACTATGTTGTTTTGTAGTAGTCAAAGAGATGACAGGAGGCGGTACTACCTTAGGTATCCTGTACAAGTTATTTCCCAAAGTAATAATAACAACACGAGGCCTAGACTCATACACAGCATGTCGCCTCCACAAGTATGGTTGGCCCAATAATACATCAGCTACATCAAGAGGAGAAACATCACATAATACCTCATTCGTGAATGGCTTGATGCTGTAGGGAAGGCGACACTGTTGGCAGATGCAGATATCTCTCCTGGGTGAAGCCACCCGATGGTGTATGGCTGTGGGTGTGCTATGGTCGATAGGTCGATCCGTTTCACGACCTCTGTTGAAATGAGGTTATTTTGGCTTCCGCTATCGACAAGAAATTGCAGCGGAGAACCCTTCACCCACATTTGCGAATGGAAGAGGCACACCTCCTCCTTTGGATCCTCTGGGTCCTCCCTCTGGATCTTGGTGGTGGAAACAATGGCACTGGGATCCACATCAATTATCTTCTTCCCTTTCTCATTGCCTTTGTCTGGTTTTGAGGTAGGATCAGAAAATGCATCTGATTTGGGTGCCTTTAGTTCGGAGACCGATGACTGTTTGGCCCGACACTCGTTTATGCTGTGAGTGGGGCTTTTATGAAATTCACACCACTTCCCTGTTTTTATGAAATTCGCACCACTTTGGCCTTGCCCCTTGTTCTTCGGTTCGGGGGCACCTTTTGGATTCGCAGATCCAAATTCTCGCCTCTTCTGCCTAAATTTTTGTTCGATCTTGGCGGCATAACGATATGCCGTGCCAAGTGATGTAATGTTGAGGAAATCCATTTCCTCCTGAATGTGTTTGTGTAGACAACCGCAGTACTTGAGCACCAAATGTCTCTCTGAATCTTTAATACCCAACTTTGTGTGCAGGGTATGGAACAAATTTGTCAGTTCGTGCAAATCTTGATCGCTTTGTTGGCGTAACGTGGTCCATTGAATGTATTTGTCCTCATAGCTCCCTATGGGGTAATATTGTTCCTTGATGCTGTCTCGGAACGAATTCCAAGTGGGTGTGGCCGAGAATAGAGAGGTTTCCCCTTCATCCTCTTGCTCACGGTAGGTTTCCCACCAGTGTTTGACATGGGGGGCGACTTTCAGGAGTGCAAAAATAATATTTTATCGGTCAGAGAAATCATGGACCGAGAAATACCCTTCCAGAAAATTCAACCATCTATCTACGGCGTCTGCATCTATTTGGCCTTCAAATACAGGAATATCAAAGGTTACTTGTACCTTGAAGGGATTGGCGCCTCCAGAGTGGATGTTGGATGCAAATGCCCCGTAGGTGGGCAGTCGTTGAAGGATCTGAGCAAAGTTATCCATCATCACGTTCCTTTGTTTCTCGAGGGCCTCCTTGAGAAATATTTTGATAGGGTCTCCTACTCCCTCATCTTTCTTTTCTTTCGCCATGGGAGGTCGTCGGGGTTTGCGAGGCTGATCTTGCAAGGGTTCAACCAGATCGAGCCCTAACTCCTTATACCCTGACCGCGTTGGGGACATGCAAAGAAAAAAAAATAAAGAGCATACCACTTTGATACCATTGATTTTGATTTATGCAGGAATGCAACAGAATATAAAAATAACCATAAACATAGAGATGCAGTGGAAATAATGTGTCATTTCATTAATATCAAATAACAGAAATATGCTTACAGACATAATGGAAATAAAATAGCTAGGGTGCAAGTAGCGAATCTCTGAGAAGAGATGTGGTGGCTACAAACCTTTGAAATGTGTTACAATGAGGTTCGAGGGTCTATTTATTATTGAGAAACAATGGAAAAACGGAAACGTCTCAAAACCTAACTCTAGGAGATGAAGCGCCAAAACTGTGGGTCTCGTTTGGGTAAATTGGTGTTTCAACTTCCCGGGGACGTAAATTTGGCATCCGATCTCCGTTTGACGTGCTCAATAGCTTGTTAGAAATATCTATCCGAGGAGTACAACTTTTAATGTGAGAAACATCGATCTATGCACCCATGGTGCTCCCGGTTTTCCCAAAAAACATCGTTTAGGGCCTCAAAACGGCTCCGAAAGTTCAGGACCGAAAAACTGTTAATAATAGTAAGTTGTGTTGCAACTTAAAATCTAAATGAACTGATGGTGGGGGTTCAAATGGAATAGGTGGGTGGCCACCAATATCCACCTGGATCATTAAGGCCCCAAATGGCTCCTGGAGTGTGGGACCCGAAAACCTGCTAAAAATAGTAAGTGGTGCTAAATGTGAGAAGCTGCAAGAATTGATTGTGTGGGTCCAAATGGAATAGGTGGGTGTCCACCGATATCCACCTGGATCACTCCTCCCTCCTTAGGAAGCAATGGTCCCCATTGCATTGAGATCCTCCCTGAGATGAAGCAAATTTTGTTGAACTGGGTATTAGATTTATTGAAGATGTCATGGACCTATGGGCGGACATGCTGGATGCGTTTAGTAAATTTGATTTCTTCATCAGCCTCAGACAGTACATGTGTGGATTATGTATGTGTATTTGCAGGAGGTATGGCAACATCAGGCGACAGTGCGTTGGGGGTCAGATCAATGGAGTGTATGTCTTGACAGTGTAGAGGAACCTTTGCGAGTGAGGAGAATATGTCCTCGTATTCCTCCATGAATTTGTCCATCTGTTGTAGCCGTGCAGGGGAGACCTGTTTCGAGGTTGGCCACAATATTCTTCTTTCCCTGTAAGCGAGTTGTAAGGAAAATAAATTTCCTGGTTTGGGAAACAATCTTACTGCATTGTTTTGCAGTAGTCAAAGAGATGACAGGAGGCGGTACTACCTCCGGTATCATGTACAAGTTATTTCCCAAAGTAATAATAACAGCACGAGGCCTACACTCATACACATCATGTCACCTCCACAAGTATGGTTGGCCCAATAATACATTAGCGACACCAAGAGGAGCAACATCACATAATACCTCATCCGTGAATGGCTTGATGCTGTATGAAAGGCGACACTGTTGGCAGATGCAAATATCTCTCCCTGGGTGAAGCGACCCGATGGTATATGGCTGCGGGTGTGCTATGGTCAGTAGGCCAAGCCGCTTCACGACCTCTGCTGAAATGAGGTTCTTTTGGCTTCCGCTATCAACAAGAAATTGCAACGGAGAACCCTTCACCCACATTTGCGAATGGAAGAGGCGCTCCCCCTCCTCTGGATCCTCTGGGTCCTCCCTCTGGATCTTGGTGGTGGCAACAATGGCACTGGGATCCACATCAATGATCTGCTTCCCTTTGTCTGGTTTTGACTCAGGATCAGAAAATGCATCTGATTCGGGTGCCTTTAGTTCGGCCACCAATGACTGTTTGGCCCCACACTCATTTGTGCTGTGAGTGGGGCTTTTATGAAATTCACACCACTTACCTATGTCCATGTTTTGATTTGTGGTGTTTTTTTGAGTCACACCACTTTGGCCTTGCCTCTTGTTCTTCGGTTCAGGGGCACCTTTCGGATTCACAGATCCAAAGTCTCGCTTCTTCTGCTTAAATTTCTGTTCGATCTTGGTGGCATAGAGATATGCCGTGCCAAGCGATGTAATGTCGAGGAACTCCATTTCCTCCTGAATGTGTTTGTGTAGACAGCCGCGGTACTTGAGCACCAAATGTCTCTTTGAATCTTTAATACCCAACTTTGTGGGTAGGGTATGGAATAGATTCGTCACTTCGTGCACATCTTAATCCCTTTTTTTCCGCAACAAGGTCCATTGGATGTATTTTTCCTCATAGCTCCCCATGGGGTAATATTGTTCCTTGATGCCATCTCAGAACAAATTCTAAGTGGGTGTGGTTGAGAACAGAGAGGGTTCCTTTTCGTCCTCTTGCTCATGGTTGGTTTCCCACCAGTCTTTGACATGGGGGGCGGCTTTGAGGAGTGCAAAAATAATCTTTTCTCGGTGAGAGAAATCATGGACCAAGAAATACCCTTACAGCAAATTCAACCATCTATCTACGACTTCTGGATCTATTTGGCCTTCAAATGCATGAATATCAAATTTTACCCGTACCTTGAAGGGAATGGCGCCTCCAGAGTGGCTGTTGGATGCAAATGCGCCGTAGGTGGGTAGTTGTTGAAGGATTTGAGCAAAGTTATCCATCATCACGTTCCTTTGTTTCTCTTGGGCCTCCTCGAGCAATATTTTGATAGGATCTCCTGCTCCCTCATATTTCTTTTGTTCCGCCATGGGAGGTCGTCAGGGTTTGCGAGGCTGATCTTGCAAGGGTTCAACGAGATCGAGCCTTAAATCCTTATACCCTGACCGCGTTGGGGACATGCAAAGAAAAACAAAGAAGGAGCAGACTGCTTTGATACCACTGATCCAAATTTATGCAAGAACGCAATAGAATACAAAAATAACCATAAACATAGAGATGCAGCGGAAATAATGCGTCATTTCATTAATATCAAATAACATAAATATGCTTAATAATGGAAATGAAATAGTTGGGGTGCTGGTAGCGAATCTCTGAGAAGAGATGTGGTGGCTACAGACCTCTGAAATGTGTTACAATGAGGCTCGAGGGCCTATTTATTATTGAGAAACAATGGAAAAACTGAAACGTCTCAAAACCTAACTTTAGGAGATGAAGCGCCAGAATTGTGAGTCCCGTTTGGGTAAATTGGTGTTTCAACTTCCCGGGGACGTAACTTTGTCATCCGATCTCCGTTTGACGCGCTCAATAGCTCGTTAGAAATATCTATCTGAGGATTACAACTTTCGATGCGAGAAACATTAGTCCATGGACCCATGTTGCTCTCGATCTTGCCAAGAAACATCATTTAGGGCCTCAAAACGGCTCCGAAAGTTCAGGATCGAAAAACTACAAAAAATAGTAAGTTGTGCTGCAACCTAAAAAATGAACGAACTGATGGTGGGGGTTCAAATGGAATAGGTGTGTGGCCACCAATATCCACCTGGATCATTAAGGCCCCAAAATGACTCAAGGAGTGTAGGACCCGAAAACCTGCTAAAAATAGTAAGTGGTACTAAATGTGAAAAGCTGCAAGAATTGATTGTGTGGGTCCAAATGGAATAGGTGGGTGGCCACCGATATCCACCTAGATCATTCCTACCTCCTTAGGAAGCAATGGTCCCCATTGTATTGAGATCCTCTCTGAGATTATGCAAATTCTGTTGATCTGGGTATTAGATTTATTGAAGATGTCATGGACCTGTGGGCGGACATGCTGGATGCGTTTAGTAAATTTGGTTTCTTCATCAGCCTCAGATAGTACATGTGTGGATTATGTATGTGTATTTGCAAGAGGTATGGCAACATCAGGCATCAGTGCGTTGTGGGTCAGATCAATGGAGTGCTTGTCTTGACAGTGTAGAGGAACCTCTACGAGTGAGGAGAAAATGTCCTCGTATTCCTCCATGAATTTGTCCATATGCTGTAGCTGTGCAGGGGAGCCCTGTTTCGAGGTTGTGGCCACAATATTATTCTTTCCTTGTGAGCGAGTTGTAAGGAAAATAAATTTCCTGGTTTAGGAAACAATGTTACTGCGTTGTTTTGCAGTAGTCAAAGAGATGACAGGAGGCGGTACTACCTCCGGTATCCTGTACAAGTTATTTCCCAAAGAAATAATAACAACATGAGGCCTAGACTCATACACAGCATGTCGCCTCCACAAGTATGGTTGGCCCAATAATACATCAGCTACATCAAGAGGAGCAACATCACATAATACCTCATCCATGAATGGATTGATGCTGTACGGAAGGTGGCACTATTGGCGGATGCATATATGTCTCCTTGGGTGTAGCCACCCGATGGTATATGGCTGCAGGTGTGCTATGGTCGGTAGGCCAAGCCGCTTCACGACCTCTGCTGAAATGAGGTTCTTTTGGCTTCTGCTATCGACAAGAAATTGCAGCGGAGAACCCTTCACCCACATTTGCAAATGGAAGAGGTGCTCCCCCTCCTCTGGATCCTCTAGGTCCTTCCTATGGATCTTGGTGGTGGCAACAATGGCACTGGGATCTTCATCAATGATCTGCTTCCCTTTGTCATTGCCTTTGTCTGGTTCTGACTCAGGATCAGAAAATGCATCTGATTTGGGTGCCTTTAGTTCGGCCACCAATGACTGTTTGGCCCGACACTCGTTTGTGCTGTGAGTGGGGATTTTATGAAACTCACACCACTTCCCTGTGTCCATATTTTGATTTGTGTTGTTGTTCTGAGTTGCACCACTTTGGCCTTGCCCCTTGTTCTTCGATTCAGGGGCACCTTTCAGATTCGCAGATCCAAAGTCTCGCTTCTTCTGCTTAAATTTATGCCTGATCTTGGCAGTATAGCGATATGTCGTGCCAAGCGATGTAATGTCGAGGAACTCCATTTCCTCCTGAATGTGTTTGTGTAGACAGCCGCGGTACTTGAGCACCAAATGTCTCTCTAAATCTTTAATACCCAACTTTGTGCACAGGGTATGGAACATATTAGTCAGTTCGTGCACATCTTGATCCCTTTGTTGCCGCAACGTGGTCCATTGGATGTATTTGTCCTCATATCTCCCCACGGGGTAATATTGTTCCCTGATTCCATCTCAGAATGAATTCCAAGTGGGTGTAGCCGAGAACAGAGAGGGTTCCCCTTCGTCCTCTTGCTCACGGTAGGTTTCCCACCAGTCTTTGACATGGGGGGCGGCTTTGAGGAGTGCAAAAATAAGCTTTTCTCGGTCAGAGAAATCATGGACTGAGAAATACCCTTCCAGAAAATTAAACCATCTATCTATGGCGTTTGCATCTATTTGGCCTTAAAATACAATAATATCAAAGTTTACTTGTACCTTGAAGGGAGTGGCGCCTCCAGAGTGGCTGTTGGATGCAGATGGCCGTAGGTGGGTAGTCGTTGAAGGATCTGAGCAAATTTATCCATCATCGCGTTCCTTTATTCCTCGAGGGCCTCCTCGAGCAGTATTTTGATAGGATCTCTTGCTCCCTCGTCTTTATTTTCTTCTACCATGGGAGGTCGTTGGGGTTTTCCAGGCTGATCTTGCAAGGGTTCAACGAGATCGAGCCCTAACTCCTTGTAACCTGACCGCGTTGGGGACATGCAAAGAAAAACAAAGAAAGAGCAGACCGCTTTGATACCATTGATCCGGATTTATGTAGGAACGCAACAGAATACAGAAATAACCATAAACATAGAGATGCAGAGGAAATAATGCGTCATTTCATTAATATCAAATAACAAAAATATGCTTATAGACATAATGGAAATAAAATAGCTAGGGTGCTGGTAGCAAATCTATAAGAAGAGATGTGGTGGCTACAGACCTCTAAATTGTGTTATAATGAGGCTTGAGGGCCTATTTATTATTGAGAAACAATGGAAAAACTAAAACGTCTCAAAACCTAATTCTAGGAGATGAAGCACCAAAACTGTGGGCCCTGTTTGGGTAAATTGGTGTTTCCACTTCTCGGGGAAGTAACTTTGGCATCCGATCTCCGTTTGAAACACTCAATAGCTCGTTAGAAAGATCTATCTGAGGATTACAACTTTCAATGTGAGAAACATCGGTCCATGAACACATGTTGCTCCCGATTTTCCTAAAAAACGTTGTTTAGGGCCTCAAAACGGCTCCGAAAGTTTAGGACCGAAAAACCGCTAAAAATAGTAAGTTGTTCTGCAACTTAAAAACTGAATGAACTAATGGTGGGGGTTCAAATGGAATAGGTGGGTGGCCACCAATATCCACCTGCATCATTAAGGCCCCAAAATGGCTCCGGGAGTGTAACTCGAAAACCTGCTAAAAATAGTAAGTGGTGCTGAATGTGAAAAGATGCAAGAATTTATTGTTTGGGTCCAAATGGAATAGGTGAGTGGCCACCGATATCCACCTGGATCATTCCTCCCTCCTTAGGAAGCAATGGTCCCCATTGCGTTGAGATCCTCTCTGAGATGAAGCAAATTCTGTTGAACTGGGTATTAGATTTATTGAACATGTGATGGACCTGTGGGTGGACATGCTGGATGCGTTTAGTAAATTTGGTTTCTTCATCGGCCTCAGACAGTACATGTGTGGATTATGTATGTGTATTTGTAGGAGGTATGGCAACATCATGCGGCGGTGCATTGGGGGTCAGATCAATGGAGTGCTTGTCCTAACAGTGTAGAGGAACCTCTGCGAGTGAGAAGAAAATGTCCTCGTATTCCTCCATGAATTTGTGCATCTGCTGTAGCCGTGCAGGGGAGCCCTATTTCGAGGTTATGGCCACAATATTCTTCTTTCCTTGTGAGCGACTTGTAAGGAAAATAAATTTCCTGGTTTGGGAAATAATCTTACTGCGTTGTTTTGCAGTAGTTAAAGAGATGACAGGAGGCGGTACTATCTCGGGTATCCTGTACAAGTTATTTCCAAAAGTAATAATAACATCACGAGGCCTAGACTCATACACAACATGTCGCCTCCACAAGTATGGTTGGCCCAATAATACATCAGCTACATCAAGAGGAGCAACATCACATAATACCTTGCTTGATGTTGTACGGAAGGCGAGACTGTTGGCGGATGTGGATATCTCTCCCTGGGTGAAGCCACCCAATGGTATATGGCTGCGGGTGTGCTATGGTCGGTAGGTCGAGCCGCTTCATGACCTCTGCTGAAATGAGGTTCTTTTGGCTTCCGCTATCGACAAGAAATTGCAGTGGAGAACCCTTCACCCACATTTGCGAATGGAAGAGGCGCTCCCCCTCCTTTGGATGCTCTGGGTCCTCCCTCTGGATCTTGGTGGTGGAAATAATGGCACTAGGATCCACATCAATGATCTACTTCCCTTTGTCATTTCATTTTTCTGGTTCTGACTTAGGATCAGAAAATGCATCTGATTCGCGTGCCTTTAGTTCGGCCACCAATGACTATTTGGCCCGACACTCGTTTTTACTGTGAGTGGGGCTTTTATGAAATTCACACCACTTCCCTGTGTCCATATTTTTATTTGTGGTGTTGTTCTGAGTCACACCACTTTGGTCTTGCCCCTTGTTCTTCAGTTCGGGGGCACCTTTCGGATTCGTAGATCCAAAGTCTCGCTTCTTCTGCGTAAATTTCTGCTCGATCTTTGCAGCATAGCGTTATGCCGTGCAAAGCGATGTAATGTCAAGGTACTCCATTTCCTCCTAAATGTGTTTGTGTAGACAACCGCGGTCCTTGAGCACCAAATGTCTCTCTGAATCTTTAAAACCTAACTTTGTGCGCAGGGTATGGAACAAATTCATCAGTTCGTGCACATGTTGATCCCTTTGTTGCCGCAGCGTGGTCCATTGGATGTATTTGTCCTCATAGCTCCCCACGGGGTAATATTGTTCCTTGATGCCGTCTCGAAATGAATTCCAAGTGGGCGTGGCCAAGAACAGAGACGGTTCCCCTTCGTCCTCTTGCTCACGGTAGGTTTCCCACCAGTCTTTGACATGGGGGGCGACTTTGAGGAGTGTAAAAATGATCTTTTCTCGGTCAAAGAAATCATGGACCGAGAAATACCCTTCCAAAAAATTCAACCATCTATCTACAGCGTCTGCATCTATTTGGCCTTCAAATACAGGAATATCAAAGTTTACTTGTACCTTGTTGGATGCAGATGTGCCGTAGGTGGGCACTCGTTGAAGGATCTTAGCAAAGTTATCCATCATCGCGTTCCTTTGTTTCTCGAGGGCCTCCTCGAGCAATATTTTGATAGGATCTTCTGCTCCCTCATCTTTCTTTTCTTTCGCCATGGGAGGTCGTCGGGGTTTGAGAGGCTGATCTTGCAAGGGTTCAACAAGATCGAGCCCTAACTCCTTATACCCTGACCATGTTGGGGACATGCAAAGAAAAACAAAGAAAGAGTAGACCGCTTTGATACCACTGATCCGGATTTATGTAGGAACGCAACAGAATACAAAAATAACCATAAACATAGAGATGCAGTGGAAATAATGCGTCATTTCATTAATATCAAATAACAGAAATATGCTTATAGACATAATTGAAATAAAATAGCTAGGGTGCTAGTAGCGAATCTCTGAGAAGATATGTGGTGGCTACAGACCTCTGAACTATGTTAAAATGAGGCTCAAGGGCCTATTTATTATTGATAAACAATGGAAAAACTGAAACGTCATAAAACCTAACTCTAGGAGATGAAGCGCCAATACTGTGGGTCCCGTTTTGGTAAATTGGTGTTTCAACTTCCCGGGACGTAACTTTGGCTTCCGATCTCCATTCGACACGCTCAATATCTCGTTAGAAATATCAATCCGAGGAGTACAACTTTCGATGTGAGCAACATGGGTACATGGACCCATATTGCTCCCGGTTTTCCCAAAAAACGTCGTTTAGGGCCTCAAAATGGCTCCGAAAGTTCAGGACCGAAAAACTACAAAAAATAGTAAGTTGTGCTGCAACTTAAAAACTGAACGAATTGATGGTGGGTGTTCAAATGGAATAGGTGGGTGGCCATCAATATCCACCTGGATCACTAAGGCCCCAAAATGGCTCCTGGAGTGTAGGACCCGAAAACCTGCTAAAAATAGTAAGTGGTGCTGAATGTGAAAAGATGCAAGAATTGATTGTGTGGGTCCAAATGGAATAGGTGGGTGGCCACCGATATCCACCTGGATCATTCCTCCCTCCTTAGGAAGCAATGGTCCCCATTGTGTGTAGATCCTCCCTGAGATGAAGGAAATTATGTTGAAATAGGTATTAGATTTATTGAAGATGTCATGGACCTATGGGCGGACATGCTGGATTCGTTTAGTAAATTTGGTTTCTTCATCAGCCTCAGACAGTACATGTGTGGATTCTGTATGTGTATTTGCAGGAGGTATGGCAACATCAGGCGATAGTGCGTTGGGGGTCAGATCAATGGAGTGCATGTCCTAACAGTGTAGAGGAAAATCTGCAAGTGAGGAGAAAATGTCCTCGTATTCCTCCATGAATTTTTCCATCTTCTGTAGCCATGCAGGGGAGCCCTGTTTCGAGGTTGTGGCCACAATATTCTTCTTTCCATGTGAGTGAGTTGTAAGGAAAATAAATTTCCTGGTTTGGGAAACAATCTTACTGCATTGTTTTTCAATAGTCAAAGAGATGACAGGAGGCGGTACTACCTCCGGTATCCTGTACAAGTTATTTTTCAAAGTAATAATAACAACACAAAGCCTAGGTTCATACACAACATGTCGCCTCCACAAGTATGGTTGGCGCAATAATACATCAGCTACATCAAGAGGAGTAACATCACATAATACCTCATCCGTGAATGGCTTGATGATGTACGGAAGGCGGCACTATTGGCGGATTCAGATATCTCTCCCTGGGTGAAGCCACCCAATGGTATATGGCTATGGGTGTGCTATGGTCGGTAGGCCGAGCCACTTCACAACCTCTGCTGAAATGAGGTTCTTTTGGCTTCCGCTATCGACAAGAAATTGCAGCGGAGAACCCTTCACCCACATTTGCAAATGGAAGAGGCGCTCCCCCTCCTCTGGATCCTCTGGGTCCTCCCTCTGGATATTGGTGGTGGCAAAAATGGCACTGGGATCTGCATCAATGATCTGCTTCCCTTTTTCATTGCCTTTGTCTGGTTCTAACTCAGGATCAAAAAATGCATTTGATTCAGGTGCCTTTAGTTCGGCCATCAATGACTGTTTGGCCCCACACTCGTTTGTGCTGTGAGTGGGGATTTTATGAAATTCAAACCACTTCCTTGTGTCCATCTTTTGATTTGTGGTGTTGTTCTGAGTTGCACCACTTTTGCCTTGCCCCTTTTTCTTCTGTTCTGGGGCACCTTTCAGATTCACAGATCTAAAGTCTCGCTTCTTCTGCTTAAATTTCCGCTCGATCTTGGCGGCATGGCGATATGCCTTGCCAAGCGATGTAATGTCGAGGAACTCCATTTCCTCCTGAATGTGTTTGTGTAGACAGCCGCAGTACTTGAGCACCAAATGTCTCTCTGAATCTTTAATACCCAAATTTTTGCGAAGGGTATGGAACAAATTCGTCAGTTCGTGCACATATTGATCCCTTTGTTGCCGCAACGTGTTCCATTGGATGTATTTGTCCTCATAGCTCCCCACGGGATAATATTGTTCCTTGATGCCATCTCAGAATGAATTCCAAGTGGGTGTGGCTCAGAACAAAAAGGGTTCCCCTTCGTCCTCTTGCTCATGGTAGGTTTCCCACCAGTATTTGACATGGGGGGCAGTTTTGAGGAGTGCAAAAATTACATTTTCTTGGTCAGAGAAATCATGGACTGAGAAATACCCTTCCAGCAAATTCAACCATCTATCTATTGCCTCTGCATCTATTTGGCCTTCAAATACTAGAATATCAAAGTTTACCTGTATCTTGAAGGGAGTGGCGCCTCCAGAGTGGCGGTTGGATGCAGATGTGCTGTAGGTGGGCAGTCGTTGAAGGATCTGAGCAAAGTTATCCATCATCGCGTTCCTTTGTTTCTCAAGGGCCTCCTCTAGCAATATTTTGATAGGATCTCATGCTCCTTCATCTTTCTTTTCTTCCGCCATGGGAGGTCTTCGGGGTTTGCGAGGCTGATCTTGCAAGGGTTCAACAAGATCGAGCCCTAACTCCTTATACCCTGACCGTGTTGGGGACATGCAAAGAAAAACAAATAAAGAGCAGACCGCTTTGATACCACTGATCCAGATTTATGTAGGAAGCAACATAATACAAAAATAACCATAAACATAGAGATGTAGCAGAAATAATGCGTCATTTCATTAATATCAAATAACAAAAATATGCTTACAGACATAATGGAAATAAAATAGCTAGGGTGCTGGTAGCGAATCTCTGAGAAGAGATGTGGTGGCTGCAGACCTCTTAACTATGTTACAATGAGGCTCGAGGGCCTATTTATTATTGAGAAATAATGGAAAAACTGAAACATCTCAAAACCTAACTCCAGGAGATGAAGCGCCAAAACTCTGGGTCCAGTTTGGGTAAATTGTTGTTTCAACTTCCCAGGGACGTAACTTTGGTATCCGATCTCCGTGTAACGCGCTCAATAGCTCGTTAGAAAGATCTATCCGAGGAGTACAACTTTCGATGTGAGCAACATCAAGCCATGGACCTATCTTGCTCCGTGTTTTCCCAAAAAACGTCATTTAGGGCCTCAAAACGACTCCGAAAGTTCAGGACTGAAAAATTTCTAAAAATAGTAAGTTGTGCTGCAGATTTAAAACTGAATGAAATGATGGTGGGGGTTCAAATGGAATAGGTGTGTGGCCACCAATATCCACCTGGATCATTAAGGCCCCAAAACGGCTCAAGGAGTGTAGGACCTGAAAACCTGCTAAAAATCGTAAGTGGTGCTGAATGTGAAAAGTTGCAAGAATTTATTGTGTGGGTCCAAATGGAATAGGTGGGTGGCCACCGATATCCACCTGGATCATTCCTCCCTCCTTAGGAAGCAATGGTCCCCATTGTGTTGAGATCCTCCTTGAGATGAAGAAAATTATGTTGAAATGGGTATTAGATTTATTGAAGATGTCATGGACGTGTGGTCGGACATGCTAGATGCGTTTAGTAAATTTGGTTTCTTCATCAGCCTCAACAAGTACATTTGTGGATTCTGTATGTGTATTTGTAGGAGGTATGGCAACATCAGGCGGCGGTGCGTTGGGGGTCAGATCAATGGAGTGCTTGTCCTGACAATGTAGAGGAACCTCGAGAGTGAGGAGAAAATGTCCTCGTATTCCTCCATAAATTTGTCCATCTGTTGTAGCCGTGCAAGGGAGTCTTGTTTCGAGGTTGTGGCCACAATATTCTTCTTTCCCTGTGAGTGATTTGTAAGGAAAATAAATTTCCTGGTTTGGAAAATAAATTTCCCAAATTAATAATAACAATACGAGGCCTAGACTCATACACAACATGTCACCTCCACAAGTATGGTTGGCCCAATAATACATCAGCTACATCAAGAGGAGCAATATCACATAATACCTCATCCATGAATGGCTTGATGCTGTACGAAAGGTGGCACTATTGGCGGATGCAGATATGTCTCCCTGGGTGAAGCGACCCAATGGTATATGGCTGCGAGTGTACTATGGTCAGTAGGTTGAGCCGCTTCACGACCTCTGCTAAAATGAGGTTCTTTTCACTTCCGCTATCAACAAGAAATTGCAGCGGAGAACCCTTCATCCACATTTGCAAATGGAAGAGGTGCTCCCCCTCCTCTGGATCCTCTAGGTCCTTCCTCTGGATCTTGGTGGTGGCAACAATGGCACTGGGATCTACAACAATGATATACTTCCCTTTGTCATTGCCTTTGTCTGGTTCTGACTCAGGATCAGAAAATGCATCTGATTCGGGTGCCTTTAGTTCGGCCACCAATGACTGTTTGGCCCGACACTCGTTTGTGCTTTGAGTGGGGCTTTTACGAAATTCACACCACTTCCCTGTGTCCATCTTTTGATTTGTGTTGTTGTTCTAAGTTGCACCACTTTGTCCTTGCCCCTTGTTCTTCGGTTCAGGGGTACCTTTCAGATTCGCAGATCCAAAGTCTCGCTTCTTCTGCTTAAATTTCTTCCCGATCTTGGCGGCATAGCGATATGCTGTGCCAAGCGATGTAATGTCGAGGAACTCCATTTCCTCCTGAATGTGTTTGTGTGGACAACCGCGGTACTTGAGCATCGAATTTCTCTCTGAATCTTTAATACCTAGCTTTGTGCGCATGGTATGGAACAGATTCGTCAGTTCGTGCACATGTTGATCCCTTTGTTGCCGCAGCGTGGTCCATTGGATGTATTTGTCCTGATAGCTCCCCACAAGTAATATTGTTCCTTGATGCCATCTCGGAATGAATTCCAAGTGGGTGTAGCCGAGAACAGAGAGGGTTCCCCTTCGTCCTCTTGCTCACGGTAGGTTTCCCACCAATCTTTGACATGGGGGGCGGCTTTGAGGAATGCAAAAATAATCTTTTCTCGGTCAGAGAAATCATAGACCGAGAAATACCCTTCCAGCAAATTCAACCATCTATCTATGACTTCTGCATCTATTTGGCCTTCAAATATAGGAATATCAAATTTTACTTGTACCTTGAAGGGAGTGGGGCCTCCAAAGTGGCTGTTGGATGAAGATGCGCCGTAGGTGGGTAGTCGTTGAAGGATCTGAGAAAATTTATCCATCATTGCGTTCCTTTTTTTCTTGAGGGCCTCCTCGAGCAGTATTTTGATAGGATCTCCTGCTCCCTTATCTTTCCTTTCTTCCGCCATGGGAGGCTTTTGGGGTTTGCGAGGCTGATATTGCAAGGGTTCAACGAGATCAAGCCCTAACTCGTTATACCCTGACCGCATTGGGGACATGCAAAGAAAAATAAATAAAGAGCAGACCGCTTTGATACCACTGATACAGATTTATGAAAGAACGCAACAAAATGCAGAAATAACCATAAACATAGATATGCAGCAGAAATAATGGGTCATTTCATTAATATCGAATAACAGAAATATGCTTACAGACATAATGGAAATAAAATAGCTAGGGTGTTGGTAGCGAATCTCTGAGAAGAGATGTGGTGGCTACATACCTCTGAATTGTGCTAAAATGAGGCTCGAGGGCCTATTTACTATTGAGAAACAATGGAAAAACTGAAGCGTCTCAAAACCTAACTCTAGGAGATGAAGCGCCAAACCTGTGGGTCCCGTTTGGGTAAATTGGTGTCTCAACTTCCCGGGGACGTAACTTTGGCATCCGATCTCCATTTGACGCGCTCAATAGCTCGTTAGAAAGATCTATCCGAGGAGTACAACTTTTGATGTGAGAAACATCGATCCATGTGCCCATGTTGCTCCTGGTTTTCCCAAAAAACGTCATTTAGGGCCTCAAAATGGCTCCGAAAGTTCACGTTCGAAAAACTACTAAAAATAGTAAGTTGTGATGCAACTTAAAAACTGAACGAACTGATGGTGGGGGTTCAAATGGAATAGGTGGGTGGCCACCAATATACACATGTATCATTAAGGCCCCAAAACAGCTCCGGGAGTGTAGGACCCGAAAACCTGCTAAAAATAATAAGTGCTGAATGTGAAAAGCTGCAAGAATTGATTGTGTGCGTCCAAATGGAATAGGTGGGTGGCCATCGATATCCACCTGGATCAGACACCTATATATGTTAAAGAAGAGATACAGGATCAACCAATAGCAGAAGGAGTGAGCGAACAGGTGTAGGAACGAGAGTTTTCTCAAGAGTTTGAAAAGCTGATTGAACTCATAGATATGGAAGTGGGACTAGAGCCGCTAAATGAATATGTGGATCTGATGCCCAACACACCTCATGCTACTGTTCAGAATCCACCACCTCAAGACGGAGAGCAAGAAATGAGTGAGGAAGGGGAGGTAGTTCCCCTTGAGGATGATCCAGTCGTGGACGTGTACAATCTATCATTCGATGAACTGCAGAAGAATATTTTACAAGCACAAAGAAAGCACTTCCCGGATGATCATGCATCACCTGCGTTCATGAGAGTAAGGGTGATCGTGGCAGACACCAGTAGGAATCCAAATTCCATTGCTGAAGCCAGTTGGGCCTTTGTAGGAGCAGCCATTTTCAACACCCAATGCTTGGTGGCTGAGAACAAGCAGTGAGCATTGAACATACAGGCACTTCAGCAAGAGAATGAACAAATCCATGCAACAACGCAGAGTGCACCATCCACATAGTTCTACCATGAGGAGATAAGAGCAATGATACTTGCTGAAGTATCCGCACTTGGAGACACTATGCAAGATATTTATGAGGAGTTGGTAACCTTGCATAAGGTAGTTGGTCACCTGAATGACTTGTTATGACAGAGTAGAGAGTTTGTCAGGATCCTCAGGAATATACAAACTGCCATCACTGTCATTCATGAGTGGAAAATGTGATACAAGGTCGTGATGCTTACATTGGTAAATAATATGAAGCTGCATGAAGAGTTAGAGGAAGTCCGAGTTCGAACTCATATGTACAAATATACAATAGTTTGTATTTCATTGTGAGAACCCACCAGATCCCATCAATAGGTACACTCACCGAGGCAAAATGCAAACAAAAAGTACGACATAGATCGATCAGTACCTGAAGCAGCTGGAGCAGATGGCCACCTAGGAGGACATGGAGATAAACATACATACTTTTCATACCTACATCGGTGGCCCGATTCAGATCAAGATAACGTTGCACCTGATTGAAGAAGAAGTGAAGACCGGTTCCAAGAGATTGTACCTGGATGCATTGGAGGCAAGAGTTTGCTTCCAGCGTAACACCATCTCGCATTTTGGGGAGAGCATCGCATAGTACCAATATTGGTATGAGCACATGACCAAGAGACACCAAGTCCAAGATGCCCCAATTGAGTTCGCACCAACACTAACATCATAGTATTTTTTCTTGTTAGGCTGTCAAGTTGTCTCTACCCTATTTTGTCTTATATGGGTACGAGTGGAGATTGTAATATTATATGTAATTATTATATGAGTGAGATTCCATGTGTCCATGATGGAATGTGAAGAGCCATATTTAATGTGAGGAGTCATGAGGGGAGTCCAAAATTCACAAAGGTGGCATGCCAAGAGTCACCCCCTCTTTGTTATAAATATATCCTCATAACTCTTGTAATGGGCTTTTGGGAGCCAAGCTTTTAGCTAGGCTTAGGCTTAGAAAAGGCTTGGGAGTCTTGTGTCAGCCTTGGCTTCTCTGTAGCATAGAGGGAGTATACTTCTTTGGAAGGAGCAGGTGTTTTTGGCTTCACATTTCACTATTGGGGCAAGTGGTTTGTCATGTTGTATGTATGAATGGAACTTTCACTTATAATAAAACCAGAGCCGACACGTCTTCGTGTATATATTGTAAATGTGGTTGGACTATTCTGGTTATGTTTGTGATGTATGTTGTTTAAATTACACATATTATTATGAACTATTTCGTTTGCATTTTTACAAATCTTGTTGAATGCATGATCATGTTTTAATCCATCACCTTTAGCTTGTGGACTATTCCGCTTGTTAGTTTGTGTGATGTCTTTTCAACTCGTGTGTTCCTTTCAAGATATGTACTATTACAGGCTTCGAAGGAGCGCACTTCCTTTCCCCTTTGCTGTTATAACCGCTCATGTATCATGGGTCACACACTTGCTTTAAAAAAATTCACCGTACACCACTCTATGCGTTTTGTAATGCAAGGCATATCATTAAACACCCCATTGTTGGGACTCCTACTCCAAACGTTGTGAGGCCTAGTTGGAACTTCATATCGGAGAGATACCCTAAATGTTGGAAATTCCAGCACCGTCAACACATCCATTGATTTATTCCAAAACATATAGAAGAGCAACTAAAACACTAAGATCAAAACCTTGTATGTATGTATGAATTTTAATCAACTTTTTTGTAGTTGCAATTTTTTATTTAGCCTTGTGTGGGGCTAGTTTTGGGAATCAAAGTTAAAATAAATGTGGGTATTTTGCATAGAGGTGGAAAAATCATTGTGTAATTTTAAAACATTATTTTTTATGCAATTTGAAACCCTATTTTTGTGGAATTTGAAAACCTTAGTAATATGAAGTGTGAAAACTCCAACATAATGAGTTCGGATTTGAATACATAATTAGACAATGTAAGTAAACACACCATATTAACCTTGCATCGCAAGTTGGAAATGGCAGCCAATATATATTGAAATGGAATTTTAAAACCCTAGTTTTGTGCAAATTGAAAACCCTAGTTTTATGGAATTTTAAAACCCTAATAATGTGGAATTTGATGGAATGGAATTGTATGGATGAAATTGTAGTTTATACATTTGTAACTAATTTATACCCAACACACCATAAGAGACACCCATAAGTGACATAATTAAGTGATTCCCCATAAGCAATGTACATAAGTGATACTCTTCAAAGTGAGACACATAATCAACATGCCATAAGATACCTACCATACATGACATAATTAAGCATCAATGCACTTAAGCAATGCACAAAATCCATGATACACCATATTAGGTGTCACATATAAGGGATGCGCCTTAACTAACAAGACATAAGTTATTCCCATAAGCATTGACCCATGACCATAAACACACATGCATCGATGCACATAAGGGATGCACCATAAGTAACACGCAATTAATGTTCTTACATGACAAACATAATTGACACACAATAAGAAACACACATGTTATAAATTGACCAATGTACATAGTGGCTACAATATATTCATGAAGACATGTAAGGAAAATTTTCCTTATACCAACCAATCCCCAATGTTAAGAAGAGCTTGATGCCTCTCTTTCTGGAAAAATGTAGTGTACTTGCATAAATATGAGAAGGTGGAGAGAACAAAATGAAAATTTCCAAGAGTTGGGCACAAAAAATACAACAAAATGAGTTCAAATTTGAGTGCATAATTAGACAATGTAAGAAACAAACCATATTGACCTTGCATCACAAGTTGGAAATGCCCATCAATGTATATTGAAGTGGAATTCAAAAAAGCCTGTTTTATGGAATTTAAAAAACCTAGTTTGTTTTGTTTTTGTTTTTGTTTTTGTTTTTGTCCTAAGAGGTCAACATAATCTTTCTCACGATGCACATTCCGTGGGATGTTATATTTGATCATTTCATTTATGAATGCTATGATGTAATGCCACGCCATATGGATGGAATTGTTATTTCTAGCATTGTGACTAATTTATACCCAACACACCATAAGAGACTCTCATAAGTGAGGTGCCATAATCAAGTGATGACCCATAAGTAATGTATATAAACGATACTCTTTAAAGTGAGATACATAGTCAACATGACACAAGGTACCTACCACAAGTGACATAGTTAAGGATCAATGCGATGAAGCAATGCAGAAAAACCATGATAGATCATATTAGGTGCCACATATAAGTGATGCATCTTAACTAACAAGACATAACTAGCACATATAAGCAATGAATCAATACCATCAACAAATATGCATCGATGGACATAAGCGATTCACAATAAGTGACACATAATTAATGTGCTTACATGAAAAACATAATTGACACACCATAAGAAACACACATAATACAAATTGACCATTGTACATAGTGGCTATAGTATACATGAGAATATATGTAAGGAACTTGTTGTAGATGCTACAATAACACCCATTTTTTTTAGTCTAACACCCAAATTTTGGGCCCCCCTATGCTTTTCAAGATCCCAAGCATGCATGTATACATCTAAATTGATTAGGTATTTTATTGACTCGAATGTCATCAAACCTTGTGGTTGCTCATGTTTACAAGGAATATTACATATGTTCATCATTTGTTTCATTTTGGTTCTCATTCTATTGAATGCATAAGGATTTGGGAAGTTTTTTCTTTACTCATGCACCCTCAAGCTTTATACTCCTCATGGTATGGTTTGAAAATTATAGGCATACATCTTGTGTTGCTGCCCATACTTCACCTTGGTCCTCATTCTCTGATTTTCATATTCAAGCTTGAGTTTTCATGAAAATTTCATGGTTTTTTGTTATGAATGTCAATCCTCTCTGTGGACAGAGATGATCCCTCTAGCCCTAGGGTGGGTCTAGAAACAAAAGGACACGCTAAAGTGTTGCTTCCTAGTTAATGAATGAACAAAAGACATGGTAGATTGACCTACCTGGAATAAAACGCTGTCGTTGTTGCAGAAAGAGTAGTAGCCTCTCACTCCTGCCTTGGAGAATCACAATCCGTTCGCTGTTATGCTCAGATACCTGCACATAGGACAAAGAATAAGAACAACATACGACATAATGGTTTCACTCATAACTATTAGCCAGTCAAAGAGGGTTAAACATATTGCATCAAATAAACATCATAACATAATAGTGGAACCAAACAGTAGTCATGTATATAAATGAATAGAAGGAAGAGTACAACCAATGCTTTGACGTCGCAGTCTCCTCCAGTAGGGTTCAGGAGAAGCACGTCTCAAATGTTCGTCAGGGAATTCAGATGGGATGAAGGCATGGACTCAAGCTCTCTTAGAAGTCATGGACTCAAGCTCCCTCAATGTAACTCCTTATTATATCTTCTCTAGTAATTCAACTATAATATGTCTAATTCTCCAAGTTCAACTAGCTTGTACTAAGAGAGATAGTTTCTTTTATAGAGGAAAAGGAGGAGGTTAAGATCCCTACAAAGGTGGGAGGGAGGCCTATCCTTTAGGAGAGTTCCAAGGGAGGTGGAAACTACTAACTAAAGGAAGGAGTCCATGGTTGTTTCAGTTCAACCACTCCCATTGAATCATCCTCGAGGTGGTTGGAATGGAACCTCCGCCTCTATTTTTAAAAAAAATTCCATAAAAAAACTTGGCGTGGGTGTCTAACTAGCACAAACCACCAACAGGCACGGGCTCAGTGTTAAATTTCCCGGTCGGCATGAGGGTGTAACTGGCTACTCGCGCCAAGGTAAAAACAGGGGTTTTTACAGCTCTTCTCAGGGAATTGTCAACCGAAGGAATACTTATCTCATGTAAAGGGATGCAATGATGGTATTTGCAAAGCATGACACTGATTTTTGGTCACATAAATGACCCTCCAATGTGCGAGTTAGGGATTACAGGGACAGTGACAAAATGTTGTGTAACAGATGCCCCCTAAAGCATGAAGTCTGAGGGAGAGGGAGGGGTGAAATGCTTTATGAGAATGCGTTCGAACCAAACACCGCTGTCGAAAGACCTGCAATTATAAATACAACTAATATATGTGAGACATGAATCATGTGGCATGGGCCAACCATCCATAATAGAGTATATAAAAATTGAGATCCGAGGTATGGAAGCAACCATCTAGCAGTAAGGATCAATAAATAGACTCAGGTATGGTCGCAGCCATCCAATCAAAAGAGTCATGCAATAAGTCATGATAATCCACAAAATCTGCAGCCTGGATTTTATCAGACAAAACCCAGGGTCTTGCTTTCCATCTTGACCTGAACAAGTACAATTTAGAGCATGCGAATATATGAGTTGAACTCGAACATGCAGGAAAATCGTCTGATTATCAACAAATGATGAAAGTCATTAACAGACGTGAGAGAAACTAGCAATGATGACGATGGCCCTCAAGGTACAAAAGGTACAATCCACAAAATGTGAATAATGATCTGATGTTGAACACCCGTAGAATCACTCAATCGAAGGCCAATGATGTGAACCTTGTGTCCAATGCGAAAAACC